>BLFK01000829.1:391133-430305 GCA_014634185.1 Astreopora myriophthalma | reverse complement strand
GTGTGTGTGTGTGTGTGTGTGTGTGTGTGTGTGTGTTTTTGTGTACATGTGTGCTACGTGGGGAGAACTCGGGCGTAGATCAGTTACACGGAAAGGCCCATATGGTGAGGAACATGTCGAACATCGCAGCCATCTTATCAACCTCAACTGAGGTGCCTATGCTCAGCTGATGTACTTTATCCTGGTTTGGCTTTCGATCGCTGGAGGATACTTCGTGAAGTGAATGCACATACCATGTTTTCCAATTCCGAATATGCCCAGTCATTACCGATAAATTAACCCGCGAATCATCTGATTTATCGGGCTTAAAATTCACCATCTTTTTTTTACTACAAAGCGGAACGTGTTGGCGGAAAGTTGATCTAGGAGAAGTTAATTTTATTTGCAAGCTGGTCATCTCATTTTCAGTAAGCGTATAGTGGGCGAACGTGCTTTTCCGTGCTATTCGTTCAGTGATGTATATAGAGTCTTCCGAGAGAAAATAAAGTAATTCCTTCGACTTCAACTTGTGATACAAATGGTCTATGGAAAACAATGTTAGGTCGGCCTCATTCTGAAGCGCTAACACGTGATCTAAACGTCGATCAAATTTCAATCTCGTTACGGTCCCCAGTTTACCAAATTTTGGTGTTTAGCTCGCATTGTTAGTAAAATGTACCAGTGTACACTAATTAAGTAAATTCTACATCATTCTACAAATGAACAAATGCAGGATCATTTTACGGAAAGACAAGCTGGGAGCAAATGGCCTTGGGCCCGAAAGGGCTAATGTTCCTCAGTACGCAGAGAAACGAGCGTGTGCAGCGAAATATTCAGTCTGTGACAATTTTTTCACTGGCCTTGGACAATCATCAATTGTACTTTTAAAAGAAAATCGTGAGATGTCTTGATAATTTCAGTTATGCATTGTGAGACTAATGGAGAGAAATCACTCCGTGAAATTAGCAATTGCTTTCTCGTCCATCAACGACTACTTCTTGCGTGCGTTTTGTTTTCTTTCCGGCACAATTTCACAGGGAACAATTAACTATTTACTCCGCTAATTTCCGTCTGCCTAGAAATCTGTCAAATGTCGAGCCATTTCAATACATTTCGGACAACTAAATGTTATTCTTAGTCGGAAAAGATAGATTAACTCAAGAATCACTGGTGACAAGAGAGGTTTAGGAACAGCAAAACATACGGTCAAGATAAAAGAATCTCTTCGCGCAGACACGCGCTTGATGAATTTGCACTTAAGAAATAACTCAATTGTCTTTAGCACTTTTGTCAGGATCCGGCCGGAGATTCCACAAAGGTTCATTTGCATTAAAAATACTCAAGAACCTGGAGCAAGTGACAGATGTTTGGTCTAAACGGAACTTCATTGAAATTCACAAACAAGGTTTAATTTATCTAAGGCTAAACTTACCGGCGCTTGTGGATGGCAAAAAGAAGACGGAATACGGATGTAATTTATTCAACTTAGATAACGCGCCAAGAGTAAGTAATATAAGATATATTTTAGTGTTGTGTTCCAACGGCTAGAGGTGCCATTGATATAAATTTGCCGGACGAACGTTCGCCAGAATTTCGGAAAATTCATCCTACACAGTTCATTGCGTGGATGCCAAAAAGCAAGCTTTTGTAGCCTCGTGGAATGAAAGGTTTACTTGCGCCGTTGTAATTCGTAACCTTGACTGAATTTCATAGTTCATGAAGTGTATCCTTGCTTTTGAGGTATCCCTTGAAAAAGTTGCAATCCAAATTAATAATTCAGGGTTTTTTGATATGCCTTAAAAATATTGAAAATGAAGAGTTTTCCGTCAATTTACGCTCTATTCCGCCAGCCAGTAATAATGGTTTTTGCATTTACGATCAATATTGATTTATCATTTTGAACCTGTAGAATCGATTGATGTTAAGAGGATTTCAGAGATTTTATTCCTTAGTTGCCCGACGCCTCGCAACTTCGTGGCGAAAGAACGTAAACGCCGGCGCAAGGCGATCTATATTGCGTAAAACACACAACACTCAACATTTTAATGAACTTTGTCGGTCTACCGGCTTAAAGTTGAAACTGTATACTGTATGACCTATTTGTTCCTCTGTTGAGCAGGAAAGCTGATTTATTGCGGAAGAGCTTCATGTCGTTCGGAATTACCGTGTGAAAACCTTGCCGAGTGGCAGGTGGAAGAATGAAAAGCGTATTCCGAACGATAAACGACACCAGTTGTGCAGAGTGCAGAAGGAGAAAGCAAAGAAACACAAAAGACTACAACAACGTTCTCAATACAACAATGGGAGCATGTTTGGACTTGTACAGAGAAGCCCCCATGATGATTCTCCTGGTCCCCTGCGAATCGCAACCATCTTCTTCTACAAGGTACTGGATTATTAACAAAAGACGCGATAAAATTCCGTTTTTTGGATCAAGTAGGTGCAAGATTGTCCAGCATATGGGTAACAGAGTTAGCGAGCCTTTCCATGGACATCTGTTTTCAAGAGAAGGTCGGACTATTATTAAAGGCATTTTAACAGACGGGGCTATCGAAGGCAAATATTTTGAACTTGTTTTGTTTGCATCTTCGCAAGAACTAAACGGAAAAATTAAGACACGTGGGAACACCGCTGCACTGTTATGTGGATTCCTTCAGCGAAGTTCCCATGAAAAGTCGGAAAAATATGAGGAAACTCACGATGCATTTTTGCACAGTGCAACGGACGATTGCGGTGATGTTGGAACAGTACCTTATCTGGCGAATTCGAAGTAGTGAGAGAAAAATATGAAATAAAAAAGCAGCGAGAGAGAGAGAGAGAGAGAGAGAGAGAGAGAGAGAGAGAGAGAGAGAGAGAGAGAGAGAGAGAAACGCTGTGCTAATTTACTTTTTTCATGGAGGTTATCACCTTCGAGATGTCAAGAACCTGTTGTTTACGGGTGCTTAACTGACTCGCTCACCTTTTCTCTGCATGCAATATTTTTCGTTATATTGCGCCTTAGAATTTCGACAACTTTATGGCGGATAATTGTGCGAAGTAAATAATTTTAATTCTTTTTGTCAGGGGAAACATCTTGAACGTGATCTGTCGAACTAAAAAATCTCAAAGATTAAAATAAGGGAGATCTCTTTTTAAATACATATATAGTCTGATAAGTTTTAAATATAACGCGGGCAGGATCAGATTGTTTGCATATACATAATAACGCGCTTTTATTTAAGAGAAATAAGATACACATTCTACAGAGAGTCTTATTTCAAAGGGTTGTCAGGTCATTAAAATATATTAACAAATTTGAGAAGAGTTTTGACTTATTCTAAGCTCAATATCAATTTATTATATTTTACTCATTGTCCCCGTAATACATGAATGAATTCGGGCTTTCTATTAATTCCCTTTTGCTTATTTTTTTGAATTATGAACAAGTCTCATCTCTACGACTCTCGACGACTTGTGCTCTTTCAAATTTACATATTTGTGAACACAAGAAAGGTGTTAACTTTTCCCTGTTTATTCCAGTCACATAATGCTTTTTTTTTTTTCAGTTTGCGCAATGAAGCCTGTCGAGCGCAATAAAATAATCGTAAAATTAACCGCCCAGGAGTTGACTATACTTTCACAAGATTAATCAATCTTTTCTCAATCTTTTTAGTATAAAGTCAAATTGAATGTTCTTCCTCAGCTATTCTTCTTGAACAATTCCAGACCGACTTTTCATGGCGCCTCATAACGCTGCAGTTTGCGCAGCTTGCGAGATTTATAGGCTTAATGGGCTGATTGGAGTCTCTTGATGTCATCGGATCAGCAATATTGCTGAGATTTACGGATCAGGCCCCAGTTATTCGACGAGTGGATAGCGCTCTCCACTGGTTAAATCACTATCCGCTGTATAACTCAAGTGGTTTTGCTAGCGGTTGTCCAGTGGATAGTGATTTATCCGATGGATGGCGTTATCCACCTCAGTTGAACGACCGAGGCCAGTTTTTTAGCCGGAAAACCCAAGAAGTACGCACAGTGCATATTTCAGTCAACGTTTCGGGCCCTCTCTGGCGATCTATAAAGCTGATGTTGAGTCAAAGAAATGAAGAGGGTTAGACTGATGAATGGAACTGATGTTTTAATATTTTCAAGTACGCGGAATATAACACTATTACTAACACATCCGGACCTTTGGAGGAAGTTTTAAAGTACCTTGAAATACGTCACAACAACTTATGTTGGGCGACATCTCCTTTGCTCAAAGTATTTCTTCTCTTAGCCGACAGTTCAATTTTCAAACAACAAACCCTCAGGTTGACTGGCTTTTGCCAGCCTGTTGTGAACAGGAGAAAAGACCTAAAGGCTGAAACAAGAAAAGCAATCATTTTTACATCAATTTTGCAGCGAATAGCTCCAACATCCGCACTAGTGTGTAGGCGAAGCTTGCACGGAAGGAGAAAAGGAAAATAACGAGTATATTTATCCACCGGCATAAATTGAAGCATTGATGTCAGCAATATCGTCAAAACATGTTTTTCTCTAGCCCTCCGTGCATTCGGGAGGCTAAACAGGACACTAACCTTATCTCTAATTGAAACATTGATGACTCTCAGAACAGTTAGATGTAAGGAGACTCCAGCTCCCGATTTTCAGTCCTTCCTTTTATCACTGAGAGCTAGACCTTTCATGCTTTGTGAAAATATATATTTTTTTGTCGGAGGGCTCAACAAGTGCTACCCCGCAATCGACCCATTTGTAATATTGCTCAGCTGAAAGACGGCTTGTTTACTCGCCATAGAACACGAACTCTCGCGGACATCACAGAAAACAAACACTCTTACAACTTATAAGCTTCCGCATATTTGTTGCATTATCTTTACACTCAACTTGAAGGAGACTCGAGATGACTGAGTTATTTAGGAAACACTTAGCTCCGCGAGTGCACTCTATTTCGAACTCCACGTATTTTTTTTTCTCCTTTTCAAATCAGACAATTTCATTTTATCCTCATAGCCAAGCCAGTTAGCTTGACTACGTAGCCTGCTATTTCTAGGTGAAAAAAAATTACTTCTGCCAATTTATCCAACTTACACTTACACGCTAATCTTAAGAGCACAACAAAGACTTTCGCTGTCGTTGTTGCTGTATTTGAGCGTCAGATTGTTTGGCTTAGGTATTGCATGGACGCATTGCATGCCTACCAGCAAAGCAACCACGAATCTTCTGAAATTGAGCAGCGGTTTCCCATGCCACGTCAAAAATCAATATGGCGAACAAGGAGGACAAATACTCTATTTTGTTGCCTACGTATAATGAAAGAGAAAATCTTCCGTTGATCGTCTGGCTGATTGTAAAAGCTTTCTCAGAAAGGTAAGCTATGACATTTCCCGTGATCTCAATCAAATTCACCGATGCCTTTGTTTTTAGCTTGTTCCTGGTGGCATTTCTTGATGATTGTTGTCATTGTTGTCAAATACAGTGGGCATGATTACGAGATAATCATTATCGACGATGGTAGTCCAGACGGTACGCAAGAGGCAGCCAAACAACTTGAGGATATTTACGGAAATGAAAAAATTGTAAGTATTATTTTTCAAAGGAATGAATGTTGTGATTATGAAGAATTGAATCGAATGCAAATCCTAGCTGACTATGAACACTTAGGACATGGTCCATACACGTACTTTTGTGTTGTTGCTGTGCAAAGAATTTCCACGAGAATTCAAAGTTAACTCTATTTTTTCTGGATATTCCGCCAGCGGCTCAGACCAAGACCAAGGAAACTTGGATTAGGTAAGCAGCTTGCAAGCAGCTTAGGGTGATTCCACCGAATAAAACACGTTGTATTTAAGAATCTCTCCTACTTTATCCAGTTGGTTATCATGTTACGTGTATTAAAAATACGCAATAGAAAGCAGAGGTCACTGTGCTCCTTTTTGCACAGCATGGATGACCTTTACAGAGACTTCAACCTCTGGAGGTCTAAAATCTGGAGATTTTGTCTTTGCATCAACTCCCACAGGCCTATCATCAGCCCACCCCACCCCACCCCCGCCCCAAATTATAGAACGGCCCACCCCCTATTTGATTATAAAGTGGAAAAAATGTCATATTTTGTGGTTTGAATTTGTATTTTTTAAGTAATAGAACTACCGTTTCTATAAAGTTAAGTCGAAAAGGAAGTGTTCAATTTTATTTTTCAAGTTATGTTGTGGATGGGTTCCCTGTTTTTTCTTTTTGTGCCTTTTTAGTAACATTATAGGCCATTGTAGTTAAAACTTAATGCTATTTAACAACATGAGAATTCTCGGTGGATGCCCGTACCTGGCACTACAGTACCTAAAGATGTGTTCTTCGCGGCATTAAACTCAAGACATTTTAAAGCAGAATTTTAAACTTTTCTTCAAATCAAGATTATATTGTACAATGTAGTTAACCTGTCATTTAAATTGAAGTGAAAAAAAGATAGGTCACCATGCTCACTTGAGAGAAAAATTAATAGCGATTATGCTATGTTAAGCTTACTGTCAATGAAAAACCTCACTAAATTATATGCATGTACTAGTGACACAAGAAATTACGTATGTGCACTAAGGATGCACAATGCAAAACAAGGGAATTAAATTTGATGAGACAATCAGTACATGACATTATTTCTCTTCATCTAGACTAGTCAGTTAAGTTCTGTAGGTCAACAACCAACAAACTTAGGACATTCATATTTTTTGCTGGGAGCCCTTCAAATAAAGCTAATGCAATGTTGTTATTGTTTGGAATTGGAATAATGGAATTCTATGTGGACAGCTGTGTAACTCCCTGTCATTTAGAGATTCACCTATATCATGGCACACAATACCATTTATCTTCTGATTTACGTGTTAATGTCCAAAATTTTGTGATGTTATTATTTTCCTTTACTGTAATATTGACAAAATGACCAATTAAATCTTTTTTTAGTATTATCTTATTAACCTTTAGCAGTATCTTAGAAGGTGAATTTCATGTCTTTACAACTCATATAATTGGTATTGACTTTTTAAAGGTACTGCATATATTCATGGAATGCAGCATGCAAGAGGCAATTTCATAATAATTATGGATGCAGATTTGTCTCATCATGTGAGTCTTTCCACCTCAGTGCAATGTTATATCATTGTAAATCAAGTTTGATGGTAAAGGCTGTGTACACTGTAGTGTTTTACCCTGGTGAGAGGATCTTGGTAAAGACCTTAACAAGGGTCCTCAGAAATCTTGGCAGGATCTTCAAGGATCCTTGAGAATCCTGCCCAAGATCCTTAAGGATCGTCAACTTTCTTGCCAAGATCCGTAAAGATCCTTTAAGGATCCTGATAAAGATCTTTTCAAAATTGCTGTAAAGATCCTTAATGATCCATGAAGGATCCTCACAGGATCTTTGCTAAGATCCTTGTACTTGTTTTCACAAGGATCTTTGTAAGATCCTCACAAGTTCCTTTAATGTCCTCAAGGATCTTTGCACATACTTTAGCAACTGAAGATCTTTGAAGATCCTTCCAAGATCCTTAAGGATCTTTAGCAGGTCCCTGAAGATCTTTAAGGATCCTCAAAGATCCTGTAAGGGTTTTCATGAGGGTTAGGCAACTTAACAAGGTTGAGCTGCCTAAAATAATAATAATAATAATAATAATAATAATAATAATAATAATAATTAGTTGATAGAACGGTAATGCTAATGGTAACGGTAACATTAATAACAATAACAGTAACTGCAGTAACAGTAACAGTAACAACAATAATAATAATTGTAATAATAATAACAACAAGAATAATAATAATAACAATGATAATGATGATAGCAATAATAAAGAGTTGTTTGCAGAAAGGCTAGAGGCCAATTCCCGGAATAAAAAATTAGCACGTAGTACATGTACTTGTACTGTACATGTTATTTGTAATATCAGGTCACTCTTTTTGATCAGACAATGGCAAAATGAAGTCTGTTCATTTCGCTGAAAAGTCAATTATTTTTATCTTGACAGCCAAAGTTCATCCCTGAATTTATCAGGTTTGTAGTAGTTTCCTATTACTATACATAGTTTATTGTTCTTCATGGCAACAGTGGTTAACTCAGCATGCTTGAAAAACCTAAATGATCAAATATTGAACAGCATGGTGGAAAAACCTCCAAATTGACTTTTTGTGAGGTATCTGGTCATTTTGCGAAATTTGTGCCAATATCTGCTGAACCAACTGTCCTAAAATTACAGAGAGATCTATCCCACACTGTATGCCAACAATTAGGGCCACAGTAATGAAGAGATGCCCCCACCCCCCTTCCCCCCCAAAAAAGACAAGACAAAACAAAACAAACAAACAAACAAAAAAAACCCTCTTTTTTCTAACCTTATTTCCCCCAATTCTTGTTATTTTTTGACTACAACTTAGTAGAGGTCATTACATGACTTTAGCCCCAAAGCTGCAATTTTGCAAAATGACTTTAAACACCCTCCAAAAAGTCAATGAGGAGGTTTTGGGCTAGCTGGCAATCAGTCTGTCCATGCTTCCATCTGTCTGTCCGTTTGTCAGTCAGTCCATCAGTCAGTCAGTCAGTCAGATGTGTCGCAGTGAACTATTTGATTGGCCCATTGGATCTTTAATGTTTTTGGGGGCTGTTCACGTTTTTATTATTCCACTATTGCGTCATTTCACCATAAAAGGTCAAGAGAATGCGCAAAATATGAGACCGTAATACACTGTAGTGTCCCAGTTTGACCGGTTTACAACAGAGCGAATACATTTAACTGGCTTTCTGTGTTGTGTATGTCATTCGTACGCGCCATTTCAACACTCTTACCAAAACAGAGAAGCCAAAATAACAAAACCTTGTAGTGGAATAATAAATCGGGGCTCGGAAAAATACTACGCAACTCGCAAAACCATTGAATAAGATATAATTATGTATTTTTATAATATAATCTCTTTATTATTTCTATCCTTGTTCTGGGTGAGGGCTAAACTACCGTACAGGTATGCATTTATTTCACTGTAGTAAGACTTGTGGTGAATTTCCACAGACACAGCTTTTCATCATTTTGTTTCTTTTGAAAGAAAACAGAGGGAAGGTAACTTTGATGTCGTGTCTGGCACACGATACATTGGTGATGGTGGAGTGTTTGGCTGGGACCTCAGGAGAAAGTTGATAAGGTGCGATTCAGTAAGAGTCTGAATTAACTCTGGGGTAAAATATAACGGTCTCCCAGGGGTTTTGGGGAACAAGGGAACATGCCCAATTTGAACTGGGGAACAGGAGAACAAAGACAAAATATCTCAGGGAACAAGGGAACATAAACCATTAATTTTTAGGGATCAAAAAGCTGGGAACAAGTTTTGAATTAATTTTGGGAACAAGGGAACACAAACAAATTTCTTAAAGGGAACAAGGGAACAAGGACCACCGCCCCACCCCCCCCCCACCCCCACTCCTGCCCTGCGAGGCCCTCAAATATAGATGCTTTGCATTTGATATCATTTGCAAGAACAGTTGTTTCAATTGTTAGTTTTGACAGTTGTTCTTTCTTTTGCTTCCATCTTCACCAGTCGTGGAGCAAACTATTTGACACAGATTCTCCTCAGACCAGGAGCATCTGATCTGACAGGAAGTTTCAGGTGAAGCTGTGGACGCCCTGATTTATTTTCTTTATTAAAACTTGCCAATCCATATTTTTTGGTTGTACTGTTGTCAATATATGCTTTGTATATGTGTGTTGTTTTTATTTTGCAACTTGTCAATTCTATGGGTACAGACCTTAAAATTAAGTACTGTACCTAACTGCTCGTCCGTTGGATGCCTGAAATGCAAGCAATTTGACAATTGGTTTCTGCTCCATTAAATCCTACACCAGTATTGTAGAACATTTGAGGACGAGCCACTCACAATGTGAGCACCTTTACCGAGTGGGCACAGAGCAGTTTTCAATTGAGTGTGGAAAGTATTTCATCGATTGCTTTGGTTTTGGTTTCTTCTATGAGTAGATCACAAAATTTGGGCGAAATTTCAAACCAATCAGATGCAGAACTAAAACCGATTCTAACTTAGGCTATGTTCACATGGGACCGGTTGCGAATGGTTCCGATCTAAAAACCGTGCCGGATAGCCCTTTTGTTCACACGGGACCTGCTAACCGTGCCGTCAATCCGTTCCCAAACTGGTCCGATTTCTGGACCTCCGAAAAAGCAGGTCCATTTTTGGAACCGTTTCGGTCGCAAATGAATCTATCACCGTGTAAACACCTGGACCGGTTCCTTTCAGTACTAGCAGCGCAATTTAAACATGGGCACTAGTTAAAGTTATCAGTGATGTCTTCATATTTTCTTTTAACAGTTTCCCAATCTTTTCCGTTTGAAGCCTGGTGCGCTTTGTTATCCATAACAACTTTTAAGAGAAGGGATAATTCATCATCCGTCCAGCTGAAAGCTTTATCTCCTTCCTCTATCGACGTAGCCTTTTCCGCGCCATTTTGAAAGCCTTCACGTGAATTCACGCATGCTTAACTGGTAGAAACAGCTGCTTTGGTCACTTGGATCCAGTACCGGGTATAACAAATCGGTCTCGTGTGGCCTGACGTTTATAAACGGAACGGTGCCGTGTGAACAGAAGTGGTCCATTCCAGGATCGGTTCGGACCCATTTGGGACTGGTCCCGTGTGAACTAGTCGTTTTCCCGCTCTTGGCCCCGGCTGCCTTATCTTGCTTTGCGTTCTGATTGGCTAGTAAAAGCAAGTCGTGAATTACTTTGAGTTGTGATTGAAGGATGTCTTGGTTTTAGTTTACGACACCCAATTGAAAAGCACTTGAAACTCTAAACGAGGTATATGGTGCAATACAAAGAAGCTGAAAGTGTCAATCAATGAGGCAAAGCCTACACAAAACATTAATTCAGAACGACCTCTATAACGCAAGCAAGTAAGCACGCGAACACCAGCGTATAGTTGAAAGCTGAAGAAGTACCTGGAGGAACCAGGGGCCGCGAGATGCTATAATCTGAAAAGCAATGCGAATATCAACTTAGCTTGTGACAATCACTATTAGTGTTAGTAATTTCTAATGCAGATGTGCTAACCGTCCTGAATTCGATATTGTATGCTTTATTTGTTAGGTTCTCGTCAATCATCAATTTTTGGTTTTCCTTTTGAAGATCACTGGCCCAGAATTTTGGGTCATGTTGTCGGTGGATTTAGTAAGGTCCAATCGTAGTTGTTTTCGCCTGTGAATTGGAAAACCGTCCCGTAACTTATGACCAAGCTTTTAAGCATTCCCTTGGATTGCTAACATGCGCTTAAATATCGTCTTCTTTAATTAGGTTGTACAAGAAAGAGGTTCTGCAGCGTTTGGTGGATGCTTGTGTGTCAAAAGGGTTTATTTTCCAGATGGAGATGATCGTGCGAGCGAGACAATTCGGTTACACCATTGGGGAGGTCAGTTATTTAAGTACACAGGCGTGCGTTTCTCCAAAACCCAAAACTCTCCGAGCCTATTTCAGGTTCTATAATCTCCTTTGTATGTGTTCGGGAGAGAGAAGTTTCGAGGTATGAAACCGTATTTTGCTTTTTCATACCTTAAAAATATGTTAAAATACAAGCTTTTCAAGTGAAACAGATCGTGTTTTTTTTATTGCTTGTCGGACCCAAAGAACTTTCGAGACTTTCCAGAAATGGGTCCTAGGACTGCTCTCGTTCTTCACGTGGCAAGATAAATAGCAATGTAGCATGAAGGTCGCGAAACTGTGGCTAGGTGTCAATGTAGGGAGTCCACAAGCAAGCTGTCTCTGCAATATTCAACTGAGCTCGCTTACTTTCCCCTTTCTCTCGCCTCGTGAATGGCAGATTCACCTTCAAACGGGATCGAGGGGGCGGGCAGGGGTAACCATGGCCTGTTTTTTTTCCTTAGTTAATTTATAAGAAATGTCTGGCTCCGGATTTATCAAGGGGAGGATGAGGCTTTATTGCAATGAGTGGTGTTCCACAGGTAACCTGGTGAAATCAGCACAAATGCCAGAGAAAGTCTCGAGAAGTAATGAGAAAACAGCAAAATTTAATGAAATTTCCATGGTAGCGCTCGGTCACTGAAAACACTAAAGGCGCCTTTGCATTGGTGACCCCTTCTCCCGGCAACGATAACTTCAGTTTGTTCTGGACGTCAGACTAAAGTTCCAGTAGATTGGCGTCTCCTACCTTGAATGTAGAGATTCATTTTTTTTATTTTAATCGTATAGTGTTGTTTTGAGAACTGGGATTGAAAGTTTGGGCCCCTCCTGAAGATGCTTTTTGGTGGTTTCTTGTTCGCAACAATTCACTACGAAGTCACCGAGAAACAGCATTTTGCAGACTTTCCTTGTCACCTCTCATGTTTAATTGTACCTATTCTTTCAGGTCCCAATAACCTTTGTTGACCGTGTTTATGGTGAATCAAAACTTGGAGGCAGTGAAGTGGTTTCGTTTGCCAAGGGACTCCTTTATCTGTTTGCGACTACGTAACAGTTAACATTGGCTGATCGATTTAGATAATTTATTACATTAGAAATACGTATTTTCAAAGTCAATCCAGAGCTCGTCATTAGTGCAGCTTGTTTCAACTGTCGGCAAGATCAGTTTGATCTGAAGTAGAGGGAAAAGACAGAAAATGAGTGAGTTCGCTAGGGAAATTACACTGAAAAAAAAACGCGAATTTTAGAGTACTAAAATTGTGATCGTGTCTATTTTGTTATTTTGTTGGAAAAGTATAATAGTCTACACAGTTGAGGTTTGATTTTTAAGGTAGGAGCTCAGTGTTGTTTCGTTGGTGACAAGTTCGTTCAATGTGGGGAAATGATACACGATAGGTTTAAAACTTGTTATCAATAAAGAAGACTGCTAACCCGCCGCATGGCAAGAAGCCAATGAGACTTTATAATGCGACAATTTGACTTCCTGTCACCCAGAAAGAGAAAACTTACTCCTACAACAAATTAGCGCTAAATGCATGGACACGGTTTTGTTGGAAAAACAGAATATATCACGACAATTGAGGAAAGAAACTTGATTATAGCCTATTTCCGTTTTCAAACTTCTTGGGCCCTGCTATTTTGGGTTTTATGACGAGGTGGGGTTGTTTCGCATAAGGGCCAAGAAATTGGCTCTTCCCGATTATAGACCGTTATGCTGATAGTTTTTGCGGTATAAGTTGATTTGACGAGCATTTTGAGGGCACTTTTTCTCAAAAAAAGAAAAAAAATGCTAGCGTAACGTAGCATTCAGTTTTCCGCCAATTTTGTGTACATTTGTTTTGTCAAAAGCATAGCTTTGTTTGTTTTTGATGTTCAAACATTTCTGAAGACCTTTGGGAATCTCCACGCTCTTGAAATCCGGCAAACTCTTCAAAAACAAATACAAACTACCGGTAAATGAAGCTAAAGAAAACAACCTACCATTTGCGATAAAAACGAACGGCAACGGACTCACCAAAACCACGAAAAAGCAAATCGACCGGGATGTTGTTATACTGGATTGCCACAACATACACTCCTTGTTTTGTTTTAGTTGTGCTTCTCGTGTCGGTGTTGTCTTCTTTGATGAGTTAAACTGTATCGTCATTATCACAGTTAAGTTTGTATATGATAGATGGAGGAACAAGTTTGGGTACTTTCTTTGAAGTTTTAGTTGGCATTTCCGAACAAAAAGCGCCATCAACACTTGCTTTGGGAGCTGACTTACAACATTGGTGATTGGTATGTGCCGTTTTCGAGACAGCATTCCTTTTCAGTTTTGCTTTCCACAGCAAGCATGCATCAATTTATGTTCACAAGTAACGCCCATTGTCTGCTGTGGGCTGCATGGTTTTGGGAATCAATATATTTAAGCCCAAACGAGTTGAAACGCTTTAAAGCCCGTTGTGGCGACGAATAAATCAATAATCTGTAGGGTATTACAATTTGCAATTTGCTCTGTGGAACTCCGGAAAATACCATAATATTTAACAAACTGGGTGAGCCTTGCATTCAATAGCTTTGCAAATTAGCATTTCCCTTGTTTGTGGCACGTGCAGTCCGGGCATCAGCATTGTAGTTTCGATTTGCTTTAATAACGCGTACTTACCGTCTACCCAAAAGATCCCACAATACAACACTCGTACCAGTCTCCGCAAAGTTTCCGGAGTGGGCAATATATGTATGCCGTATAACTATGCTCTGTATGTCAGAAATATTTTAAGTGTATTTAGAAAATAGCTCAAGGAAAATACGTGCGCTGATTGGTTAATAATCGTGTTCTATTAATCAATTAGATTATTCACTCTCGATTTCTATCGCGTGATATTTAACGAGGGCGCAGCCCGAGTCAACTATCACGCAAAGAAATCGAGAGCGAATAATCTAATTGTTTTAGTATAAATTTACTACTCGTTCAAAACTAAACAAGTAAATTATCTATATCCTCATCGCAGACACCTCGAAACACTTCGAAAACGCGACGAAGTGGCCGCCATTTTGTTGAAAACCGCTACTCGCTATCTATCACAGAATAGATAGCGAGTAGCGTAGCCAATCAGAGAACGGCATTCGTGATAGAAGGCTAGTAGATTTATACTAAAACTCGATAGAAACACGGAAAATGTTATCTATTTCTTAAATGCAGATTAACTGTAACAAATTTTGTAAGGGAACCTAAAGGTCAATTACCAGTATTATTTTCGATTTTTGTTCATCAGAGAACTATAAAAGCTATGGTAGGCGATGGTAATAAGCTTTAAAAATGCTTCTATAGGTTGACTGTATAAGAATACCTTCGAGGGTACAGTTAAAGACATGCAAAAGTAACAAATAAAGAGTTTGCTCAAGAAGAGTGTTCCGAAATCGTCTAGGATATACAGCTGATTACCAATTACAAAGTGCTGAGCCTTGCACGATACCAACTGCTTTTCAATCTGTTTGAAATATCGGTTTAATCAAAGAAGTGCTACTCATAATTTCTTGCCGAGAAGAAGTCGTTTTAATGCAGATCTTTAGTACCAAAACATGGGCGTCCTAAAAGTCATGCAGGAATATGCAGGAATAGATGAATGGAAAGGGAAAGTTAAATCTAATATATCAACTACGAACAGTCAGAATGATGCAAGAAAAAATGCTTAAGAAAGTCTATAATCGAAAACAACCTTAAGGTCAATTATTTTCTGTTCGTCAGATCATAGTTACTAACTATGGTCAGATATCTTTAGACGCTGTGGGGGAGGCAATGATAATAAATGCTTCTATAAACATAACACAGAACTCAGTTGACATTTCGTTTGATCCCTTATTGAATTATTTATGCGCTGTATGTCACCTTTCTATAACGACAGACACTGTAGGCCACGGGAACGCTCTTGAGCGAGTAACTGCATTGCTGCTTTTGGAAACACTTTTCTGCGTCGCTTTGTTCGAGAGGAAATGTATGCAGGCCAGTTTCGCACCCACCTTTGAAAGTTGCTCTAGTTGAGAGTTTCTTGAAAAGTGGAGGTATCAATTAAGGTGGCTGAACACAATTTTTTCGCCTTCAGCGGTACTTTTTAAAGGCCGGCGCGGATTTTGAAAAACAAAGCAAATATGGCGGCGACGGCAAAAAAAAACTTTTTCTCTTGCTCGCGATGGTTCGGCAAATGGGGTGTAAATTGGTTGCCATTGCGTAAATCAAAGCAAAA
The DNA here is from genome assembly GCA_014634185.1 of Astreopora myriophthalma. Lineage (NCBI taxonomy): Eukaryota > Metazoa > Cnidaria > Anthozoa > Scleractinia > Acroporidae > Astreopora > Astreopora myriophthalma. The sequence goes on along the minus strand of BLFK01000829.1, from coordinate 414,660 downwards.
ATCGTGCGTACGAAATGCTGCGCGTGCGCATTCCTTCATACATTTGAGACTGACGACTATTGCCTGTTTTTCCGCCCAATTCCTCGCGAACCAGTCGTTAGATTTTAGAGAAAATTGCAATAAGAATACCTCAGACGACAAATCAGTGGCCTATCAAACAGCCACTAAACGTCAGTCAACAAATTACGAAGTTTGTTAAAATTCAATCATAACAGCTGTTACATGTACTATTTTGTTTTTTTGTGTAAGCCAATATCGCAAAAAAAAAAAAAAGAAAAAAGGTAACGAGTGAATTTCGCATACACGAGAAAAAAAAATCCGTCAGCCCTTGTTTGAATCTAGATCCATTACCATGGCAACAGTCAGCAAAGCACCGAAACTGTCAAAAATGTAAAACTCTGTCGTAGCGCTTGTTTGTGACCACGTTTGAGCTTTCATGAAGCAAACACAACCTCCCCCAAAACAAAAAACAAAACCAAAAAACAAACAAACCAACAAAATAACATTCTAAATACTGTAGTAGAGGAAGTATAAGTACATGAAAACTGTTTTCAAGGTCAAGCAATTTTCGACGGTGAAAACATTCTTGTACCCGAGTATTGGGACTGTGACACCCTAAACAGACACGTTTTGTGAAAATAACTTGTTACTATAGGTATAATTTACAATATACTGTAAAAATCTCATGACGCAACTAATTACAAAAGTTATTTCGCTTAGCTACGTAAAAAGGCTGTAATTATAGTAAATCATGAAATCGCTCCAATCATTTGCTTAGTTAGAGTGTGCGTCTGTCCGCGCAGAGAAAGATTTCGACGGTTATAGAAGTTAAAGTTTAAGTCCAGCGCCAACGTTTCCAACAAGTCTCAAACATGCTTAACAAACACTGGGCATCAAATAGATTTTCTGCAAAAAATAAAATTAAAAAAAAAAGGATAACATCTCCACGGATATACTGCGTGAGGAGAGCTTAACCACAACCACCTTATGGAACTTTAGAATGGAGTACGAGGACGACTATGAAGTCTCCGTATTGAGCAGGCGCCAGGGTTCGTACTCTTTCGGGCTTTTTAAATTCCGTGACTTCCCAACACAATTTCTAGTTTGCCATGACCTAAAGTTTAGCTTTCACTTTTGAAAATAGTCAAAACTGTCCTTTTTTAAGGGTATTTTCTGACATAACTCCACCCTTGCTTTGACATCTGCAATGATTTGTCTACCATGCATGTATAAGTATAATTGTCCGTGACTTTTCAGGCCTGGAAAACAAAATTCTTAAACCCCATGACTATACAGGTTGCCCATAAACCGTACGAACCCTGTGCGCATTCCTTATCTTCGGTAATCTCGTTCCCAGAGCCCACCTTTCCCTGACCAGCAGTCGGGAAAGGAACATGCGCTCTAGGAACGAAATTGTAGCTTTGGACTTTACTTTCTTCCCAAGTGCGCGTGCTTGGAACGAAAAACTAGTAATCGTACTCCAATCTTAAGCTCCCTCATTGCAAGGGGAGGCCGAGATACAACGCGCGCAACACCCAACGACGATTACATTAATACAAAAGCAACGTTGAAACTTGTTGTCTTGAAGCGTTTCAGACTTGAAACCTTTTCAAAACCAAATACAGTGCGAAAACGCATCCGGCCAACATGTCAGCATCCCTTGTACAATGCACCCGCTATACTTACATAGCAAACGTCATTCCTGTTTCTTCTTAGCACCCAAATCTAACTATATCTTTACTTGATACTGTAACCTTTGCCTGAAAACTATACCCTGAAAAAATTTCAACAGAATACATGCATACAAAAGGTTCCAAAGGTTCGTATCAAAACTGAAGCATGTCGGAAAACACGAGTTAATCTAGTTTACCATTTCCAGAACTGAAACTGTGAATCATCTTTCCAAAGAAATATTTCGTTGGCCCAGCACGAAAATGACCCCCGTAAATACGAGAGTAAATGATTACCCTGCCTCTTTTTTGTGAGTTTAAACTTTACGAGGGAACATTTGAGTTTATTCCGGCCAGCAATAGTCAGGTGCCAAATTTAATGCAAAACCAACGAAGATTTGTACGACACTGTAGAAACCGAGCGAGTGTAGCTGGCCAAAGTTTCAGCTTCCTTTTTGCCGTATCAGTCCACAAGGCAGGACAATCTCTTTCCTAGACGAGATAAACATTTTGTGTATTCCTAATTCAAGAATGTTTACAAGGGCGAAAATAGCCAAGCGCAAGACCCTTGTGAAAAGGGGCATTAAAATGTTAAGTTAAGACGTAAGGTCACAGCAACAGTATTCTGGTTTCCGATTTGAAAGAAAAATTCTCCATATATATTAATTAAGAAAACTAGCTAAAATCGTACACAAAGTTGAAATTCGGGGGTTCGGCAGGGATTGCCGGAGGGGTCTCGGGAATGGTGATGTTCTCCAAGTCAAGAAGCCTTAGCTTCATTTCCATATTTAGTAGCGTTTCTAACTCTTCTTGTGATTTTGACGAAAGCATCTGCAAGGAACATATAACACATTTCAAACGGTAAACGCAATGACGCAAAAGGGTAGCGAGGGGTCATGTCGCAGGGATATGTGGTAGGGAAACAGGTGCAAAAACTTATCTTAACTTGTCATATGTTTTACGACAGCCGAGTCAGTGGAGAATCACATAACGATTCTTGTGGCCTGCACCGCCATTGTTTGGCTGTTGCTAGGAAACATATTTGATAAGCAGTACTGGAAACTAGTCGATGTTTCCCAAGTGGCTAAAGTTACGGAAACAAAATGCGGACACGGGAAGCAAAAGGGAGCGACACATTTAGCCAAAAATTATGCTTAGAATTTCCGGGAATTTCGTTTGCAAAATGAAACGATAATTTCCATTTGATTGAACGGTTTTCGTTCCATGCCCGCTGAGGACGACTTTCTCTGAAATTTTCGCTTATTGGTCGCGCCATCGCTTAAGACAAACGTCTCACCGAAATGAAATGTTAAATGGAAGAAGACTATCCAACTTCGAGAGGCTGTCCAAAATTTTCCAAATCAACGCTCCGGACATCATTATTCCATTTGATTCTGAACCGACAATTCCATGATTTTTTCCCAAATGGATCACACTCAAAATGTTGGGAACAAAGTGGGAGCCAGTTTTACAATACCCGTTCCCGCAAAAATTAGTTGTCATGTCTCCGAAAAAACAAGGCAGACGTGGTCAGGCGTGACATGGCCTCTCCTGATTGGTTAAGGTGGTGGCCATTTGTTTGTTTTCGCACGTAAAGTGCATGTAAGAATAAGTCCATTTAACCAGGGTCAGCGCTAACCCTGCGTTACGTCCGATTACAAGCTATAATAGAATAGAACTTTCCCGCATATTCCTCCCAGTCTCCCACGGTAAGCGATGAAACGAGGCCCAGGGGGACAAAATTCGAAATGTCATGAAAACGGTTGCTCCAGCCATTCTGAATGTTATCCACCCCAGCCTCGTTTTATAACTTACCGCGGGGTACTGGGAGGAATGCGGGAAAGGTCTATTATAGGTTGTCATGGTATTTAGCCCGGTTTAGTCCTATTCCGGTTTCAAACGACTCGGTCCAGAGTGCACTCCCTGGTCAATCATTTCCGTAACAAATTTTAGCCGAATTTGACAATAGAAGAACTTGCAAACAACCGCCTCAAACTTTGCACTTCACACCCGTCTCCATCTCGGCCATCCGCGGCCAAAACGTTATATGAACAGTTTCTTGAGCGTTTCAGTATTTTGGCCATTATTTTAAGACTGCCATAAACCAAAATGTCTTTGGTTTCTCAATCGGGTGGGCTTCATTCAAACGCCGATACAGGATAGCCTTGCTCGCTGGCTAACACAAAGTGCCCGTCGCCGAAACTTTGCTTAGCATCACATTTTCAAGGAAGTGGCCCAAGATAGCGACAGGCAGTTCAGTCAGCAATTTGTCTTTTGATTTACTCACTTACCTCTTTGTCTAATAACGCTGACAAACCATCTGTCCAAATGGCAAACTTGGAGGAGTAAAAAGGGGTAAAAGATGTAGGTTACAATTAGTAAAAACGTGCAAACAATACACATATGAACTGCACACATGGAAATGATTTTAAAGGGAACCTCCACTCCTACAGAACGATAACCCACCCACCCACTTCCCCATTTTCTTGCTACACCAAGTTGTTGTTGTTATTGTCGTTACTGTTCCTGTTTAATAATATTTGGTTTGCCCCAAACATGAGAAAGTTGATTAATCTTTAAAAAACACAACATTCAAACCTGGGCTGTGTTGTACGAAGCTTGCTTAGCGCTAACCAGCGTTAAATACCATGACAACCATTTGGTCTTGATACTACTTAACCCATACTTAGCGCTAACCATGCTTCGAGCAACTCGCCCCTGGACTGAGTTGCTCGAACCATGGTTAGCGCTAGCCATCAGTTAAGTCCTATCCAAACCTATAGGTTGTCAGGGTATTTCTCCCGGATTAGTGCTAACCTTGCTTCCAGCACCTCGGCCTGTGAAGCATTTACTTTGTTAGGGGCAAGTTGGAATTTTTGATCTGCCACGTGCAGTCCGTGCATCAGAATTCTACTCTCACTTTGCATATGTCCGTCTAAACGCCATTTCGCTTCATATTTTCCCTAATTTCGTCTGCCACTTACCACTGATTGGTTTGCTGCGATGAAGTCGAGATGCTTTTCATCTGGTTCGGTATCGTACATTAGAGAAAAACATAACGATATATAAGCCTGGAGAGATTAAAACAACAGTAAATTAGAAGCAAAATCTGCTACTAGGCAAAATAAAGGGCGAAACGAAGAGGTAAAGAAAGCAAGGAAGAAAGGAAGGAAGGAAGGTAGGAAGGAAGAAAGAAGTAAAGGGCAAAGCTATAGGAATAACTTACAAAAAAAATGCAATGCTGTTTACATGCCCAAGTTAAAAAACGGTTCTTACTCTTCTAAAATTACGCTCCTTTGTCTGAGGACAGTCCTTTCCAAAGAGCATTTTAGTAACCTTGGCGATTGGCACTGTGAAATGGACGAACATCATCAGTCAATTTGGTAAATTTTAATAAGACAGCTTTTTTATTTAACAATTATTCGCCGAAGGCGAAGTGAATATTGGTGAATATTTACCGAGACGTATTTACTGAGCCTGAGTCGAATAATTGTTTTAGTATAATATTCAGCGGTGAATATAAGAAAGTGCAAAACAACGTGCTACAACACGATAAAAAGGCACGAAAAATTCTCGCTTAGCTTAGCAGCCGCGCCTCCAAAATGTTATATTTACCGGGTAGCGCGGTGAATATAACACCGAATCCTTATATTCACCGCTGAAAATTATACTAAAAATAATTACACCAACACTTACGCTACCCTAATTACAATTAATTACTAACACTAATTACATAATTTACAAACACGGGTTAAAGAGGTTACACTACTTGCAATGCTTACGGAACGATGCTACAGTACACCTTACTTACAAAAAGATGTACTACAAAGAAAAGAGTTGTAATAAGTTATAATGAGCGTGAGTGAAAAGAAAAGGACGAAACGAACTGAAATTTATAGTAGTTTTCCCCAGATGCATAAGAATTTATGCAGCTTTCTTTGGGTGGTATAACTTTGCTTTAAAATATCAAGTTTGTCTTGGAAGCGGAGAAGAAAGCCTTCAAAACATAAGTTGCCATCGCATGAACTTGTCGCGAAGATATGGGATTTTGCAATAAGAAGAGTGATATTAAAATAAGACTGAACTTAACATTAAACGATTAGTGATTACCTCACACAGAGTAAAAGACATGCCTTGCAAAAATACCATCTTGCTTAAGGGCAGGCAATATTTAACATGAACGGATGAAATGATATATGAAATGAATCATAGATTGAACTGCGGATATGAAATCAAATGAAGCTATGATCCTCGCAGTTATGGACGCAATTTTAGCAATTTCGTAGAGAAGCCTGAAAAATTCAGGACTTCAACGGGGTTTGAACCCGTGACCTCGCGATGAATGAACGGATGAAATGATATATGAAATGAATCATATATTGAACTGCGTTCATTCATTCATCACGGGAACATTTGAACCCACAAATGACCAGCTCCCAACATCAGCGGCTTCATAGTCCAGTTGGTTAGAGTGTCGCACCGGCATCGCGAGGTCACGGGTTCAAACCCCGTTGAAGTCCTGAACTTTTTCAGGCTTCTCTAAGCAATCCCTAAAATTGCGTCCATGACTGCGAGGATCACAGCTTCATTTAATATTTAACATGTGACATAACACAATGGTATAGCAATTGTTAATTAAATACTCACATTTGTTTGGAAGGTTTTCTAAGGGCGGTGTCTGCCCCTCTTGGCAGTCACCATAATGCAGAAATTTTAAATTGGGTGATAACCTGCAATACCAAAATCTCTCTGGGAAAAAGAAAAAAAAAGATTGATATCAACACAGGACGCTCTTCATTCACGGTCACAAACAAACAAAACAAATGTGGTCAAAGTACGAGCTCTAGGGGTAATCAGCCAAAACTAAACTGCAATCTATTGAATAGAGAGGTAAAGAATTGCAAGGGGATCAAATTAATAACAGATTCCTGAGATGAGATGCCTGGTCACCTACAATCCGCCAGCCGAGTGCGCTTGTGTTAACTAAGGGCTAGAACTTGTTTCCATCGCTGAACTGACAATTCCCTTTTACTTCAAGTTGCATGAAGTAAACTCAACAGTAAGTTACAAGAAAAATTCTGAAGAGTAAACGTGTGGAAACCGGATCATTTCAATACCGATATCCGCTAGAGTAACGAGGTACTATACTGGTAACCACCACAATGACTGAAAGCTAACTGTTTTCAAATCAGTGCTTGGACCAAACAACTTTAGATCAGTGCCAAGCTCAGAAGAGGGACGTTTTATTGAACTGGGGATCTACTCTACCAGTTTTCTATCCAATTAAAGGGGTTTTTCTAAGCCATGCGACCATGTGCTGTGTGGAAAAGAAGTGCCAGCCGATGGGCTTTAGGTATTTTCGAAATATCATAATATTCTGAGATATGCAAGGATTTTATTTTATTTGCTCAATTGAATCTTCATGATTCTTTAGGATGAATACGGAAAACTTTTCTTGATATCGATTTTTCTTCCCCGCCTTTTAGCTTTTTAAAAAACGTGGAATTTTAAATCCGGTGGGATACAAAACCACGTCAATAAGAAGACTGAAAATCGAGGGGATGTGACGTCAATACAAGTCCCAGCTGGTTCATGGCTTTTCTTGTATTGACGTCACAGCACTGCTATTCCCGGTCTCCTTACTGGCATGATTTTGTTCCTCATCAAGTACAATAGCACGTTTTTAAGAGGCTAAAACGCCCGGAAGAAAAAGTCGGTATGAGGAAATATTTTTTTCCGTTTTTGTCATGGAAAACTATGACGATTCGATTGAGCCAATCAAGTAAAATCTGTCATATACACTTTAAGTGCGATGAATAACTATACGTGGTCATCAGAGCTCGAAAAATATTTGAATTCCACCTTGCCCGTTGGGCAAGCAACTCTCAAATTTTGCTTGCCCGGGGAACTTCCCCGCTTGCCCAAGTTTTCAAACTCATTAATAATTCATGACCCAAAAATGGAAGTCATACTACGGGCGTGTTTTAATGTAATAAACCCATCTCGACTGTAGTTGTCACTAGTTAGTTGTTGCTAGTTATCACTAGCAAACTTGTATGTTTCGCCGAAAACTGAGATTTAGCTGGATTTTAGCATAAAAAATGCTGGCTTCGTTTTTGCGGTCGAAATATGCAGCTTTTTCGCGTACAATTTCTACAGCTTTGATATATCGTTGTTGAGTTATGTTTTGTACAGAGAAACTGGAAAATGCTCGCAAAAATTTGCGAATTCGTGCCCAACACAGCTATTTCTAATTTGATGGGGGCAGATTTAGATCACGTGCTAGGCAACCACTTCTGAGCTGTGAGCAGGCAGCAGGCATCACACAATCAACAACACAACGCTATAAGTTGTAATTTTCGTCAAGCTTCATCTAAACATTTGATTACCCTTGAGCCTAAAATTTACCCTTTCTGCTCAAAATCATTATCACAAATTTAGTCGGCGAACGGCTTGCCTGGGCTCTTGCCCGTGGGGCATGTGAGGAGAGAAAGTTACTTGCCCGAGGGGAAAAACTACCCGTCCCGGACGACCGGACGGGGGTTTTTTCGAGCCCTGGCGTGCGTTTCTCAAAACTCCCGAAACTTTTCGGGTGCCTTTCGGGTGACATAATTTCCTTCGTATCTTAAAAACGAAGACGTTTCCAGGCATGAAATTTTGTAAAACACTTGCCCTTCCCTATCTTGAAAACATAGCAAAACACCAGCATTTTAGAATAAGTGGATCGCTGTTTTAGAAATGGCTTTTCGGGCCCGAAAAGTTTACGGGACTTTCGAGAAACGGGCCCCTGGTCATGGTATTTAACCCGGATTAGCACTAATAGGCCATTTGCATGGTGGCTTAATTTACCCATTTTTGAGGAAGTTCATGCCATTTTGACCTGTTCATATTTACCTTAGAGCGCATTTGGTTCACTCTGTTTCGGATCAAGACTAGAAGCCCACTCTGTTTTTGATCAAGAATAGACCGCCAAACCACTAGATTTTTCGTTGCTAGTAAACTTAAGATCTCCTTGGCATTCCGTAAACTCGAAAATTGTCCGAGGGTGGTTTTCAGCGATAGAACCATCGTCTAATGGCGTCACAGGCAAACCATCTCGTATTGCCGCACAGGAATACTCACCTCTGGCACGGGCTCTTCCAGGGGCTCTGTCAAATAGTGTTCCTTGAATAAGCTGGTCCAGTCTCTGACATAAAAAAAAAAGAAAAAAAAAAAGAAAAAACAACAGTAAAACACAAACAAACTAATAAAAAACAAATAAATAAACACTGCGCCATTTGCGAAACAGCTAGTCCCAGGTGATACAACCCGTGTTCATAAATAAAATTTTCGCCGAAATATTTTGCTTTTATGAGATTTGGAGCAGGACTGGAATTTTAAAAAAGTAATAGAAAGGCTTTTGTTGCAGTTTTTCCACATCACACCATGTTACAGAAAGGTAGGCTGCCAGTAAATCTGGATATGGTACAGCAAAGATGTCAAAGGAAGGGAGGCCGATTCTTTTATACGGTAACTTCTTCAGCCAAAGTTTGTCACGAATGACATGTTTTCCCCTGACAATAAGAATACGCGCCATCTTCATTTGGTCCACACATGGCATGAAGAGATACATTATTGTGGTCTTACCTGCTGTTTAACAATTTCATTTAGTTCCGGAAGTACTTGTTCTCTAAGTTCTCTGTAAAACAAGATAGGCACAATCGTATGGAGGCTAACGCAGGAAAACTAAGAGTGAATTAGGTAAGAGTGTTCCTCTATCAGTTTGCGGTCTTGACCCAGCACAGTAACATATTGATTTATTTTTTGATACACCGTACACGCGAAAACAAAGGACCGTCATCTTAACCAATCAGGAGTGGCTATGTCACCCGTGACTGCAGCATATTGCATTCCTAGCCCGTTAATCACACAACATGACAACTAATTTTCGCGCGAACGGGTACTGTAAAAATAGGCTCATATGTGACTGTGCTGGGGAGCCCACCTAAGCCATAGGAACACTCTTACCTATAATTCTTACCTAATTACCTAATTGAAAAACCTTTTCAGATGCTATTTTTAAGAAGATTACGACATTTTTTAATCTAAAAGACATGTTTCGATGTTACGAACATCATCGTCAGTTACATAATGTTTGAAAAACCGTTGGACTATATAACAACTAGGCGAAACATACATAATTAATTTTGATTAAGTGACAAAAATAGATTACATATTTGAGTGAGTTACAAGGTAAGAAGAATACAAAGCCTAAAGCGTAAGTGTCAGGTTGACGTGTTGAACTTGTTGGTTTAAATTAGGCTTTTCCCAATTTATATGCATAGCCTCCTTAAGTTTAAGCTGAAATTTAGTAGGGGCGGAATCAAGGATTTCGAAACAATCCGCAGAGCAAGATTGGCGACAACGTTCTGATGCTATATTGATATATTTTCAGATGCTATATTGAAGAGAATAAGCATGGCACACATTCGTACTTACACAACAGGTCTGGCCCTTAATTCCATGATGTTTCTTTCGTGAATCTCTTGTTGAAGAATTTTAAGAATTTGTGAAAATCCTAAACTAAACACGTTCGTCTGCAAAGTAATAACATTCCAATGAGTCTCATCGAGGGTGGACGTCCAAGCATTGCGGTCGGGGATTGGACAGGGGTATCCCTCTTTCTCCGTCCCATCCCCCTTGCTCTTGGATGCAACTATTAGTTATAGACAAGAGCTAGTCGATCACCTTGCGCAAGTCAAAACGACTAGACATCACAAGTTAGCAGCACTGATCAATGAAATGCAACAACGAGTAGTGCACAGAAGCAACATTAGGAATAGCGCATTTAGTCAACTTTACAAATTGACGAAAGGCTCATTTAAATGCAAAGAAGGCTGATTTAAATGGAAAACAAACTATCTTACAATGGTGGCCATTTTGGAATAAACTGTATACCACATCACGATATTCAAATTATCAGACGTATATTTACTCGGACTAGGTAGAATTATGTATTCTTACAAGAATGCCATCTTACCATCTAAGTTCAATAGCTTATTTCCTTTTAATTGGAAAACCAATAGTTATAACACCAGAAATGCTAATGCTTTCCACGTACTCCCTTGTAGAACAAACTACTGTAAATTTTCTATTAGCTTCCAAGGTACCAAATATTTCAGTTCATTAAATAATGATGTTTAAAACGCTACTTCACTTCCCTCCTTTACAATCAGCTAAAAATAGATATTTTTTTGAGCTATTAATCGGATTGCAATTTAGAGTTGTGCTTTAACTTTTGTCGAAATTGTAATGTTTTTGATATGTGAATACTTAGAAAGTTGTATTTGAGAACTCTACTTTACTCTTTTCATAGTCTTTAATTTGGTTATTGATTCTGTGTAAGTATGCAATTTATCTATCGCCTTCTACTTGTCCCCAGAGTGGTTTCTTTAGGTTTCCTCGCCACCTTTTTTTCTTGTGTTTGATTTATATTGTACTTTTTTCTTCTTTTTATACTGTAATTGTGTGGCAAACTTAATAAATAAATCAATCAAATACCATGGCATATAATTTGATTAATAATGGTAATTGAACTGAGTGGAGTGCAATCACAGTTTCTTTCGTCAATAATAATATGTATTTATCCACTTCAGTAGGATTTCACACCAAAATCTGACCATTTTGATGGGCTAAAAATAAAAAAATACGGTGCGATTTGTGAACAAATCACACCGTTGAGAGCATTTCAGATTGCAAGGATCACGAGTGACTTCAGAATGGGTGCAATAAAACGCTTAATCGAGGACTTTTAGGGTCCAACTTATCTGCCTCGTTTCGTATAACAAACCTTAAACATTTCCATAGATTGATGTTTCTCGCGAAGCGCTCTGCAAATCTGGTCCTTGACAACTTGCATAACCCGATTGAAGTCCCCTGAAGTTGCTCGCATCTCTTTCCAAGTTTTATTCAGAAGCTGGATACAGATGCAAAAGAACTCTTCGAACGCGAAATCCATGGTGAAAAAAATCGGATAGTAGTCCTTTCCTGACTCGGACGCTAAGGAATTAGAGAAAAGAAAATATAAACAGAGCGTCATCATGCAAAGTCCAGCCAGCTATGTTACAACTCAAACGCTAAGGAATTAGAGAAAACTAGCTAATGTGAAAAGAGAGCTAGTAATCGTGAAGTCAAGCCTGCTATGTTACAAGTCACGAGTGAATAGAGCGTAATCATGTGGAGTTAAGGGACTCATGTTACAACTCAGGGCCGAGTTGTTCGAAGCAGGGTTGATGCTAACCCGGGATATACCATGACATCCTATAGGTTTTACTAGGACTTAAAACCAGGGTTACCGCTAACCCTGCTTCGAACAACTCGATCCAGATGCTAAGGAGTTAGAGAAAAGCTAATGTGAACAGAGAGTAACCATGTGATGTCAAGCCAGCTATGTCACAATTCAGAAGTGAACAGAGCGTAATCACGTGAAGTTAAGGGAGTCATGCAACAACTCAGATGCTGAGGAATTAGTGAAAACTTGCTAATGTCAACAAAGAGAAATAATGTGAAGTCAAGCCAGCTATAAAGCCGTGTTTACACTAAACGTTACTTATATTCAACTGAATTATAATTCAATCTATCATACTCCATTCAATTTTATTCAATTATGGTTCTGTTCACATCTGCGAAAATTCAAATAAACTAGGCAGTGTAAGGCCTAGTTCAGACGTCGTGCTTTTGCCGTGCCGAGCTTAATTCAAGAATTAAGATCGGCAGAAGCACCGCAGAAGCACGGTGTCTGAATCAAAGTTTTGAATTAAGCTCGGCAAAGCAATTAAGTTCGACAAGCTCTGTCGTGCTACACGACTCTGGCACGGCAGCAATCCAAACGTCGTGCTTCTGCCGAGCCGAATTAAATTCATAAATTATAAAAATGTAGTTTCGATCCCGCGGGCGGATTATGCTTTACGGAGTGTGCGCAATGAATATGTTTCAAACAATATGGCGGATTGGAGGAAACACCTGCAGGACATTTCCGCTGCTTTAGAGCAGGGTGACTATGAATCATCCAACCAAGAAACGTCGATTGATGACAGTATTCCACTAGCAAGCTATGCAGCACTGAGCAAGAAGCAAGCGAAGATGAATCGGAAATCAGTAGAAAGTCTTGGGCGGCAAACAGAAGGGCGAGGAAGAAAGCTGGAAGAAAGTCGTCATGGAAAGAAGAAGTAGTTGCTGATATGGTAGATATTGTGTGCAACAGTGATTATTACAAAAGAAAGATTATATTTACGAACTCTAAAAACTCCAAAAACAACGATGTATACAGCAAGCTACAGAAAGATTTAAAGGAACGCCTGGAAGCACGTGGTCACATGCTTCAATTCCCCGTAGAGCAAGTGAGAAACAAGTTGAAAAAGCTAATAAGCGAATGCAAAAAAGTGCCCCTTATCATCAAGACCGCGACTGGTGTTGATCGCTTCCAAGGGCAAACGAATTACGGATCATGGTTTCCCCATGCTGTTCTCTCTTGTTAAAGCCGAGACTCCTGTCAGCCCTAAAGAGCGGTGGGAACCATCGAGCGGCGGCAGAAGTGAAGATGTACACAAACAGTCCACTCCAAGTCCAGGAAGTGCAGAAGAGAGTGAAGAAAGCGTGGATAATGGCTCATCAGATGACAGGAAGCTATTTATGCCACTTAAAAATCGAGGGAAGAAAAGAAAAAATGTTGCCTCAAGTGCTCGTGAATGTATGGAGAAGTTGGTGGAGAGAGACCCAACTAAAGAGCTCCTCGAATTTTATCGATAAGAGAACGAAAAAGCCAGAAGGCACGAGCTACAGCTAATGCAGATGATTATGTCAGTTCAACGACCAACAGAAAATGTTCTACCTTCAACTCAAGATAGCTCCCCACAGTATGGCTACATGGCTGTCCCGCCGCAGCATGTTTTTGGATACATGGAAAGCAGAGGCATGCATCAGGTACAAGGCGGAACTGAACCCAGTGTCAGAAAGAATTCTCCAACTTTCTTTAGCCTCTGACTTTGAGTTTATGCCATAATGTTGTTTGTGTTGTTGGGAACATTTCCTAAGTTCAATATAACAAATCTTGAGGGGTTTAGAGGCATGGCAAGCTTTCTCAAGAGTAAAGAGTAGGGAATAACCTATTTCGCTTTAAAGGGAAGCAAATTTTATGCACCTTGAAAAATTGCAATGAAACAAGTAATAAGTATGTTGCAACTGTTCATCTTCTTTTGCACACCAAGAACGATTTGCATTTCGTGGGATTAGTCACTCTGTTTCTGAGCCCCATGGCATATGTTGATATTGCATTTGTGTTCAAACTGCACGTGCAGTAACCTGAAAAAGTGGCATATTACATCATACAGTTTGGAGTTTCTTGCTATTGAATATCTTTTCAGTGAATATTTCATACTCTGTTATGCTAGCCATTGATTTCATGAGGTTCTTGTAAATCAAAGAAATTAAGGTACTGAGCATTTCAAATGACCATAAAATGTTAGAGATTATGTTTCCCGTAACTAGTATCGGATGGAATTCATAAATTCGGTTGAAAACTTATCTTGCATACTAATGGTGGTTTTAAATAGGCAAAACTCTTCAACTTTCAAATGTCCTCCAAATCCCGCTGAGACATACAAACCTGGTTCACTTTTCCAGTTCATTACAACTTCAATAAGCAAGGTAGGTGTACCAGAATGATCACCAAAAGAAGCTCTGTGTATGTTAACTGCTAATGTTTTGCTTGAAATTAATGGGATTGGAAATTACACACTTCCTATTTACACAAATAACAACTGGAAAACAGCTTTTCACTGTTACAAAATTAATAAATGTTTCTTGATTCCGGTCAAACGAATGCATGATTTGTAACTTCAATTTACAATCATTTCTGTTTTAAACATGACAAGTCTTCACAAAACACCATATCCTTCGTTCTCCCTCCACAACTTCTGCATGAGCACATTTCTGATCCTACTTGCTTGGTGACAGTTATCCCTTATTGGACGACAGTTGGTCATGTTTAGAAGACACCTTATAACATCCCTGGGTCTTCTCTGGTTTGTTGCAGGATCCACAGTTGCATCCAATTGCCTACACAAAGTCTCCGCCCGTTCGATACAAATATTATGTAACACAATACATGCAAGTGTGTTGTTTCTGACTTCTTCTTGTGCACTCTCACACTTCCTCTGAAGGACTCACCACCTGCCCTTGAGTTCACCGGATGTCTCCTCAATGACCATTCTGGCCCTACTTAGCCTGTAATTAAACTACTGTTGAGAGGGGGTCAACAGAGCACTAGTGTGAGGTTTCATCAACCAGCTTTGAAAAGGGAAGGCAGAATCACCCATAATTAGGGGAGGGAATTTAACACCATCAACGTCTTTGCCCATATCAGGTATTGTTTGGCCACCTGTTATTTCACTCCGGAGGTTGGTTGATTGAAAAATTATGGAATCATGGGAATTCCCAGGGAATCCACAGCTTGCCCAAACAAATCTGTGCCTGGCATCCACCAAGCCCATAAGAACAATTGAATAAAAATTTTTAAAGTTGTCGTACTCTTTGTTGGCTTGTAATCCGCCTGCAGGACACTTTAAAGCAATGTGACATCCATCTATGGCAGCCCATGCAACTGCACGGCAACTGCCGTAGTTACTCCATATCCAAAATTTTCTCCCAGAATTCCTCTTCGTTCCTCGGAAAGTGTCTGAGAACTTGGTCACTCCATAGATTGTTGATAACTGCCTTTGTAACTTCACTTAATATACCGCAAACTGTTGAGTTGCCAAGGCCAGTCATTTCCGCTATTGTGTAGAAGTAGTCTCCTCTTGCCAAACGGTAAAGGCAGACTGCTAGCCTAAATGCTGGTGGAATTGGATCCTCTGCGACAGTGTCCCGTCGAAAATCATGTTGAATTCGGCCAAGAACAAAATTGAAGGTAGCCTTGGACACACGAAAAGTCTTCTTGAACCTCGCATCGCTGTATGAATTCCATACATGATCAAACCAACCGTTGTTTCGTGGCAGACGTCGACAGGATCGAACAGCTACAGCGTTTTCCCAAGAAATGAGGAGTGTAGTAACGAGAAAAACCCGTAATAACAACAACACTCGCCTAGCTTTCAAAAGAAACAAAATTTTCTGTTGCATTTCCATCCGGCGTTTTCGCGAGTCCTGTAGAAATTTTACAAGCAGAAGTTTGCGCTTCACTCTTAAATACGGCGCCATCTTGAAAATGAATACTGCTGGTTAATTGCTACTTGGCTTCAGTAATTTCTGAATTGAGTTCGACTCTGGCACAGCGTCTGAATCAAAGTCGTGCTTCTGCCGTGCTACAGTCGAGGCTAATTACAACTAGGTTCGGCACGGCAGAAGCACGACGTCTGAGCTAGGCGTAACTTCGCAATCTGAAGTTGAAAACAAAATGGCGCCCTATCGAACAGCTGCCACGATTTTCACCTCCATGCTTGATTTGGAGACCAGAAGAAAGGCAAGGAGAGGTTCGAAGACTAGAATAAGAAAAATACGCCGTCTGAAACAACAACAACGGATGAGACAGTATCTTAAGCAAGAACTTACCTTTGTTTTGGCCTTCCTGTTGATAGTCGTGGATCAAACTGTCTTTACAACAGTTTGGAGTAAGCCAAGGAGCGAGCATTGGTGGACTTTGATTCAGCGAGAGTAGGATAAGGATTGGACGGAGCACTTCCGAATGGGGCAAGACACGTTTAACAAGCTGTGTACTGAACTTGAACATTACACCGTAAAACGAGATACGCGCTTTCGGAAGGCAGTACCTTTGCAGCAACGTGTGGCTGTGACGCTGTGGAAATTGGCCACCAATTTAGAGCACAGAACACTTGCTCAGTTAATGGGAATTGGCCGTTCTACAGCTTGTGAAATTGTTAACAGTGTTTGCGAGGCTATAACCTCTCATGTTCTGTCAAGATACATTAGTATTTCTACTGATGAGGTACAAGTACAAGAAATTATGGACAAGTTTGAGAGAAAAACGGGGTGCCCCCAGGTAATTGGGGCGATTGATGGTTGCCATATACCAATTATTTGTCCAAAAGATGATCCAGAAGATTATCACAACAGGAAAGGGTTTTACTCCTTCATTTTACAAGGACTTGTGGACAGTCGCTTGTGTTTTCGGGTTTTCGGAATATCAACGTTTCTTGGCCAGGACGTGTCCATGACGCGCGAGCTTTAACGAACTCTGCCCTTTATCAGAAAGCTCAAGTAGGTTCCCTTGTCCCTCACGTGACAAGACAAATATCAGGCGTTGGAATTCCTCCAATTGTTTTGGGTGATCCTGCATATCCTCTGAAACCATGGTTAATGACACCATACAAGAACACCGGCAATTTGTCAAGGAAACAACTTCGCTTTAACAACAAACTGAGCAAAACAAGGATGATAGGACGGTAGTGGAAAACAGTTTTGGTAGACTGGGGTCCGTGGCGTTGCCTCCTCAAAAGGCTAGATTGCGAGACCGAGAGAGCACCAATAATGGTGGGTGCGTGCTGTGTTCTTCACAACATTTGTGAAATCAGCAACGAAGAATTTAACGAGCACTGGCTAGATAATGAAAATATGCAGATTGTCGAACTCGCTCCCACAAGAATGGCAGACGAAAGGCAGGCAGTAGCTATTATGAATGCCCTCTGCGATAGTTTCTGACTATATCATGTACTTTGTTCAACACTATTTGTTTCGTTTTGTAATAGTTATATGATCGGTTTTATTGCTTCCAAATTGGCTTTAGTGGCCACTTTTTTATCCGTCTTTTTCTATGAGAACCAGGCAGAACTATAACGTTAAACCAATTTTATTTACCACTTAACAAGCTGTTTTGCACAGAATGGCTCATGAAATGTATACAACACTCTTCCTCTCCGAGCATTCGGCATGACTTGTTGATTAATCCTTTTGTAAAAATTATACCGGTGAAGTTCAAAAGATCAGAAGAAACGATATGAAGTACAGCAATTAAATATTCTTTTAACTAAACACACTGTACTCCTTTCTTTATTTTAACCTGATCAGTCAACGTTACGGGACCACAGTTCACCTGTCTTTGCTCTTGGCAAATATCTGCATCATTTGCATCATAAATGCTTCCCTGCGTTGGCCATTTCCTTGCTCCAGCTTCATTCGTTTTTCTTCCAACTCCAATTCTTCTTGAGTCCATCTTTCTTCCATCTCCACAAATAACTGCTGCTGTTCCCTTTGCACTTTGGCGATTGTTGATAATGCTTCAGAAATTTTGTCCGCTTTACAAGGTTTCTTGCATTTCTTGCAAGTAAATTCCGCATCTTTTGTTGAGGTAGAAGGCTGCGTAGGAACGTGTTCCATCCCGCCTTTGCTTGCAATGTTTCGATTCTTCACCAGGCTTACGTCGGTTGTCTTTGCACATCTGCCCTTTTCTTTTGGAGTTGCCGCAACGTATTCATCTTCATTGGAGGCGAACGAGAATGAACCACACTGTCAAAGGCTTCGTCGCCATCATCAGGATACGTGACTTTGGAAATCTTTTCATCCTCTTTAGAACTGCTTGTTATCGAGTCAACGACAACTGTTGGTTTGGAGGTTGGTTTGCAGCCAAGAACACGGTCCATTGGTTCAAACATCTCCCACTCTTGTCGTTGGTTTCCAGAGATTTTGTTGCCGTCGCAAATCAGTCTTCGATATTTTTGCTTTAGGTTGTTAATTTTAACACGGCACTGTTGTACACTTCTCGAGTACCCTCCATCGGCCATTCCTTGGCTTATTTTTGTCCCATACGAGTTTCTTGTTGTGCATGGTGTCTAACTCACGTTGCACAGCCTCTTCATACCATAAAGCAATCAGAAGTTTGGTTTCCTCAAACCACCACGAGTCCGCCATTTTGTTCTATCACGCACCGTAATTACTTCAAACAACTTAACCCCCTTGAGGTTGTTTAAAGTAATTATAATCCAATTATAATCAGGGACTGTTATTAGTTGATGTGAACCCATTTCATATTTAATTACGCGGATGGCAGGGGCACGCGCGGTAAAGTTTGCGTCGATTCTCCGTTTTGTTCATCGTAGTCGCAAATTGCAACGCTTGTTCTGATTGGCTAGTTTTATTTTGTGGCCAATAGTATCCACTGTAATATCAAGCTCTAAATCACACTCTCTCTTTCCGTGAAGACACCGCGGCAATATATTGAGGTACTAATTTTGCATCTCGCAAACTCGGTACAGTTTGCCGATAAACATTTTGGTCTTGTTTGGTGTCGTTTAACGAGCCGCCATGGACTGGGGCAAAGTTTTTGTGGAAACACGTTGTTTCGAGCGCGGATCAGTGTGACTGTATGCAATTGAATGTGTCACAAGTTTGAAATGGTGTGCGATACTTCAAATCATCTCAATATCTGAGTGAAAAATGCTGAAGTGCTGAGTCGACTAGGAGATAACTTAATTGAAACGCTCTGAACTGCGGAAATTTGTAGGAGAAGGTAGTGTTTAGTATTTGCTTTGCTTTATTAAAGTCATTGAATATTTTAATACTGTGAATAATCGCACTTATTTGAATGACTTCATTAACGAACCGGTGTCCTACTTGTTCCATTAAATTTTGTGATATGGTCTTCATTTGAGTTTGTTCATTGAATCTTTTTGAGCAAGTTGCGCGTGCAGTGATGTAAATTTTTTTTCATGTGGTTACAGTAGTTCTCGGGAGGAATGCAGTTGTCAATTTCATGCATGCAGAGGAATCTTTTTAATTGCCGATCAACTAATTTCTGTTCACATTTGCCCAGCGGTCTGAAATGGTTTTAATCGAACGAAGTTTGTAAGTTAACTAGAACCCGAAATATAAATTATCGGATATTGTACATTCGGGCCCGGCCGACAATTTGCGCAGTTTGTACGTTTGTTTGCATTCTGTGGGGAAATAACTCCACTAAAATTAATGTGATCAATTCGTATTACAAGTAAAATTTTTGAAAACTGTGTCGTATTATCTTCCAGAAGACAGTCAAACAAGTTTTCCAAGTTAAATACAAAAAAGGTATACACACTCAAAGTATATTTGAAGTATTTAGACTGCAAAGTTTCAATTAAGCAGAATACGTCTCATGTTTCTGTTCACATTTGCCTACTGCGTCAGAAAAATTGTAGCATTCTAGCGAGCTTAATTTTATCGTTAAGTGCGATTTCGAACAAAGTTTGTACGTTCAGTAGCACCCGAGATATAAATTGTCGGATATTCTACATATAATTAGGCCGACCGTTTGCGTATTAAATATTGACGTTTCTTTATATTATATTCTTTGGACAACTATAACTCTTCTGTGAAATGGTCATTCATTTGCCGTGTTACGTGTGAAAGCAATTTTTTTTACATGGAAAAAGTAAAACTGTGTTGTATGATCTTTCAGAAGATAGTCCAATGAGTTTTACTTAACTCAGCTGTTAACTGAAGAAAATGTGTTCTACCGTCTGTTCAAACTGCTCACATTGTGGTATCCCAATCGGTCAACTTGAACTTGAAGTACTTTCATTTGATTTGAAAACACCACTTAGGGCTACCTTGGTAAATATTTTCGTTGTTGATTTTTGGAATCCTAAAAATCTCCTATTACCATACAGTAACATTCATTTGTATTCTTTGCCTGCTATCTGTTAGGGGTTTTATCCTCACTACACTGTTTCATTTGCCTTTTTACAACCAAACCCTCCCCAGCGAATGCCTGCCTTCACAGTGAATTACGGTTACGCATCCGCGTCAACGCCTCCAGGCGTCTTTTTCGATTATAATTCGATCACAATCGAGGCTTAATATGATCTGTAATCAGAGCGTAACACGGCTGAAATCAGAGCGTAATCATGTGAAGTCAGGGAAGTCATGTTACAACTCAGATGCCAAGGAATTAGAGAAGAGCAAATTTTAACAGAGCATAACAATACGAAGTCAGGCCAGCTATGTTACAGCTCAGAAGTGAACAGAGAAAAGTCACGTGAAGTCAAGCCTGCAATGCTACAATTCAGATGCAAACAAAGCGTAATTACATGTATTTGAAGTCAAAGAACTCATGTTACGGCTTTTCGAACCAAAGGTCAAGGAATTAAACCCCATTTTTCGGCCATGTGTTTGTAAAGAAACTGGTGGAGTGAAGGACTTCATTTTGATATCAGCTGAGTTCACACTTGAAGTCGGCCTTTGATTCAAAAGCTTCCAACGTTTAAAAGCCCTTTGTCAGATCCAATCCAAATCGACGTTAGCTTTGAGTCGCTCACTGCTGCTGCTCGTCTAAACCATTTATAACTGAGAAGTTCTCAGTTATAAATGGTTTAGACAATGTGAATCAGAAAGTTGTACTTTTCAGTTTTCTTGCTTCTTCTCACTTGACATACAGTGAAAAAGTTGAAATTCTCTCAATTCATGACAAGCATTCAGTTTATAAGAGAATCAAACCGCTTTTCTCTTTATCGCCCACAGTTAATTATGACTTATTTATATTTGTGTCGTGTTCATAATTTTTCGTAGTTGTAAAGAGAGTTTAGGTCTAAGATCCTAACCCTCCTCCCCTTTAAATGAGCTCATTCCGCTCTTGTCCGAAAAACCGCCTCTTCCCCCCCCAAAAGATAAATAAACAAACAAATAAATAAACAAACAAATAAATAAGCAAACAAATAAATAAATAAATAAACAAACAAACAAACAAATGAACAAATATACATACATAACTGTCTCGCTTAGCTATTGGTTCAAACGTGTAAACAAACACTAGTAATTTTAGTTCCCGGGTGCAGGCTTGGTTTCTCATGTTTGCAGTGCTGGAAAACTGAAGCATTTTGAGGCTGGGGAACCTTTGACGTTTGTTAGCCTTTTGTGTTCACTTACGTGGTTCTCCATTGATTTCCAGTACTTCACATAACATTTTTACCAGAGCAATACTGGCGCGAGCGAATGGACACTCGTAGTCTTCACCTCTGCTTAGGTTTTCTAACACAACCTTGAAAATAAAGAAGGCAATCTTGACTGTTGCACCAAGAGAGATCTATGTGTATCGTAAAAGCTTACAAATGTCAGAGTGAATGCACTGAAAAAAATAAATAAATAAATAAATAGGCGGAGTCAGAAGTTCATAACCCAGAAGTCTCGGTATGTCTCATTTGGCCTTAGCCGATCAGTTTACGGTATTAGCTAAAATTAGAATCGAGGTCCCGCCAAATGATGGACAATCAGATTGGCCCTGATAACGATAAACGCGTCTCACTGGTCCGCAACCAAGAGCAGAAAGAGATAATGCTGGTGCTAAATACAAATCATGGCACAAATCTAGAAGCAGCCGTTCTAAAAATAGATAATACCGTATAAACTGATTGACCGCATTCCATTCCAGATCGAGAATGGGTTATGGACTTCTGGAGGAGCTAAAGGCAAAGGGTACCGGAATGACAATACATGGAATGTTCGGTTTACCTATTCCTTTGGGATTATTCCGTTTTCGGAATGAAAGGAATTGCATTCCGTTTATTCTACTCCGACAGCACGATGAACGGAATAAACAAATAGAACACGGTTTACTTGGAACACACTGAATACGCGTTCTTCTGGGAGACTTTGGAACGAAAATCACACGCAGCCGCCGAAATGTCAGTCTTAGCCGTGTCCAGACTATTCCGAGCGTTAGTTCTTGGGTCACCTGGGTCCAGTTGTTCAAACACCGATTAAAGGAGCACGCTCAACCAGAATCCATTGCAGGCAAAGTTGCCATATTCAACATTTTTTGTATTACAGAAAAGGGCAATTTTCCGACTTTTTTCGATCGAATCTGAGCCGCTTTCGTCCATCTTTCATCATCACGTCTCTCCGCGCCAGTAGGCGCATAAGGCTGACTTTCGTCCATCTTTGCTCCAGAATATTTGCACATGTTTCTGGCAGGTCGGCATTTGAGAAGCAGAAACGAGTTCCTGGATAATAACAACAACAACGGCGCGCAAAGCACTGTGATTGAGCGTGCTACTTTAAGCTAACCCTGGGTTAGAGAGAACTTTGATACCAGTTTATTTACCAGTTAACAAGGATTTTCCCGAAGGATTTTTGCTTGTCACTTGTAACTTACATTTTTATTTCCCTTTAATCTAAAACCACTTTTTGAAAGTGTTTTCAGAGGGCGAAATTTAAACGTAGGTTAATTTTTGATCAACAGTTAGCGTTAATCGGCTTTCGAACAACCGGGCCCGGCGCAATAACCTTCCGTTTTCGGGATAAACATTCTTTAGGAAATTCGTATTCCACTCATTCTGTTAATCCTAAACCAGAATAGGAATTCACAGAATAGTCCCCCAAAAAATGCACCTAATCTAACGAGTAAAAGGTTTAGGTTCGTCAGCTCTGACGCTGGTGTCAATGGAAGCCGACGATGCGCAATTTACCCTCCCCTCTCCTCCGTTTCCTCCCGTCTCTCAATGGTCTGTTTTATGGGTACTTAAAACTTTAGCTACATGGATCTGAGGAAAGTCGAAACAGACGTTCAGGTGACCGACCTTTACATACTGTTCCTGGTGTTTTCTAGCAAAATAAACCATAGTGTGAAGTGGAAGAAGGCCAGGAGGTATTTCATGGAAGTCATTCGCTGGAGACTCAACATCCTGTGATATAGAAAACAAAGTTGCTTTATTTTCTGCAGAAGATGACACACAGGTTTCGGAGACTGACGTACTGTTTAATAAACCAGCAGCAGTGTTTTATCCGGTCTTAGACCCGATAAAAAACGACCTGCGAGTTTATTGAACGGCTTCAAAAACATTCCACAAAGAGTGCGTCCCTCTGGAGTCCGAACAACATTTTTTTTTTTTGGGGGGGGG
>BLFK01000829.1:378180-391123 GCA_014634185.1 Astreopora myriophthalma | reverse complement strand
GGGGGGGGGGGGGTCACATTGTGAGGAAAATATTAGCAGACAAGAAAAGCAAGCTATGCCTTACCAGTATTCTTTATACAAAGAATACTAGCTAACGAGGAGTGTTTGATCGGGTTTTAAAGCTCATGCACGTTTTATCGGTGACTTGATGGGCTGTTAGGCTCATGTATTAGTAATGAGTTTTCGAAATACATTTAAACTGGGAAGCGTGATTATTGCAGTACAACGAGCAACTTTAGCACGGTTGCGAAGAAGCCGTTCAAGCCCGGATTTTTTCAGGCTTCAATGCTCACTTTACTGCGATGATGACACTTACATCAAATGGTTCGGAGACTGCTGACAATTGTCCAAATTAGTACAATATTTTGTCAAAGTCGATTTACTTCGCTTTACCCTCGTCAATCAACGTTTCATCTCCAAATGGGATAATTGAAATTTTACATTAAAAAAACAAACAAACAAACAAACAAAAAACAACAACAACGACAACAAAAACAAAAAAACTTTGAAGCGGGAAATATGACTTCATTTTAGTAAGCATGCAGATAACTTTGTTTATTTCACAAGACGATGATCCGCAATGTGACTCACCATAAAACCAAGCCTCTTGAAGTCTTTAGGCAGGACTCCGGCTTGAGAAATAGGTCTAGCTGAACCAGCGCCTACAAGCTCCGACTCAAATACCACCTTCCGTAAAATATCAAGACTTTCAAAAAGGCCCTGACGAAAAATAAGAACAGTGACTTGAACTTCACGTACTCAGTCACGTCTGTTTGAACCAAACCTAACAATTGAACTCGTCTTACAAGACAAGCGCCGGAAGGTAATTTAGATATTACAGTGAGTACAAAACTTTGCCGTAAGATCGTGACACGCTCCGGGAAATTTGACCACCTGACATCATTGTTACGTCAATTGAATTGGGTGCCTGTAAAACAGGTCCTCCAACTGAGGGACTACATAATGCCTTATAAATGTGCACACGGCCTTGCCCCGACTTATCTTTGTAATAAGATCCGCAAACGTTCTGAGATCCACAATTGCTTTACCCGTTGTCGAGAGCGTTTAGAAAACCGCTGTACAGGACCACTGCTGGACAAAGAACGTTTGCTTATAGGATATCATCAGAAGTCCATAACCCAGAAGTCTCGGTCTGTCTCATTTGGCCATGGCCCACCAGTTTACGGTATTATCTAAATTTCGAATAGAGGTCCCGCCAAATAATGGCCAATCAGATTGGGCCTGATAACCATAACGCGTCTCATTGGTCCGCAACCAAGAGCCGAACGTGAGATTGCTCGTGCTAAATGCAAATCATGGCTCAAATCTAGAAGCAGCCGTTCTAAAAATAGATAATAGAGAGCTTAAAGGTGATGTTACACGAGCCGATTTTTAACGCAACATTGTTGCGTTAAGAGTTGTCTCGTGTAACATGGCGCACAGGGCGATTTTTAACGCAACATTTTGTTGCGGCAACATGTTGCAGGTTTTTGAAAGCGATTAAAAAACATGCAACATTGTTGCCCGAATTTTGTTGGTGCTGGTGCGCGTAACACCCCCGCCGCTGACTTTTAACGGAAATTATATGAAATTTCACACACTGCATAAATTTGAACTGCGGATATGTAATGATCTTATATCTGTTTATGAAGTCAACTAAGTATTCTTCGATGCACAGGGAAGACCTCGCATTTAGACAAGAGCACAACTTTTCATGGTACTCAAGCAAGACATCGAAAGACAATCAGTTAAATAAGGCAAGTTATGTGCTTGCTATGTTCTTCAAAGACAAGGATTAATCAAAGCTGAATTCGAAATTGTAACATAATGGAAAACAGTAAGCAAATGATCGCATTTTTTTCTTGCTATATCGGAAAAAACAAACAAACAAACAACGTTTTTGGTTGCTTTGATTGATCAACTTTTTCAACCTGCCCCGAGCCTGGCTGAAATGGTTGAAAACGATGGATAGTCTCCGCTGATCTGTTGGCAGGCACTGAGTTTGTACCTTTAAAGTCATTTTCCCACGAAAATCTTGAAAACGGTGTGAAATAAGGGGCGAAAACCGCACACGAAAGTTGAAATCGTAGAAACATTAATAGAAACGAGATGCGACACTCGGTAACAATTTGCAGGACTGACAAAACTGTAACGCTTACATACGATTGACCGTTTTCATACTAGAGACGCATAATCCGTCCAGACAAACTATGCGTCCCTCATTTTATTCGCCTAGTATAAGGACGGGACGAACTGGCTATAAAAGACGCATAATCCGTCTGGGACGAACTTGCGCAAACATTTGTTCTGCATCTGTTAAGTTCGTCTAGTATAAAGATGCACACGACGCATTTTCCGTCTAGACGAACTATGTGCCCGCCTTTATACTACAGACACATAACCAGACGAACAACAAATGTTTGCCCAAGTCGTCCAGACGGATAATACGTCTCTAATATAAAAACGACCATTGCTAACATTTGTCACAATAAATCAATCCGGACTTGGCAAAAGAAGTCGAGGAAATCAGTGACAATCACTGGTCAATCAGTGGAGGTCAGTGACGGTGACATCAGTTTATTCTGACAATGATTATACCCTGTGGCAACCACGCTTCAACCGATAGTTTGCTGAATTCTCCGGCCGCGGGAGATGGTATTCAACAATGTCACTGGTAGGTATGGTTTTTTAGTTTATTCGACAGGTCTCCTAATATAAGTATACAGTAATACCACGTTCTCGAATCGATCACGGTCAAAGGTCTAATAAACTCAACGAAAAATCAATTCAATATACAATTTCAATAACGTCACTTCCTGTCAATTACTGTGACCCAGTCCATGACAATAGTTGACAATAGTTCTACTGGGAACTTTAACCAAATAAACCAAAACCGGTTTCGGTTGAAACGTTTTATCCCAGTAGAACACGACCTTTGGTTATTTTTTTGAGAAAGTGCAGACCATTTTTAATTATCTATAGTTTTATGCTGACGCACGAAAATCAAATGTGGAATCCTGATGCACGGACTACACGTGTCAGACTCGATCTAAAATTCCCTTGTGCCCCCAAAAAGGAATTCACAAGGTAGTTTGCACAATTCTGCATCGCAGTGCACCTAACTTCAAAATATTCGCTTCCGCAAAAGTTATATCTCAACACCAGACAACATATATTTCGATTTTTTTTCTCCTCGAGATTTCACTTTTAATGGGCCGCACAAGTTACGTAAGTTACTGGAAGTTACTTGTCTCACGACCGAGCTAATGAGAAGCATGGGCCTGTTCCTGAGAAGGTCAGTGTAAAATGCTTGCTATACAGACTAGTGTTTTCTCGTCCTTCAAACAATGGGAGTAGTGTTGTCACCGCACATTTGCGTTGTCGAGACTATGGTCTGCACCTGCATTTTACACTGACCGATTCCTGACCACAAACTGCTTTGCTTTGCTTCCCAGCTACAGAACATAAGAGCGATGCTAAAATTGGGCCTGATTGTAGGTTACAATTTTAAAAGAACTTCTGCATTGCAAAACACTCTGGGGCGTCATCTCAGCCGGGAACTCGCTAGGCTGGGGGTGGGTCAAATGAGTACGGGGTTTGCTGAATTTCAAGACGTATTCAATGAAAGAAGAGTACGGTGAAGGGATTTATCCAAAGCCCCCGGCGGGTAAATGTTATGTTGAAACTGGCGGCTAAACGGTCATGATTATGAAGATGTTTTGATCTTTTAGCCCGAACTTAAGCCCCGATTAATGTGTCGGCCAGGGTGGCTAAACGGAATTAAACATTTCTTCGCAACACCAAGTATTGGATGAAAATGTTTAGAATCAAACGGTTGTTGAAACAAGAGGCTAAACGGTCAAAGATATTCATCCACGTCGATGTTGGACGGAAATGTTTGATCGTTGAGCGAGGGCTTTAGGGTGCACTTGTCGACCTCCTTGTTGAACTTTTCGGAAAGGCCTGTTCTACATATTATGACACTAACCTGATTGCTAGCATTTCCTCTTGCGTTGACCATATCCACCAATAAGCTGAATATGAGGGACTGATAAACGTAAAGCTGGTGTGCCATTTCCTCTTTTATAATTTTGGAATCACGGATTATGTTCTATGGAAAGAATAAGTTGACAAAGTGACTGACTAAACAGGCTTTTAGTTACACTTTTGGGTGCAAGGAAACTGTTGGCGTAAATAAGTATTCATAACAAGGAACAAGTTTTCCTTTAAACTATTTGCATTTCACTCATGGATCTAAGTTGATATCTGTTGCCACGCCACTCTACGGAAGTGAAGTGTAATAAAACGAGCGGTTCCGAGCGGAGAGCACAAAGTTGTCTTTGGCAGTGAGCGGGTTTTGCATATGCAACAAAACGCGATTCGTTCAGTCCCCTCCCTTCCTCAACTGGGAAGTGGAGAACACCTCGAGTGGACCCGCTGGCCTTTTGTTTAAGTCCTTTCTCAGCTCCACTGTTAGCCCCTCCAGTGGATATTTTTCGCTTGTCTTTTGTTCACTCAATGTGTACCAACGTCTTTCCGTGTCAGAGTCAAAATGCAGCCTCTAGTCACCCATCGATACACGAAGTTAACACATTTACAAGTTAACAGCCGTCAAATAAGAATCTACATTGTGTCCTTAACAGTTAACCATGCTGCCATTTTTTTGCCCCAGGACACATTGCCGTTCTTACTTGAAGTCTTACGGTCCCTAAAAAAATAACCAATAATTTCACCTCGAAAACTACCGGGTCTTTCTGCATGTACAGTAAAGCACTGTATTTTGTTCACTTGGAATTAGTCTTTCTTCTGATTGGTCTTGTTTTCTGTCTTTTGTTTTACGTCACCGGTTCTGTGGTACATGCAGAAGCTACCAAACTACCGGACTTCGAGCAGGTTGGAGACCGTGACTAAGTGGCATTTTGAGTTATGGGACTTGCCCACATATTTTAAAGGAACAATTTTGCTGTTTCTAGAAGAAATTGCTCTTAACACATTTTGTTGTCTAGTTGTTGCTTTTTGTGGCACACGATCGACCAAATAAGTAGTGTCAACGGTCTTTTCAGTTTGCGTCAGCTATATGAGTTTGAAAAATTGGTGGAAGGAAAACAGCTTGAAACTGCCCCACAAGACATAGTTTGATACTTATTTATTTATTTATTTAGTAACTTCCATTTAGTGAAAATGACATTACAACGAAAGAAAAAAGACACTAAATGAGGGACTAACGTACGGACTCGAAGTCCCAGCGAGTTCAGCCCCCATAAATATATACTTATACTAAAACATACGTAAACAATAACTAATAATTAACAACAGTTCATTCTGTTAATTGAGCGACAATGAGGGCAGACTGTTTTCCATGTTTGAATTCTAGAGGTGTCAAAATTGGCGATGAATTTGTTGAAGTAGTTAAATAGACGGTCTTTGAAGGTAGAGAGAGCTTTAGTTTCACGAATATCTAACGAAATCTTGTTCCATAAAGGAACAATGCGAATAAAAAATGAGTCACGAAATAAGGAAGTACGAACACGATTAGGTCGTAAATTAGAGTTATTAGGGAGCAAAGGCGTTTTTGAGCCACGTACGCCAACCGGAAGTGGACGTTTCGTATTCTTGGGCAGAGGTTTCACCCAAATTTTCTAGCAAATCGTCTCTATAAGAGTAAGGACGCCGAGCAGTACAAGTGTGGTAGCGTCAATGCAGTTTGAAAGGGAAAACGCTACATTTCCGGTTGACGTACATGGCTCAAAAACGCATTTGCTTAAGCTCCCTATTGGCATTCCTAGTACCTCCAGTAATTATATTGATATATTCATCAACATTAATATTGTAGTACTTATGCATACACTTGTAGAAGAAGCAGATATCTCGAAATTTGTGCCAATAACATAATGGTAACAATTTTAGCATTTTTAAGCGGGACTTATAGTCGGGTCTTTCCGACACTTTATTACTACAGTTCAAAATGAAACGAGTTGCCCGACGTTGAACACCCTTTAAAATACGTAACTGATGGACAGTAGTTTGAGGGGCCCAGACCTCGCTAGCATAGCCTAAGTGGGAACGCACAAAAGAAAGATATAGCGTTCTCTTGCTATTAGTCCCAATGTCAGCACAGTTCCGACGGAGAAAACCCAACATCCGGTTGGCTTTGGCTACAACGCATTCAATGTGAGATCCATCTAACTTTGTCTGTGACGATAACTCCGAGATCCTTTTGTGAGGAAACAACCACAAGGGCATGTCCTCCGGCTTCATAAGGACTAATAGAAAGAGACGGAATAGAGCTGATACTACTCTGGCTTGAAGATTTAACGAACGTAACTTATAAAGTTACACTTCACGACCCAACGTTTCGAAACTCCTGCCTGGTGCCTGCATCAGGGGTGATCTACCCGGCGAAGAGCTAGCGACCCAGCGCTTTGGTAGCGAAACGGGAGAGAAACCACTCGCAATGGTTTCTCTCTCGTTTCGCTACCAAAGCGGATACGAGACGAGAATCCACTGCTTGCAGGGTAGGGGTGATCTAACGCTGCAACGAGATTCCTTTTATATGCTCACTAATTAGCGTGTCGGGTAAAAGGCCGCCGTCATCACTGTTCAAACGAGCATAGTCGGAGTCGATGTGCCACACTTCCAAGCAAAGGTGTTTATGGTAGCGCCGGTTTGTGATGATAATTTCAGAATCATTCCACGCAACTGTTGGTTTGGCAAGCGTGCTCAGAAAGTGCGGAGTTTTCCTTTTTGTAAAGAAAGCCCACTTCTTGGTGCTCTTTTAAACGTGTACCAAACTGCACGCCCACGCTCTCCCAAGCTTGCCTACTGAGCCTATTACGACACATATGCTTTTCCGTGAAAACGCGGGGAGGAGCGTTGCATAAAAACTCAAAGGAAGACCGGAGGGAGACCTGGGCCGGGTTGTTCGAAGCAGGGTTAGTGCTAACCTTTGGTTAAGTCTGGTTAAATCCCATTGGTTGTCATGGGATTTAATCCGGATTACCTTGCTTCCGAACAACTCGGCCCAGTACGGTTGATGCATCACTTACATTCATTATATATCCTCTGACACCTTTTTTGGATAGAACTTCTGCAAATTGCTAAAAAGTACAAAATAAAAAAAATGGTCAGCAAGAGCAATTTTCGAGCGTAGGGAAGATCTCTTAAGGTTGTTAATTTAAGCGACGACAGTCTAAATGGGTAAATGGAGAAGTAACTGTAAAAACAAACAAACAAACAACGAATGAAAAATTGACGCCAGCTTCAAGCTGATAAACTTCTAAAAGACTGAAAATATTAGGCGCATTCTTTTGTAGCTATACTGTCTTCTCCTATTCCGGTTTACGGATTAACAGAGTGAGTGGAAAAGGCTCTCCAAAAGAACGCGTATTCCGAGAACGGAATGGTTATTGCCGAGGTGAACTGAGAACTAACGCTCTGAATAGTCTGGACACGACCAAGACTGACATTTCGGCGGCCGCGCACGATTTACGCGCCAAGATCATCCCAAAAGACTAGTGTTTTGTGTGTTCCAAGTAAACCGTTCATTCTGCTATCTGGAGCAGAATGAACAGAATGCTATTCCGTTCATTCCGAAAACGAACAATCAGGGACAACATTAGTTGAGACACTGCCCGAAAAGAAACCTTCTCCTTCAACATTCCCAACCCCACTGCTAATATTGCTTCCCCCTCCCCCCATTTCAATGTTGCAATCACTTGACAGTGTCCACGAAGTGTGCTTCAAAATTGAAAAAGGGGGAGGGGGGTCGCTATGGACGAAAAAGGTGTTTTTTTCCAGCTAGGAAAGGAGACCCCTTGGAGAAAAAGTGTTTGTTTCGGTCAAATGTCTAAAAACTTTTGTCCCTTAGTGAAGTAAGTCTCAAAAGAACAACTGAACCGAACATTCCGTGTATTCTTATTCCGGAATAGTCCCACAAGAATACAACCTTAGACAACGTGAGCAGAACTTACTTTTTTAGTTGTTGTACGCATGAAGAGGCTGTTGATAAGGGCAATGGCATTCAACTGAATGTCTGGGTTTTGACTAAAATGAAATCAGAAAGACCACCACGTCGCAATTAAATAAAACAGCAAAATTATGGTCAGTTCCTTCATAAAGCAGTGGACGAAAAATATTAAAAGCAATGTTAAACATCGTTCGATGTATCCAGTATATCACTTTTCAGGATTCGGAGTTTATTGAATACCAAAGTTGTTAACGTTGACGTATGCCAGACTCATTAGACTGCATTTTTTCCAACGTGACGCCATTTTCAAGAAGATAAACAAATTTCACACCGACAAATAATTTATCGTGTAAGTATGAGAATAAAGTTGACGAAAGTGTCACAGTCACTCAAGCGGAGACATTCAACAACCGTAATCCGTAATTTAAATTGACCCATTGGCCCATTGTTTCTGCTTGTGTCTTTGTCTTCAGTCGAGGTCCTTTGTTTTCCTAGCCAATCCTAAGTGCTGTTGCAATAGCTGCGTACTGACACTTCAAGCGTGTCGCTGTTAAAAGTGAGCTTAAGCAAAGGTGTTTTTGAGCGACGTACGTCGACCGGAATGGGGCTTTTCGTATTCTTGGGCAGTGCGTTTGGCCACATTTTGGAACAAATCACATCTATGAGAGTAAAGACACTGAGCAGTACAAATGTGGTCGTGGTAAGGCAAGTTAAAAGGGCAAACGCTTTACTTCCGGTTGCCGTCCATTGTTCAAGAAACGTCTGTGCTTAAGCTCCCTAATGATGATATTTTTGTTGCTCTGAGCGCTAGTTAATTGAAGGCCGAGCTCTTTCGAGTAAACACGGTATCTTATGACAAAAAGTAACAACGTTAGATATCAATACGGAACAAACAAACCAGTTACTGGTTACTCAAAACAAAAGACTGAATTTAGAAAGAGTTCAGTTATTTTGACTTACTTCTGTAGATGGAGAACAAGATTCTCAAACACTACTTCTTTTCCCACAACTGGATAAAATGTTTGGCTACAAGAAACAGTAAAAAGTGTCATTTTGGGGTTATTGTGAAAAAATAAGTGCAAGATCTCTCTTTACCATATTGAAATAAACCTTTTAGCCTGTGACACTACTCATGGGACAATACTCAAGGGACTGCACTGTTTTCTTTCAAAACTGTACATATCCATGCTTGCATGCCCTCTTTCAATCAACGGGACAAAAGATCAGACTTTTGAGTATCGTCACATGATCCACATTGGAAAAACAGCAGAAAAGGTCTATTCAACAAAAAAATTAATGCCTATTTCAACTCTTGACAAACACTTTTACTTAAATCTCAAAGGCAATTCTTGCAGTCACCCTGTTATTGCATTGCTAAATGTTTTGCACATTCCTGTTTCAGAGGCATGACTTCAGCATATGATGCAAAGAATTGCTTCTGGGTGGGATGCAAGTCCATTGCACGGTTGCCCCCCCCTCCCCAACCTAAGAAGTATGTATGCATCTAGGTCTGGTGGAAACTGACAGCATGGAGCCAAGAGTTTCTTGATAAGGAAGCAACATGGTGTCCCAGCCAGTCCTTGAACTAGTCAGCCCTGACGTGGAGAATCTGGCACTCTAACCACTGAGCCACCACACCTCAATTTGATAGGAAGCAGTAGGTTAAATTGAATTGCACCCAAAATAATGAAATAAAATGAAATGATATAGAATTTATATACCCCATTTTTCTATGGGGTATAATTATATTCAAATGCACTTTACAACACTTTGTGGGGGACTTTGCCAGACTGCTTTATGGCACAATTCACGGTTTTAAATCTGAATAACCAGTAGAATTCACAGGTGCCCCCAGAACAGAAGGAGTGATAGACCATCACACCAGGGACTACATCCCCTACTCTTCTTGAAAAGTGTGTGGGTTCTTTAACATCCCACACAAGCACTGTGAGACGAGACGTACGGTTTATCATCCTTATCCGAGACGACTAGAAAGTCTAACCATTTGCAGATGTCATTACAAAGGCAGCACCTTCTCAGTTATTTTAAGATGCTAAGTATTGGTCTGGCCGGGATATGAACCCACAACCTTCTGCTCAGCAGACTGGCGCCTTATCCCATAGTGCTAACCAGGTGGCGGTAATTAATGATGAGTGTCAACTTGTGTCACAATGCCATTGCAAGGCAGGTGGTCTGCAGTCTCAATCCACTGCACAGTGTCAATCAGTAGTAGACTAAGGTTTCAGAATAGAAGCTTCTAACAAGCTACAGCATGTATTATCAAACTTTAAAACAAAAGATAATATCTACAAATCAAATATAATTATGTCCCAATGATACCTGTTTGTTGACACAGCTTCCAGGATTGACAGACATCTCTTGAGTACTGTTGCATCAACTGGATTTTTCTTGTTGACAAAAACTGTCAGCTACAAAACAGCCACAATGTTTGATTACATGGAGGTTTGGTTGTTATTCAAGGGCTGGAAGCAATAAGGGCCTTTGACGAATTTCAAGCCCTTTTTGACTTAACTGGGTTTTCTGTTAGTTTTTTCATGACTTGTGACCTCCAATTTATGCCCCACGTGGGGAGCAGGGTTTGTGTAAAAGTGAGAGCATTTTGCCTTCCACCCATGTGGCCAAGCTTGATTCCTGGACTTGTTGTCATTGTGGACTGAGCTTGTTGCAACTGATAGGCTCAGGGCACAAAGCGCTTATGTCAAATGTTACGTTATGTTTTTTTTTTAAAAATAAATTATCATTGCAGGTGGTAGGAACAAAGTTAGGCAAAGCCAAGCAAAATCATCAAGAAATGGCCTAAATTCGACATAAATAAGCACTTTATGCCCAGAGCCCTTTGATTGCCACTGAAGGGCTCCAGGCAAAAAAAATGTCCTACCGTTAAGTGACTTCTGCAAGCTCTTTTGGTCATTTTAAAAAAATTGCTGCTATTTTCTGCCAAATCATCTGCATTATTATTGAGTTACATTATAACTCTTGGCCTACCAGTCACTATTGTATGCCAATAGTGACTGGTAGGCCAGTGGGATGAAAAAAAGCCCCCCCCCCTCGCCCCATTATTTTTCATCCTCTTCCACCCATTCCCCAGTTTTCTTTTGTTGTTATTTTTCTTCCTACAGCTTGGGATAGGTCATTCCAAAATTCAGTTGCTGGTTATAGTGTCAATTTTGGTGCAATTTTGCAAAATGACTAAATGCCCACTGACAAGTCACTTAAAACATTTTTTGGTTGGACATCAATGATCATCAATGGTTCTCCTCTCTACTTTGAGAGGTTTTTCTTTGGGTACTCTGAGACAAACTTTTTGCCTCCATTATTTCTAAGAAAATAATGAACCAAAACCCAGGGGGAAAAACCAAGGCAAATTTTTGGGCTTAAAATTTATGAGAGGCCACGTACAAAAATGGGGAGAAGTGCATGAAGTCCAAGCATAATTGACTTATTGTTAAGCCCCTTAAAATTTGACATTGGCTCATTTACTCCCTGATCGTTTCAGTTAAGAACAAAAAAATAAATAAAAGAAAATAAAAAATATGGAAAACACATTTTATCACAACAAGAACAATTCTTAGAATCTACAAATAGTGATTACACATTTGATGAATCCATGAGTTATCTTGTCCCATGAGACATCCCCATGTTCCATCAGTTCTTGAAATGACGTCAGGCAGTTGGCCAGAGTTTCATTACTCCTATAGGAAAATTTAGCAAGAGGATAAATTACATTAGATCGTACGATGGAAGACTGGACACCTAATTTAGTACTCGAGAATTATTAAACAACTTTGTGAGGGAATGGAAATTCCAAGCTGTGTGATGTTCTCCTTCCTGTCCAAGAAAGGCGCCTGTAAAGCGTTTAAAAGATCTGCTAACGAAGGTTTAGCACTATTTGACAGTGAGAAATGTGAGCTTGAAATAAGCTAATACTTGCATCACCAATGGCTATTTTAGGAGCCTCCAAACTTGCAAAAGCAATAACCAGTATACTGTGTCTTAGTTTTATGTAGTATTAATTTTATGTATTTTTCCATAGAAATGTCAATTCAGGGAAATTTACAGCACCTTTACCACATGGTCTTGCAGATAAGCCGCAGCCCCAATTACGAACAACAATTTTGGGGAAAAAGGTGCCGCTTATTTGCAAGTCTTTACGGTATTTGAGACCAGATTGTCCAGCCAGAACTTGGCTAGATGCAATAATTCCCTGCCACTGGCTTAAAAAAAGAACTTCTTGGCATTGTGTCTGTCCAACAATCTTTGTCGCACAACTTTACTTCCCATCTCCTCCTTATACCTAATGTTTTTCCATGAATGCCAAGACCGTAAACTTCGATTCTAACTTTAATTCCAATTGAATAATCTGCAAAAGGAATAGCTCAGAGCCCAACATTGAGATAGGGGGAAGGAAGATGTCAAGCTTTTTAACTTATCCTCCTTGGATGTAAAAATATCATACAATTTACCCTTTTCACGAAAATTAGTTCAATCCATAATATTTATAATATTATATAGGTATTGTAGTCTTGACAAAAAAAATGCCCTTACAAGATATTCAAGCAAGATTAAAAATTAATGTTAAACTGGCTCATAAAAATTAATGCTTACCCTGTTCCAAAAAAGTTTAAACACCAAAAACACAAACAGCATTAACAATCACTCACTCTGGTTTGCTTTCCACCATGCTAATAAGAAGGCCGAGTCCATTTCTTTTGATAAACTCACTAGCAAACGTTGCATCCTAACAACAATAGCATATACATGTACTGTAAGAAGAAGTGTAAAATATTACACACTGACATACATGTACATTTAAAACATTAATAATATACAATTCATTGAATCGTCTTAATGTACAGCTGTACACCAGTGGAACAACAATGGCTACTGGTATGCCTTATCTTGGAACTGACCAAAGTTTTACGAAGCAGGGGATAAAATGGCAAGAGGGGGCATTCA
>BLFK01000829.1:348858-361696 GCA_014634185.1 Astreopora myriophthalma | reverse complement strand
CCCCCCCCCCCCAAAAAAAAAAAAATAAATAAATAAATTATCGGAGAAACAACCGTTATGAAAGTATATTTGTTATCAAAAGTAAACTAAATATAGCAGGCTTGGCCAGTTGTAACTGCACGAGCCCTTCATTTTCATTTTCATTTAACTACAGTAGAACCCGGTTAATACAGACATCAAGGGGACATGCCATAGTGTCCGCATTATCCGGGTGTCCGTATTAAGCGGGCTTTCAGAGAAAACGTTAAAACGAACGCATGTTTTATCGATATAAGGACCAAAGCAGACAGTTTTACGAGACAACGTTGTTTAATTTCCTAACTGTAACAGGAACAAGTTCATCCTAAAAAAAACTCATGATCATTTATCATAGTCTCAGAGTAAAATCTTTTAAGTTTTGTACAGTAGTATTGTTATTGAAACAGGCATGACAGTGGATTCATTTGAAAAAGTCTATGACTTTACTTTGTACTGACCCTTTTAGTTTGCGACTCAGCCAAGTGGACTGAATATTAGACAGACCCTTTGAAAGGTCATTCGCCGTTTCTGATAGGTTTTCACGGGTGAGATATTCAGTCACGTCCTCCAGGATTACCATAGCTTCTTTCAGTGATTCGACTTTAGGCTCCTTCGACGCGGCATCGACCTCAATAATATCCTCATCACTGTCGTCGTCTGGTGAGTTCTGAAAAGTGGATGCGGATAGACTGGAAAAAAATTCCTCCTCCCAGTTAGCGGTCATCTCGGCGCACGTTGTCAGAGTAGAATCTGCTTTTAAGGTTTCACCTGCTGAAGGTACATCTGTTCCAGATGCGCAACTTGTATCGCGCAGCAATGAACTAACCTGCACCAGTTCACTATCTTCTAGTTCCTGGAATGGATCAAATTCTTGGTGTTCCTCAGTAAATGAAACTAGAGATTCGTCTTCCAAACGAAAACCAGCCTTTATAAAGCGTTTCTTGATAGTTGATTCTGACACGTTTTCCCAGGCTTGGGCAATCCACCTTGTAGTGTCGTAGCGTGAGTTATCGTTGGAATGTCGTTATTGTTGTCAATGGTTATTAGGTGTAGTGTGGCCCTGCGGGAGTAGTGTATTGTTGTTTAAGTATAAAAGCTAGGGCAATTTATTCAAGTAGTGTGTGTAATGTAACCGTGTGTGAGAGATGCAATAAACGTTTTTTAGAGTTCGCTGGCGGATTCGATATCGGGGTTCTACACACCTGATGGCTTGGAGTAAATCCACAGACTTGGACAGTTGCAGTCATTTTTTTTGCTAACGACATGTGTCAGCATCAGTTTCATGTCTTTTAGCTTTAATGTTTGAATCATCCCAAGATCAAGAGGCTGGAGCCTGGATGTACAATTTGGTGGAAACAGCACAATCTTGATGTGATCGTATTTGCCTTTCATATCTGGAGGATGGCAAGGAGCATTGTCGAGAAATAAAATAACATTCCTTCGCTCTCGTGCTAATATCCGGTTAAGCTTGGATAGCACGTCATCTAGGATGTTAAAATCCACCCAGGCTTTAGGCTGACTGAAGTATGAGCAGGGAGTTGAGACGTATCCCTGATTGTTCTGAAGCAACGCGGATTTTTTGACTTGCCGATAACAATCGGTTTTTCTTTACCGCCCGCTACATTAACAAAAAATGGGCACGTTATTCTTTCTTTGGATTTTTTCCCTCCAGTACATTGCTATGATACCTCAGCTAGAGATCTGTTTGGAAGTGCTCGAAAAAATTGACACGTCTCGTCCATGTTGAAGATGTTCTCTGGGGAGTAGCCGCTCAAGATGTTCGGTAAGCGCTCTTGCCAATATGTTACAGGTTCCTCCCTAACACCTCCTGCCTTTGATTTTAATGTTAAACCTTTTCTTGAATCTGTCAAGCCATCCATTAGACGCTGTGAATTCTGAGTCTCCAAGCTATTCACTCGCTCGTTTGGCTTTTTCTTGCAACATTGGTCCGGTCACTGGAATTCTTGATTCTTGCCTTTTGGTACTACTCATACGACGTTGCCTCGTCTATATTTTGCGTTTGTGATGCTCTAGCTCGTTTAGAGAGTGCATTCTTGTTTGCGCTGTATTCGTCTAATATTTCAGTTCTCTTGGCTAAAATAGACTGAATCTGTGATTTGCCACCATCAAACTTCTCAGCAATTGCTCGCACGCTAGCATTTGGGTTTTCCTTTTTGTACTCAATTACCTGAACCTTTTCAGAAACAGTAAAATATTTTCTTTTGCGCTTAGCTGAAGGACCTGAAGCCATGATGCGATGGTTGTGACAGCACGCTACCTGGTACACATTTACTTCTGAAGACTGACAAGCTGTCACATAACACAGGCCGCAACTTTACTTCACAATACAGAGATTGGCACATTATGTAGTGTTTCAACTAAGACTGAGAGGGTCCCGAAAAGTATGAGTGACAACCGAATTCTGACAATTTCTTTCTGGATAAGAGGATTTCATGTTTACAAGAACTGGTCTACTCCTACATGCGGTGAAATTTTACCTTTGCAACCAGAGCCGGAAAATGCCGAGGACAAAAACTCAGTCGCCGTGTTAAAATAAAGTCGAGTTATAGGCCACAATCCATTTCACCTTGCGAACACCAAAAACCGCACTGGCATAGTCACTCATTTTATTTCAAAGCCTAACAGCCAAGGATCGGTAGAAGTATGTGGAAAGGCAGTCAATCGGGGTGGAGGTCTTGGTATGGAAATACCATGTGTTTACATTTTTGATGGTCCTCGGAAACACGTGGATTGGCTTGAACAATTGCTAGACAACCTAGCAATACGAGCGGAGGATGATCATGGTACAGCTCGCAGCGAGCAAACAACGTCAAAGAGGAAGAGGAAGGTTAACAGAAGGTTAAGGTTAACAGGAGGCAGAAAACTTTATTAAATGACTATACGTAGTACGAGAGTCAAACACCGGAAGAAAGACTGACTGTTCAAAATCAATAATATGTCACGCTACTTCGTTACTGCTTTTTTTTAGAACAGTCCTGAATACAAAATGCAAGGGCGTAGCCAGGGGAGTCCTGGGGTGCCCGTGCCTCCCCCTTTGTAAGCCTGATGACCAGATAACCAGTGTCCGTAAGGCGGGGCTGAAAATATGTGAGAGTTTGTGACACAGAAAATTATCCGCTGTCCGTATTACCCGGTGTCCGTACAAAGCAGGTTAATTTTAGAGAAAATATATGAGCTTTTTGTCGGGACAAACGAAATTGTCCGTATAAAGGGGGTGTTCGTATTAAGCGGGTGTCCGTAGAGCGGGGTTCCACTGTGGCCCACAAAACGGCCTGGCTCGGTGAGGTGATCGTTGCACATAATATGGGTGGACACAGGGAATCCGCTGCTGCAAGTGACGTTTAGATCGATTTAGAGCTTAGTGAAATAAGCCTTTCTTATCACATGGCTAAAACTTGTCAGAATATGATGGTTCCCTATAGGTCTCATTGCGGCCGGATTTTAGCCTAATGCCCGCAGGTCAGTTTAAATGATCTGCTTTAACGCGCCGGTAAACACCGCTGGCTTCATCAGAGAATTGTAAGTTCTCTACAGCATTGCGAAAATATCGCTTGAACGTCTATCAAGACTGACAAAAAAGACCGGTCCGCGCTCTTCTGAGAGGAGCCTTGCGGCTGCACCCGCTTCCTTATATGTAAGAAGTAAATAATTTTTAGAAATGGTTCGTTAACTTCAGCTTACCGGCTTTGCTTTTGTTTCAACAGATATGCAAGATAACTTGGAATCCGCACATAAGTGAACCTGTCGTTGCACAGAGGAGGACGCAATGAATAACTCAGCAATTGCTCAGCAGAACTCATCCTCACCGGACTGCTACGCAATGGTCTTTCCGATCATAACATCGACTCTTTCCGTGATCAGCGTGACATCATTGATCGGGAATACGCTGGTCATTGTGGCCTTTCTAAAGACTCCCAGCTTGCGAACAAGTACAAATTCTTACATAGTGAGCATGGCAATATCAGACGTTCTTGCCCAAGTGTTCATCGTGTCAATTTACGCGAGTGAAGTGCAAATTATACCCATCGATCAGCATTTATGTCAAGTGGGGAATTATATTAGAGGAGTATCACAAAGTGTTTCTATTTCATCACTGGTGCTGATTTCCCTGGATCGATTCATCGCGATCGCTTATCCCCTAAGAACTGTTATTACATCTGTGAAAAGGCGTGTCCTTCGGCTGTGTTTGTCGTGGTTAGTGCCGATGGGTTTTTGCCTTCCTTTGGTGATTAATACTCGAATAGTCGTAGAAGGGAACGAAGAATTCTGCTCCTTAACCTTGAGAGGTCGATATTCCCATATTTTTCTTGGTGGTGGCTTTGTGTGTCTTTTCATTGTTCCTCTAGTAGTGATCATAATTCTGTACTCTTTGAGTATGAAGAAGCTAAAACAGAGACCGGAGCTAAATGATTTGCAGTCAAACCAAGGCAACGTGGTTTATCGAGAGAAGAATCGGAAGATTCTGAAGATGGTCGTAATGATTGTCATCGCATTTGTCATTTGCTGGAGCCTGTTTTTCGTTGTTAAAATTTTCCCAGATATCTCTACGCAGGAAAGTTGTTTTCTGCTGAGATGGCTTACATCTCACGTTTGTCCTTCCCTCAGTACGGCAGTGAATCCTGTTATCCTTTTCGCGTTCAGCACAAACTTTAGACAAGGTTTAACAAGACTCTGCTCAAGCATTTTTTCGCCTCTTTGTAAATGTGGTTGCAAGGTGGGTCCCTTCAAGCAGGCGCGAAGAATCGAGGCAGGAAAACAAGTTACTTCGAAACAGAATAACACTAAACTGTAAAGCTGTCAAAACGTGATGAATGGAGTTTGTTAAATGGAGTTTGTTAAATGAAATTAAATTAAGAGAATAAAAGGAACCACATGCATGAGAGTCGCTTTACAATTCTCTTAACCGCGATTAGTTATTTCTTCTAACTCTCCTGCTTCTTTTGTGAAAAAAAACTTAAGCTATTTATTTGTAAGAATTATTAATTGTTGTATTGGTCACATATCTGTTTTCGTACGATTTTTCAGTGTTAGTAAAAGTCCGTGTTCGTTTTCGAGTTGTAAGAGTACTTTGTCATTTGTGTTAGTCAGTGCTCCACCTTACTCAGCGTCCGATTTAGACCACAGACATACATATTCATGCTGCTCTGAACAGTTTCCTGTTGGGGCGCAGCGCATCATGGGACAGAAAGTGAGCATCAAGTCACTCTCAAATTCGGACTGGGGGTTT
Source organism: Astreopora myriophthalma (assembly GCA_014634185.1). Classification (NCBI taxonomy): domain Eukaryota; kingdom Metazoa; phylum Cnidaria; class Anthozoa; order Scleractinia; family Acroporidae; genus Astreopora; species Astreopora myriophthalma. Next base: position 356,430 of record BLFK01000829.1, on the reverse strand, counting down.
AAATTTTACGGTATTTTCTTCTTAAGCAAAAATCAACTATAACACTATCGACTTCAGGCAGACCAGAGTTTTAGGAAAAAGAAAGATCGATGAAATTATTTGTTATGCTTTCTCTCTTAAACGCAATTATATGAAATTAAAGTTGTACCAAGGGTAGTCGATATTTCGCTTTCCGCTTGACTTACATCCCAAAAAAGGCCAGTAGAACTGAGCTGTACATACAAACTTATATACAAAAAGAACACAATGTCCGAGACGGGAAAGTATAGCATGGTATGCACTAAAATGCCAGTCCGACACGAGCAAGTTCCAAAGCAGGATTTTTTTCGAAGAGTGTTAAGCCCTGGTCAAACGGTGCATGATAGTCGATGTTAGCCTATGATAGTCAAAACTATCATCAACTATCATCATCTATCAAACGGGTGGTCAAACGGCGCATGATAGTCGATGATAGTTGTTCCGAGGAAGTCTGCGGAAGAATTGTTGTATATTTCGTCTCCATGGCTACACACAATGGAGATATAATCAATTAAGATGATATGATGATGTTATAATGATGATGATGAATTAAGATGACCTTCACTTCCCTCACTGTCATTGGCTTTGTTTTCTTCATTTTTGCAATTTTCCTTGTTTTCAATCCGTGGAGAGCAAACTCTCGACACCGCCGCCATTTTGTTAGCTTGCTGAAAGTTAACTGAAAAGCTGGTGCTGGTATGATCGACTATCATGCGCGTGGTCAAACGCGAAAAATTATCATCAACTATCATTAAGAATTTGAACACGCTCAAAGTGAATGATAGTTGATGATAGTCGATGATAGCGCATGATAGTTGTTGGTCAAACGAGCGCGCGCGCTTTAACTATCATCGACTATCATCGACTATCATACACCGTTTGACCAGGGCTTTAATGTGCGAATCAGAATGTAAAAATATTTTGAACACACCGTGGAAATTATTATCGTTTAGAAATGCATTTCCTTGCGCCAAATGTGCGTTGTATATACTTACTTTCCTTCCTGGTATCTCTGTGCCTCAAATTTCGGATATGCTAAGATCCATTCTGAGCGTAAAAGGGCCACCCTCGAATGAGGGCTGCATCTGACAATAATTACCGCAATATTATTCAATTTCAATTCAGTTCACTAGTACTCTTTTTCGTATAAGAACGTCTAATTCTAGAGCTAAGGCTGAACGTTATTCTTTTTCTGCGATTTGAGCCCGAAATTAATAATTGCGGACGTGACCAGGAAACCTATCAAAGTGCACTGTTTGATGTGATGTGGTATCAAGCCGAGTGTTTGGGTTACTTGTCTGTTAGATTATACAGTTTTACAGTTATTTTACCTCTATTTATACTACTCATTATAGAGAAGTTAACATATGAACAAAATAAAACGTTCTTCACTGACTCGCAGCCCGAGATATGTTCTTAGAATGTCTTAAAATTTTAGTTAATCTCAGCCTCGACGTTCTTATAAAAAGGTTCTTGTAAAAAAAAGGTACGCAAGTGGTACATGTGTCTACCGCAAAATCTAGTAAGAATAGCAGCATACTGTGTGGGTCCTGGACTGAGTTCAACATCGTCAGAAATTGACAGTGTTCTCTTTGAAACGCAAAATGGATCCTGAACACATCTTGAATATGAAATATTACACACACGACTTTTACTACAACGTTTTGGGGAAAAGAACTTATCCTTTGAACTGATTTTTGTTTGATTTTTACGTTTAATTTTGAAAAAGACCCCTTCGGAAAGACTTGCTAAACAAACAATCGCTTCTGTACTCATTGGTTAATCATCATAATCGTTCATCGCGTACCACATTTTATTGATCGTCACACCATAAAAAATAATAATAATAATAAATAAATAAATTCCATACATTTCAATGAAAAAAAGCCAAGGGCAGGAAATCGTGTAGATACCCAATATCTAAACAATCTATCCAGGTCTCAGGTCTGTGTGGTACTTAGTTTCTGAGTTATTTGCCGAGGCTTTTCACGCAACTTTATAGAGCTTTGTATAGAAACGCCATGTTGGTGGACATCCGTGGTCCACCAATATGGCGGCCGGAAATCAACAAAACATCTGGGCCGGGTGTTAGTGCTAAGCCTTGGTTGAGTCTGGTTAAATCCTACTGGTTGCCATGGCACTCAACTCGGATTAGAGCTAACCTTGCTTCGAACAACTCGGCCCTAAAGTTCACTTTCCTATGATCGGAAGTTAGATCTATGTGAGGTAAATATTTCACAAATTCGCCGCGATTTCTCCCAACTAGAACGTTCGTCACTTTACTGAAACACGGTTCAGAAATGGTTCGAAAAAGTAAAATGGAAATAAAGATTACTTGAAAGCAATTTATTGGATTAAATTCTTACAGAAATTTGAAGGGTTAAACACATACAAAATGTCGTGGAAATTTGCAGTTCGCCGCATTATTTTTGCTCTATGCAACACTCGTTCACATCATGACAATTCAAAGCTCGGGCACAATTTTCCGAGAAACATGGCTGGTTGAAACAAAATAACTGAAAATAACCCCCGTTTGAAACATTCCCTAGAAATAGAGAAACAACCCTGCAGTTCTGAGGACTTGCCATACGGTTAAATTGTGCTTTGAATATACTTATGCAGCTTGCTTTGTTAGAGTCCACATTTTACTATTCTGAATTTGTAACCGTGATCGTGTAGCTGGAGCATGAGACCGAAGTGGGTCGATTTGTGACCAAAGTGCTTCCGGTGTACTGTTCACATTCAGGCGCATGCTAAAGAAGAGTACAATGCTGATGCACGGACTGCACGTGCCACTACTAACAAGGGAAATGCTATTTTGCACAACCATCAAATGCAAGGCTTAACCTGCTTGATGAATATTATGATATTTTTGTTGAGTGGACAAAGTTGCATCCTGGTAGACAGACAAATGATATCTTTATTCTTTCTGTGACTCTTCATGCCGACATGTCCCTCGTGGTGGACAACAATTAATTCATTTATTTTCTGCCATTTCCCACTTTGTCAACTGTTTCAAAAAGCAAGCAGAGGAAATAGCGTGTCGAGTTTATTTAAGACATGCCGTAAATATAATAGCTGTAGATAACCAATATTGGACATGCAGATAACTAGAAGATGATAAGTGAATATTTATGATGTAACCTTAGTCATTCTCATACCCAGACGCCGCGATTCTTTCGGTCAGCAAAAAGAACAACGACCTCTGGCCGGTTCCCAATTAAGCGCAGTCGCAGCAGCGGTCCATTATAGTAACCGTTGACACTGTTTGTTTCAAATTTCTGACATTGCGCAGACGAGACGAAAGTCCGTGATTCGTGGACTTCCTGGTTTGGAACCGGCCAGAGGTCGGTGTTCTTGGTGCTAACCGAAAGAATCGCGGCTTCTGGGGACGACAATGTAACCTTAGTATAATTGCAAAGTTTGCAATAAAGTACATTTCATCGTTGATAACATACATGCAAAAATTTCACCATGCTGATTGGCTGAGAGCATGTCAATTAATCCCAAACAGTGCAGAAAGTTGAAATTGAGTGCAAAAAGTTGAAATTAAGTGCAGAAAGTTGAAAATAAATTTTTGCATGTATATTATTAACAAGTATGCAAATGATTTCGAGTGCAATTTGGAATAAATAAGCACAAGTAAATTTTTAAAAGACTACAAAAAATTTACTCAGTTGTGCTTATTTATTCCAAATTGCACTCGAAATCATTTGATTACCTATACTAATTTAATAGTACATTTATTACTGTACATAGCAAGCTGTTCCGAATCTCTGACAACGCTGAGTTGTCTCATAAAATGAGTGGGTTGAATACTCTACACAACGAAATGATGATGCGTTCGGACCCTCCCTACCTCTCACGGGAACATCCTCGACTCAAGAGAACGGTTCAACTGGATTTCCTAGCCGTGTTTATGTCTGGAATTTAACTTGGCCATTCCTGCTGTTGGGCACTCGGAAAACTATCTGATGACTGGCGCTTGTACTTTGATAAGAGAGTGAACGTTGGTGATGTTGCAATTGACTTATCTAAAGCGCTGGATTCCAACTTTAAGCCCGAGCTAAGGTCTTCAGTACGTCCTTACTCGTACCTCTCCTACTGATACCAATGGGTCAGGTGCAACGAGGAATGCTCCATTGGTTACCCACCTCGCGCAAGGCAGGCTGCTAGGCCCCCTATTTAGAAATGAGTTAGGAACCAGTCAAATAAGAACCAAAGTTGTGCCTTTAAAGGTGAAACATGTACATGCTCGCATTTTTCATTAGGACATATTGTGCTGCTTACTTGACGTATTACGAATGATACAGTTTGCAAAGGCACAGGGGCCCTTAATTTTTCGGACCTTGCACTAAAAATTATGTGGTAATTTTTGCCAATGGTCAGCTGCCAGAGCCGACAACGTTGGTTTTCCAATATTAGTCCTGAAGCGTGCTTTATAGAAGTTGCTTTTTGAAGCATATCTAGTGTTGTATGTGTGAACACTAGCATAACGAAAGTAGTTATCGAAAATGCTAGGAAGCTGCTTTTTATGGCATTGGTGGGAGAACTGAAGTAAACGAAATATAAAAATGTTCTCTACTGTAAGTAGGTCTAGTAAGTTCAGTAAAGGGAGGGCACTATTCTCAGAAAAATTGATCTTAAGACAACATTGTGATTATAAATTACATATACCGGTTTACAATAATTAAAATTAATAATAGCAAAACTCAAGAAAAAATACAATTTGTTATTACAGATAAAGGGAATAGGGAGAGGAAAAACAGCTCAATTAGAATAGTTGTAGCAACTAAACAGAATAGTTGTAGGAACTAATCGAGGAGGTAACCCAAAGGAAAAAACGTTTATTAAAAGAATACAGTTGTAACAAGATCTTCTATAACACTTTCGTTTTGTAAACTCAAAAAATTCCCAGTATACGACTTTCTTCCCGAACTTTAGCAATCGACCACATGCTGTAATCGCAAGTTTAACAGAGTGAGGCAAGACACTCGGACTGCCAAAATGTCTACTCAACAAGACTTTTTATTCCAAACCAAGTCACTGTCGTAACGTAATGAAACACTATATTAATTACAGGTTAACGCACTCAGCGAGTGAATTATCGGGATTTACCCGCACAAGTTCAGTAACAATAAACGAGAAATTTCAATACCGCACGAGCGGCCGGTCTAGAACACAGGTCACAGGTCACAGGTCAGGTCATTGGTTTACTAACAGTGGAACAACCCTAACCCCTTCCTAATGCTAACCTTAGGCCTAAATACTACACTAAGACAATGTTTAGGCCTTTGTTACGGGAACAATGTTCATACAAACGCACCGCCAAGACTGGTATGTGATCTGAAATGCAAATGTTTGGACATCGAATGTGTTCTGGTCTGTTGGCCCAAATATGATCCAAGCAAGTATTACTTGCCAGGCGAGTAATTTCAGTAACAAGCTGTCTGAAATTTAAGTCTTTAAGATCCTTTACGAAGCGATGTCTGTTAAAGCTGCGTATTCGACGATAGTCCAAATTGAAGTCCCCTTGTAAAATTGTTTCCATGTTCAGAAGCGACGCCCGTTCAATATTCTCGGTAAGCTGGCGATCATAGTTGGCTTTCGCATCTGGATATCGATAAACACCCGCCATAAGCAAAGGTCTTTTTGACTTAAAGGGGCAGACTTCGAGCCATAGAATCTCTAAGCCTGGTTCTTCGAGATCAGCACGCTGTTTCATAGCAAGATCAGTATTGACATAAATAGCAACCCCTCCGCCAGAGGGGGCACTCCGATCCTCTCTGAACAACTTGTAGCCTGGAATAGCAAAGAGGTCCTCATTTGTTTTGTTTGAGAAAGTGATCACCAGTTTGTCCAGAATTTTCAAACCATCCTGCAACACACGCATCTAGATCTCTTCCATCTTCGTCTTTGTCATGTAGTTTACATTCCAATGAGCGAACCGTAAACCTTTGAAGGGAAGTTTAAACTCGTCTAAGTTATTTAAACCAGTAGATAACGATGGACCTGGATTTGACGAAATATCCCCACAGGGATATAACTATTCAAAACTGTCTATTGTAACAGTAATTACTTTGTATTGCATTAATGTCATCTTATCAAGAAACGTTTGTCTAATGTGGTCCGTTACTCGGTTAACTTTTATTTTATTGATACGCTTTTTACAAAATGTCAAATCTATACCAACATGACTATCATGCTTGACTTTGAGACTCCTCTGTCCTTCTTCCAACCCGATATTAGGGATTGGGGCTTGGGATAGGGTAGAGAACCTTTTCGTGATCGGTTACTTGACGAACTCCCAAATTCAACTTTTGTTGCCATCCTTACATCCACCAATTAGAATGCTCCATTTTCCAATCATCCAATCTGAGGTTAACAGCACTACATTACTACGACGACGAGAGAAGCTGAAAAAGGGGCTACATAACAATACTTTGTTTGTTAGCTCTTTTCCTTTTTTGCCATCTCGCTTTTAATTTATATGATACAGGAATGCACAAAAACGTACTTAAACCAATTTATTATCTAATGAACTCGAGATTGTTTTCTCGGAGGAGTTTCTTACACAGCGATATAAAAATCTAGGTATAGTAAATCTAGCCGCTGCCACTTTCACCGGTGAGCAATTACCAATGACCAATGGCAAGAGAAGGCTGTGTGGAGACTTCGATCAATCTTCTACAGGTTACAGAGCTATATGGCATTTGCTGCTTCAGTCTATCTATATTGAATTTATTCTTTACACAGTACACAGTAGGTTGCATCAAAGCTTAATCTCCTTAGCAACCCCAGTTGCCTATAGCAGCCGCTTGCCAATTGACTTCGCTTTGATGTATTTCCTGCTTCTCTGACTACTCAACTGATCCAGCAACCACATCTCCGTCCAGCAACCACATCTCAGTAAGCGCAATGAACTTTCTCACTTCACCCAGGTCAATTGAGAAGCGACGGCGATGGCGGCCCGTAGTGCATCCCAAGTGACTCATCTCCAGAAATTCTGTGTTTCCAGTTCCGTCTTGAATAGCCTCGGTAAGGCTTTGCACCACGCATAAATCAGCAGAGCGCTTTTTATGTTCTGTAGATGACTCTGAAATTGATATTGTCTGTTCTTCGTGGATTGAACTCTTGCCCTGGCAAGGAACAGTTGCAGCCGGCGTTTCATGTTGAAGCGTGTCGTATATCCGATGGCCATGCGGATCGGCGGCTCCTCCAAGAGACCTTCTTCGGCTGAAAAATCAAACAGTATATTACAAATATTGCACCTCTGCATTCACAGTTAGTCATAATTTGATGGCTTAAAAGACCACCATAAAAGTAGACACTTGGGGTCCATTCTTTTGGGACTATTCGGAATAACAATACACTGAATATTGGGTTTACCTGTTCCTTTGGAACTTATTCCGTGTTCGGAATGAACGGAATAGCATTCTGTTTACTCAGATCCCGATAGCAGAATGAACCGAGGACACAAAATAGGTCTTGCTCGGGATGATTTTTGGGATTACTTTGTCTCCAAAATCGTGCGCGGCCGAGCGCGGGCGCCGA
>BLFK01000829.1:341358-343858 GCA_014634185.1 Astreopora myriophthalma | reverse complement strand
GGTCGGAAGTCTCAGAAGTTTCTGCTTTCTTTCCCTCCGCCATTTTGTTCGGCCCACTCTCTCGCGGGTTCGATAGCTCGTCCCAGCCTTCACTCTTCCTCCCGCGTCTCGCGGCGTGGCAGTTATGGATAAACGGTAAATAGCAGATGAATATGAATCACTTTTATTTCTTTTGTTTGGTGGGCCATCTGTTTTTGTTAACATCTAAAGCCGATTGCTAACACATTTTTTTTTCTTTAGCAGAAAGGTGGAGATGTATGTAGTGTCAAGTGACGATGTGAGTTAAGTTATTGTGCATAAATATGTGATCTGGCCACTTTCCAATTAGTTGGCAATTTGACTTCATATTTACCGTACCTTGTTTTTAATTTGAATTGAAATTCTAGGAAACTGTTATTCTTGTTTGAATATTGAAATATATGATTTGTAGTTGATGATGAAATCTAGCAGAGTACTTTGCTCTCAGTTCTCTTTCTTTATTTTTTATGAAAAAGGAAGAAAAGACTAATAATGATGTTCAGATGATTGGGTAACACAGCCCAAGTATCCCGCCCAAGTAAACGTGTCGATTGATTGATTGATTGAATTGTGATTTACAGGAGTTTATCGATGACCAAGACAATGCGGGCAGTGAAGAAGAATATGCCACGGGTAGTAATACAAGTGTGACAGAAGTACGAATGACGAAGTGCCAGGTGACTGGCAAAACATGTTCGTGGTAACGAGTTTTTGTCATGTCAAGGTTGTTTACGATATATTTTACTATTACGAAGGCAAAGAATATCATTTGTTTGTATATACTAAAACAGTGGATAGCGTTGAAGGCGCGCTCTGATTGGCTAGTCAAACTCCGAATGTCCTTTGCTATTTACCTCCGAGCAACTCGAGAAAAAATGGCGTCCCAGTTTGCATCCGTGACAAGCGAAGAAATCACTCAAATTAACGACGAAGCAGTCCCTGAAAACACAAAGGAAGGGACTAAATTGGGTTTGGCCGTGTTTAAAGGTAATGGTTTAAGTTTTCAACCCCGAGTTTATCCATAAAAACCAATGAGAAAGGTTTTGTTTACAAATGCAAATTAATCTTGCGTAACCTCACTTGTTCACTTGAAAATCAAAGTTGAATGATATTTTTTACAGAATGTTTTCAAATTATCTCACTCTTTTAGTATACACTAAAACAACTATTCACCTCAGTGTCGGTGGTTAGTGGTGGATATTTACCGAGCCGCGAAGTTGTTAATTATACCGAGGACTTCGTTAATGAAATAGAGGTTCGTTAAATCGAGGTTGCACTGCTGAGTAACCCTAGGGACTTGCACATCCTGCAAACTATGATTCCTAGGCACAAGAGTGTGAGTCCCAGATCCATGAACTTGTGTCCTGTACCCTTGTTGCAAATAGCATGTAGACACAAGTTGGCCATTTGGTATTCTTGAAGACCACCACGTTCAAAGAGAGCAGTATTTTAAAATTTTCCTCCCCGGTACTCCTTGCTCATTCTGTTAGACTTCTTACCTGGCTTTCATAAGGTTTTAAAGTAGTGTTTTCAACTATGCCTCAAAAATGTTTCGTCCTTTGAAACTGGAAGGAGTTGTCTCTGTTGTTGATTGTGTCAAATGTGTGCCAGTTCCTGTTATAAAACAGGATGACTCACCCTTATTAGTAGCCGAAAATGAAACGACCCACCACCCCTTACCTCGGGCTCAAAAAACTGACCCACCCCCTCTCTGCTCTGCCCCACCCCCTGCATTACGTTTTGAACAGTTGCTAAGGTTTTGAGTCAGGTTTATGCATATTCATTTATTTATTTACCTATTTGATTTAAACTGTCTATTTTATAGAACCTTGATGTGTCAAAATCACCCGAAAAACTACAGGAGAAGGGGTGCGAGCTCTATAATAACAATGTTCAGTGCAAGATGATAACTCAGATGAAGAGCCTTGTTAATCTTTACATTGTGCCGTTTCTGTTCAATTGCCAGGAGATAATCCTGGTATCATAAGCGAAGCAGTTCCCATTGGAATTCAAGACAATGCAGCATTTGTCTTGTCTCTTGATACCTTGAAACATAGAAAAGATTTGTTTTCAGATGATAATGGGTCATGGTACATGACCGGCTCAAAGGCAAAATTTTACACCACCATTAGAGATGATGGGGGTAAAATGGTTGAGCTGGAAAAGGTAAACACTCAAGCAAGCGCTGATGTTGCAGTGAGAAGAAGAACTTACACATGTTCCTCCTACCGGTCATATCATAAGACAATTGTGTCCATCGAATTTGCAAAAGATATTCAGTGAAAAATGGTTTCCACTTGTGCTTCTTAATTACAATTTTGATGGTGAGCCCAGGATGGCAATCAGACCTCGTCCAATATGCCTCATATCCGATCCAAAGAGAGCACCAAGCTTAAAGTTGCATTTGCTGAGAAAGCTGTAGAATTTGGTCTGAAGAGGGCGCTGTTTTCAGAAGAGAGGAGGCAGGTGGTATCTGTGATAC
>BLFK01000829.1:306358-338858 GCA_014634185.1 Astreopora myriophthalma | reverse complement strand
CCACTTCCTCATCGGGTTCAGTGCTTCAAGAGTGGATAATGTACATATGATTGCAATTTCTTTGGCCGAAATAACCTTTGTCATCATTGTCTATTGTTTACCACTGTGTGCCTATTGTTTACCATTGTATATTGTTTTATTGTAATTGTTCACTTATTTCTCTCTCTTTTCCTCTATTTCTTTTGTTTCATTTTTACTGATAATGACGTCTGATTTAAAAGCGCAACCCGCCTCGATTAGCTTTGCTATCTGCGGGCTGCACAGGATTATCATTGTATTTTTTTCAAGCTAAATAAATGAATGAATGAATGAATGTCTGGCCATTGGAATCCATTTAAATTGTGTGGCAAACATTTTGAAGGCCTATGGAGGCCGAAATCTGAGCCACATTTCAGCAGCTACCGCTCCAAAGAACGTTGGAGGAAAAGCGCCATTCCGAAAGCGATCGTTGCCTGAAACTGAAGTACCGGCAGTGGTGCACCATTCATTGGATACAGACACGACTGCAAAAGAAGTAAATTTTGAAGTTGAAAATCCAGCAACTCTTGTCATAAGAGGAGCAGTCAGACCAGTGGATCCACTACCCTCTGCACCTTTGGTGGTAAAAAAGATTGCTGGCAATATCAGAAAGTGTGCTGAGTGCTCCAAGGCCGTAAAATTCAATGTTGTGGGATTCAAGAGTCCAGATGATCAGCTGTATTGTTTTGCTAGATTGGAGCGCTATCATTTCTTCCACAAGGCAACAAATGCCTCGTAGTTAGTGACATCAACGAGGCACTACCATCTCAATCCCGTCTGCACAAAGGTGTCATCAAAAATAACGCTGATAGTAGTCTCGTCGTTACTGGTAGAAAAACTAAAAAAGACACTCTTGAGGCTAGAGAGAACTTCAAAATGTTATGTTAATGCTATGTTACTGTTTAACAGTCATTCTTGACTGTTAAAGTTTGAAATATTGTGTGACTGATTAACAATTAATTGAGATTCAGTTCAATTTAAATCTATATTTCAAAGTTAAGTAATTGGGAGGTTACATATAAATATTAGTACAACAGAGAAACTTTGCCAGTTGACTACTTCTTTACAGGAAATATGAAGTTCTGTTTTACATACAGTTTATATTTGCTGCTTTATCCTATATATTCTTAAAGAGAATCAGTTCAGTTCTGTCGAGTAAAATCTGTTGAGTTCTATCAAAGACTTACAATACTTTCAGGGGGTGTTGTACCAGTATTTTTAAGAGCCTGGATGAGTGTGGAGCAAGGAATAAAGTTACCACCATCTATCAATTTGATAGACAATTTTGAATCTCAACCCTCATTTTTCATCATTTAGTTCCAATCCATTGATCTCTCATACCTTCTTCATAAAATTCCCCTAAGCATTATAATTTGAGGACATTTTTAGATTGCTTCACATTTTAAAGAGATAGCAAGAGAACTGCACTGGACCACATGGGAAAGTTAGCTTTTTTTAGGTGTAACTCCCCCTAAAGGAGCAGGACAATTTTTAATCAATGGGACTCTTTTTGGAAAATAAATTCCATATTGAAACTGTACAAAAATGTCACCTTTTTGTGTATTACTAAAAAATCTTCTTTCACAGCTGTCTAAATGTTACGTAGGATTTATCCTGATTCTGTATTTCACGAGGAAATATTCACATGACTAAACGGAATGAAGAAGCATCTACAGAACTAAATGGAGTAGCATAGAACTTGCACATTGATGGGATTACCTTTCGTCACGACACTTTACATTTCTATATATTATAATGTCTAAAGGCTTTTTTCGGGGAGAAGAGATGCCAATGGCAGAAGGAAGGAAAGTTCTTACCTTCTGCTTGTGGCTTAATTGGGCTGCAAAAGTTGTGTTTTTAGGTCGTCGTAGCGTGTTTATATTTCAAATTCCGCTAAGCTAACTGTGAAGCCTGGGACGAGTTCACTAACCCGCAGGAGAATGGGCCGAATAAAATGGCGAAGGAAATGCACTCAAAGCAGCACAAACTCCAAGGCTTCCCGGAGATTTCCCAGTCTTTAATTTAGTATAACCACGGCAAAGGAAGTGGCAATGTGCAATGATTTAACTTGCGCCCGAGACTGAACGGAGTCCAGGTCTACTGCTTCTATTGGAGAAGCAGTAGGTGAAATCTCTTTTTGTTGTTGTTTTTTATTTCATTTTGGGAGTGGTCCGTAGAGGGGTCCGTAAGGGTAGTCCGTGGACCAGTCCGTAGTGGGGGTCCGCGGACCGGGGGTCAGTGTTTTCGGGTTACCCAAGCCCTACATGCATTGTTCAGAAGGCTTCCGACTTTTGTTTAATTATTGTCTTAATAACATTGGGTGACAAATTACTCCCTAATTTTGGCGCGAAATTTCAGCGTTTATTTATAATTTCACATGTGAAAGTACAATGTTGCCATGGCAACTTTTCCTAACGGTGCCAAAATGGCGTCTTGTGAGCGTAATTTGTCACCCATAATATTAATCAGCAATCAAATGGTATACTCGTGAAATTAGGGAATAATTTACTTTCATTTTGTCCAAAATCAAATAATTTCGCGAGCCTAAAGGCTCGGGAAATTATTTGATTTTGGACAAAACGCGCGTGAAATTACTCTCTAATTTCACTCGTCACCATTTGATTACCAACACATACCTCAGATATGTTCATAGGTTGGGCAAAAGTTGCTATGGAAGCAAAAGTTGCTCTAAGCTATTTGCAGCACAAAAGTTTCCTCAGAACTTTAAAATTTGCCAATATATTGCCGAGCCCTATGTCTGCACACAAGCAGACGCAGAAGAGTGCTTGAAAGCCCTACACGATTGAAGACATGAACTTACAATTACCATTATGCTGCTCTCTTGGTCTCTTTCTGTTTTTGATGACGTAAATCAAAGCTGTTACGAGAACTGCTAAACCGGAAAACACACCGCCAATGATAAATCCTGCAAAATTGAAGGGAGATACCATTCATTCGGTTTAATTTGTGTTCACTATAGATGGTTTTCACTCACGTGACCAGCGGCCATATTGATTAACTGAAACAAAAGGAAATATTTGCATAAAAATGGAGTTGAATCCGCCGAGGATTGTTTTGGGACACCAAAATGGCCGCCGTCTCTTTGTTTAGGGGAGCTTACGAGACGACGGCGCCGACGGCAAAGACGACGCTACAAAACAATAGGTTTGTGAGGAAAAGCAATGGCTCTGCACGCTCTGCACGTGCGTTTTACAGTTTGGTATATTTCTTTGCCGTCATCTCCTAAATAACGACGTGAAATGACCAAATTTCAGATTCTGTGGAGGACTTTAACGTGTGACCATGAATTTTCAGTTCACGCTCATACCAGTTTAATTCCTCGACAGTTACTACGCATTATAAATGCGGAACGACATGAAATAGTTGCGTAATGATAGGAATAACGCAAACTAGCAATTTTAAATGACGTTTTCATGGAGTCCCTATTCATTCATCACGGGAACATTTGAGCCCACAAATGACCAGCTCCAAACATCGGCGGCTTCATAGCTCAGTTGATTAGAGCGTCGCACCGGCATCGCGAGGTCACGGGTTCAAACCCCGTTGAAGTCCTGAATTTTTTCAGGCTTCTATACGCAATTGCTAAAATTGCGTCCATAACTACCAGGATCATGGCTTCATTTGATTTCATATCCGCAGTTCAATATGTGATTCATTTCATCTGTTCCTTACCTATTGTCTTGTACATTTCCACGGTCGGCGGAGATGGTCCGCCAACTCCATCTGGAACTGAATTAAATGACCCAGGCTTTTGTTATCCTCTTAGCAAAAACAAAGATGGCGTGTATCAACACGCGAGGAGGACCAAAACACGGAATTCATGAAAACTCAACAGTGTAAAATCTCGAGTTTTATCATCTCGAGTCTCGAGTTTTATCATCATTTCCGGCTTCATTATTCCAAAATTAAGACTTTGCGATCAATTGGCAGGGTTCACAATAGTGATAGGCCTTTATACATTCTGCTCGGAAAAAAGGCTATTCGAACACTGTGATTGGTTGATACTTGGTCACGTGCTGCTGATCAAGTTCAAAAGTATCTCGACCGGGATACAATTGCGCAGTTGTTGCCCGCGCGCAGAATACAACAAAGAAGTTGTGCCGTCTTTGCTTGTTTGTTTTTTGTATATGATTGTTTAAGGGAAAGTCTAAATACATAACAAAGCACTTAACGTATGGTCCCGAGCGAAACGGGTTAGTTTTGTTTTCCCGAGAGTCCTGAATGTTTTAAGGCTTAAGTTGTGAATAAACGTTTGCCAACGTACATATGCTAATCTGACAGATAGCTAGCTGTTGCACGATTTGCACACTGCTCGAACGGATAAATAACAGTTTCACGCTCTCAATAGAAATAATTAATTTACCTGAGCTAGCGGTTCTAACAAAATATGAGGCACTGCCTGTCCCATCTCCCTTCGCTGTGAACGCAAGTATTTGAAAACTATAGTTTGTGTTGGGTCTTAGTCCTTCTATCTTCCGGTTGGTTACAGCTGAGGAAAGTACAGTCTTGTTCACACGCGATGTGCCATTGACGACTCTGAAAAGCACTTTGTAACCGAGCACCTTTCCATTAGTGTATTTCAGGGGAACTGGTCTCCAGGCGAGTTGGACGGAATTTGGTCCGAGACTAATAGCTGATATGACCACTGGGGGGCGATCGGGAACTAGAAAAACCAAGAGTGTGATTACTGACCATGCTCCGTGAACTTTTTAGTTCAATAAACAGTAAATCTACATATTAGAAAAACCAGCATCGCATGGCTTAGGCGCCATAGATCACGCATCGAAAACGCGCGGTGTATATGAAAAATTGCACCAAGGATTATTGTGTTCGGTATTTTTACTGCATTACGACCTGGAGCAACACCCTCTCTCTTCTGAATAGATTGCTTAAATAACCCATATCTGAAGTTCAAGGCTCTTATTTTGTGCTCTAAAACCTCATTTACTTTCAAGTTGACCTGAATGAGAACTTTACTCAGTCGGAAAGGAAACGATTGCTGAGCGGGCTACCACGTTATGAGAATGCATTTCCAATCCTGTTGATCTCGTTCTTCTTCAGAAAACAATGGCACCAAATAAACTTACACCAAGAACAGTGGAGCCTTATCCTAAAAACAACAAGGCTGCGTCCTATACCGATTTAATAAAATTAGACGTTGCAGAGAGATGCGTGGTATCTGCCTTATTCACACTGAATAGGTAAACAACTGCTGGAGAGCTGAGACTTTTCGCACCCTCATGAGCACGAAAAGGTCTTTCAACTGCAAAACTATTAATAACGTTTTGGCTATCGTTTCTCAAGACACGTTACCCCGTGCGTAAAGAAGTGAGCTTTAATTAACTAACCGCCAGGAGCCCCTTTTAAACAGCTATATACCATTACATACCATCTTCGGCTGTATGGACAGTTACAACTCGTGTTGGTCCTTTTCCTCGACGAGTCAGCCCGGAAACTTTGACAACATACTTGGAGTACTTCTTAAGTCCAGTAAATGTGGCGTTTCTTGATGCTGTAAACCTAGTCGTTGCTCCTCTACTCCCTCTCTCTTCATCTATTATTTTAACTGTGTATCCCAGTATTTTCCCATTACGTTTGCCGACGGGAACTGGGTCCCAAATTACGTAGAGAACAGTTGAGCTTAGATTCCATGCCAATAAAGTTTGTGGGGGAGCACTTGGCACTAGAAAACGCAAAAGAGTATATTGTGGTTAACCTGCTATTATATGATATCAAAGTAAGTGAGATTATGTACACTCAAAGTGTATTGACTTCCGACTTCCGAGAGGTGGGCGTTTTGCGGCTTACGATACGATCTTTACGATCAGGAAAGTTCAGAAAACACTGGACCAGGCTTCTCATTAAGTTGTCTTGTCTTCTCATTCAATTGCTCTTGTGTCAAGTAGACATCATCTTTAGGTATTTCCCGCCATGTTGTAATTCTGTTACAATTTTGTACGATTGCAGTTTGAAAATCCATCGAAATTGGAAGAGTCAACAGATCTTTAGAGAGCCGATCATTCCTCAAGCCTGCACAGTAACGACTCGACTGACGACTTGTCGGCGACGCACTTTACAAGGGAATAAAATGACTTTTAGGGAGTATTGTTTATTTGCGCCCCAGCGCAGCAAGGAATCCGAATGACACTTCCAGGTTGGAAATAAACAATATGCCTGACAAAAGTCATTTCGTCATCATTGTTATCAACAAATACGTCCAAGTGATATCAAGAAAGCGATTTTTCATTATGAAGCATGAACCAATCATGAGGCTGAGATATGTTAGCAGCCATTGTCAGTCATGTTCACGAGAACACAAACTATATTTTTAACGGAGAAACAAATGAACGAAAACTCAATTTTATCACAATTGTAAGGTGAAACAAGCAAAGGCCTAGAACACATCTCGTTTACACTTTCTGTTTTATCCTTCATAAAAAAAAAAGTAGAATAATAAAAGGAATACCCGAACAAATTGAATACATTAACCAGCTCTAATTTAAAGAAGAAGAAGAACAAAAAAAACATTATGCAAACTTACTACCTTACTACCATCTGTCCAATCATTACCCTTTCAGATCAGTTCACAAAACGCACGCTTACTTAACAGTGCTACACTAGTTCAGTACTCCTTGTTTTGTGCAAGTCATATGCGTCCGAATGAGCGCGTGTTTGCAAGAGGCCAGTTTTCTATTTGGCCGTGCATATGCATATTGATAATAATAGTCAATCTGTGAGGCACTGTATCAGATTACCCGGTTCTTCGCTTTGTTAGTAAATAAGTCGGTCAGCTGTTCAGTCGAGCGGTCAACAATGGTGACGATAATGAACTTAATTGAAGTGTGAATTGATTTAGCGCTGAAAAAGCCAGTACAAATCGACTCAAATCGAATCATGCCATATATAGAATTATTGCTTTTTGAGAGGTAAAAACCGGAGCAGAGTAGGAAACAAACGACTCAACCAGTGGTATAGCAGCTCTGGTAAGCTTAAAGCTCTAACTCTGATGAAGCAACTTCTTTTGTTTTTAGGGTTAAATGCATTGTTTCTATTGTCTGTTTTATAGTTGTCTGGATGGGTATCAAGCCAATGATCTGAGATCTTGTGAGAGCTGCAACACGGAAAAAGAAAGAAAGGCCAATATCCTGACATCGTGACCGAACAAGCTTTGTCAATAAAAGATTTGTTATTTCTAATGGCTTTACTTACCTCTTTTTGTTTTCCGCAGGACCGTAGTGCCTTCGATATCACTTCGGGTTTTAATTTTTGTATTTTCTGGTTTCCTTTGCAAACTAAATTCACGACACTCGCCTATGTTTTCTTTGTTTTGATTGTCTTCTGGTGCGTTTTGCGACTCCATTGCCGACATAGTCTAAAAAACTTTGTATTTAAAGTCCGCTTCATGCAATTTTATTTTTTCTGGCGAAGGAATAAAACGAGCAATCCCGCGCGGCAAGGTGGACCCATCTTCCCCGCTCGGGTAACCAATCAGAACATGGAATTCACTTCGTCTTGCCCGCTCGCGGGGCCCGCCATAAAATATTACCTCAAGCTCACTTATGCATTCAGTCTATACGTCTGTTTATAATTTAGTCATGCTCGATGAATCCCTTCCTTTATTTTTTCATACAGACATACCGTCTTCATCAGTTGGAATGACACGTTTCGGACTCCAAGTACCGTTTCCAAAGTTGTTGTAAGCCCTTAGACAACAGCTATAATTTCTGTACTTTTCAAGCTTTCTTATCACGCAGCTGTGATTTCCGGCCGTCACGTTCACGACGTTTCCTTCTGAGCAATTGGTCAAGCTGCAAGCCACGTGGAATCCAAGAAGTATTCCATTCACTGAGTGCTTAGGAACATCTCCCCAGGAGACTTGAATGCTTGTTGAGCTCAAGTTGTGACCGCGAAAGTCAGAAGGTGGGCTTGATGGCGCTGAAGCAGAGAAAGTAAACTTAAGGTATTAATGAGTTTTATTCCATGCAGACTTTAACAAGTTCCAGGTGAATTTTGGGAGATCCAAAATGACTGACATTTGGAAATTCCCATGCTGTGTGACGTCATTACCTGCTATTACGTTGCAGACCCAAAATGAAACACTAAGCTCCCTTATCACAGGCTCAATACTCTGGGCGTTATGAGTAGGGTGGGCGAGGAGAATGGAATCTGACCCTACCCTGCTCAGAGAAGGAATAAAAAGCCCGGCTCCCGAAAAGTCTTGGGACTCTTCAGACGGCGGTCCAATAGATCGTTTTCACTCACGTGATCAGCAGCCATATTGATTTACTGAAACTAAAGGACATATATATTTGGATAAGAATGAAGTTTATTTCCCCGGGGATTGTTTTAGGACAGCAAAATGGCCGTAGTTTCTTTGTTTAGGTACACCAATATGGCCGCCATGACGTCATTTGAAAACGATCTATTCGGGCCAATTTCAGCTGCCTTAACACCTTTTGTATCGTAAAAAAGGAAGACGTTTTAATCCCTGAGAGTTTGCAATTGCTTTGATGTTTCCTATCTTGAAAGTATGCAAACAGACGACATTTTAAGAGTAAGCAGATCGCAGTTTTACAAATTGATTTTCAGGCCCGTAAACTTTTCGGAACTTTAGAGAAACGCGACTCAATTAAGGAGCGTTTTCTTTCAGTTCTCCTTGACATCCGTGCATTTTAATTTGTTAGCGATCGGCCCGTATTTACCCTTGAACATGAACTTAAAGCTTCCTTAAGTGCCAGCAATTCAGTCTACTCACCTTTCTTTGCACATCTAGGCACGTTACAATACTCCCATCGCTCAGTCGTGTTCGTGGTGAAACACCATGGTCCACTCAGCGCAAACCCCCGTGGATTGCGGCAAAAATTACTACTATTTCTGATTTCGTCATAAATCGTTTCGTTAGTGATGCGGCCTTCATAATTAGTTTGGGCACTCCACGACTGGCACTTGTAGCCGGAAACTGTGATATTTTGGTTCCCATGGTAACCACGTCCATCACCATAGAAACAGTCTAACATAAAAAATGCTCACGTTAGGGTAATTTTATCATCGTTTACGCCATTTTGAAGGCTTAATTATATAATTGTGAGAAGCGCAAAGAGATGTTTTATTTCGGAACGGTGTAAAGCAACAACCTCTCGAACTGCTAGGCTGTCTAAATTTGAACTGGAAAGAAAACATGAAATAAAACTTACCTTTACTCTCCAGGGTGTTAAGTTCTTCTAATTAGGACATAAAAGAATGAAAGACACAAAATTGTAAGCAGCTGGAGATATAAATTGTAAGCAGCTGGCTGTATAGCCCCTAAGACCTCTGATTGGTCGAGAAGGTACCACGTGACCGCAATGGACCAATCAGCGCACGCCACGTCATTTTTTTGTCCGCTATTTTGAATTTGACCAGATGCGTACAGAAAATAAGTCCAATTATGGGCATGATGCCCAAATAAGGGCAACTAGTAGTAGGGTCCCACGGAACCGCGTTACTGTTAGTAGCAGGGTTGAAATGAGACCCGAACAGCCTTGAGAGGACGTGTGATGTCACCGGAAGGGACGTGACGCGTCACGCCACGCCATACCGAAAATAGGTCACGCCCAACCGGAAGTGAACCGCAAAATTACGCCATTGAACCATAAAAACGATTTATTGACAAAACTATATGCAAGCGGGAACGTGTGGGGGATCCGAGCGATCACTCCGTCCCTCGATACAGCATCTTGACTCAATAAAAACGACTATGGACAAAAAATCGTTTACAACGTTGGCGGCTCCCGGTCCGAGTAGGGGGGCGTGTCCGGCCACACGTAACTGTGCGTGCTGCCATCCTCGGTCGAGAGCTCGTCGTCATCGTCGCCAGAAGAGAGGCTGAAGGTATCCCTGCTTTCACTGTCTTCGGTAGAGGGTGCACTCGCTATTAGCTTCACCGGGAGGGCGCGGCAGTGGGGGCAGGACCAGTCCCATTGGCCGAGCTCCCCGAATTGCGTTATGCAAAACCACTTTAGGCACAGCACGTGGATCACTTGGCCACAACAAGACGTTTGGACGGGTTCCCAAGGTGGACTCCGTGTGAACCTGTTTCGGCGGCGAACTTGTTGATCACGTTTATCCGGGCCGACAGCTTGAGGCACGGAACATACGGCAGGGTGTAGTGGAGACACACAAAGCACGGTTCCTTCTTGTCGCAGGGGGTACACAGATCACTTCAGAGGATTGGGTGGCAGCCAATGTTTTACTGAGGACGTGTGATGGGGAATGAACGCCCCGGTCCGCCCCTAATGGAAAAGGCGTGAACCAATCAGGGCCTCGGCTTGGGCCTTATTAAAAAAGACCCTTCTGGGTCCCGTGGGACCAGGACGCACTCCGACTGATAAAAGGGGGGCCCTCTCCGGTAGATATCCTATTCCAAGATGGAAAGCTATTGGGACTGGTTGCTAGCCAAACTTCAAGTGATTATTTTAAAGATGAAAGCAAAGAGCAAGCACCCTAAGCAGATGCGTACCGTGGCAGTGGAACTGAACAGACTGGCACTCTGCCCCTTCAAGAAGTACGCAGTGATTCCTGCCACCAACCCGCTCAGCAAAGTCCGCCCCGGGTTGTACCACTGCACCCGATGCAACAAGTTCCATCTGGTGGGGGTCCGCCAGCTGTACCCGGGCCCGGTGTCGTAAACCCTGAACATACCTTTCACTCCCTGACAGACACGGACCGTCCCCGGACAAGCCAGCCTCGTGGTCTCTTGAGACCCAACCTTACATGATAAGAAAGTCTTGACCAACACTTATGAAAAAGTTTCTCTCCTCGTTTATTGTACAAACAAAAATCAAGCCTCCGAGGCCATTGGTTCCAAACGCCGTGCACGGTCCATGTTCACAAAGTGTATGTTTCTGGGACGTCCCAACATCCTGCGCATCCATTGCACGAAATGATAGCATTCCACCCGCGGGCAGTGATGGCACGTCGGATGGTCGTGATGCCCGCAGGACGGCACAGTGCGCATCATTCGGTCGAACTTGGGGCAGGCGTACCACGCGAAGTCGAAGTAGGGAATGTGCAAACGTTGGAGCGGATCCTCCTCGTAATGACCTCCCTTGAAAGTTACCCTCGAGTCTTTCGATGTCTTGTGTCACTCGTGCAAGGCTTGGACGTCCGAGGAAAGATAGAACAGCAGGACGGCGTATTTGCTCTCGTGGGCATAAAACGATAAGCCGTGGTCGTGGCGTTGCACGTATCGGGCCGTCTTTCTATCAGCGTAGTCGAGTCGGCGCCAGAGGTGTGGATGACTGTGGTGTTTCGACCCGTCGTGTTCTCCAGTCCAATCGCACCATGTGCCCACATGGACCGGAACCTGTACCAAAGTGTCTCATATCAAAACAGGAAAGAAAGTTTTCACCTCACCTGATGATATCGCTGAAGCATTTAACAACCATTTTACAAACATTGGCCAATCCCTAGCACAAGAAATTCCTAGTGGACAAACCAACCCTCTTGCCTGTGTTAATCCTGTTGATAGAGTATTTTCTTTTGAATGGACCAATGTTCAAAAGGTCATCAAATTACTTAAAATGTAGGTAAGGCAACTGGTCTTGACAAAATTCCAAACAGGCTTCTAAAGATTGCTGCCGATGTTGTTACGCCCTCTTTAACGGGGATCTTTAAGCAATCGTTAGTGTCTGGTATTTTCCCCTCTGATTGGAAACTGCCTAAAGTGTCACCAATTTTTAAGAATGGTTGTAGGTCTGACCTAAACAGGTACCGACCTACATCTGGAATTCTTAATGTAGCTAAAATTTTCCAAAAAATTATCTATGACCAACTATATTACTATCTAAATGAAAATGGTATATTAAACAGCGCCAGTCCGGTTTCTGCTTGCTACACAGCACTCTTACTGCATTGCTGGAGACAAATGATAGCTGGTGTGTCAATATTGATGGAGGTCTCCTTAATGGTGTAATATTCATTGACTGGAACAAGGCCTTTGACACTATTGACCACGAGATAATTCCTAAAAAAAAGTCTAAGTACGGCATTGACCATGACGCCCTGAAATGATTTAAATCTTACCTAACTAACCGCATGTAAAGGTGTAATGTCAACAGTCATTTATCTAGTGTAGGCCCTTTGAATTAAGGCGTACCTCAAGGGTCAATAATCGGCCCTCTTCTATTCTTGATCGATGCAAATAATCTACCAAACTGTCTGAATGCCGGCTCTTCTAGAATGTATGCCGACGGCGCTAATGTTACCTTTTCTGTGGCTACTATACCTGATCTTGAGTCTCAAATCAATAGTGACATGAAATATATTGATCGCTGGCTCAAAGCCAATAGGTTAAGTCTTAATGTTGACAAAACAGAGTTTACGGTCATTAGTTCGAGGCAGAAACTACAGACTTTAAATGAATACATAATAAACATTCATATAAGTGGCGTCCCAATCAACCAATGCAGTGAAACTAAATCTCTCGGGCTTATCATTGATGAAACTCTCGTGGAAGGCCCACATTCATGAAATCTCTAAAAATTTATTCTCTAGTATCGGTGCTCTTAAGCGGGTCAGGCCATTTGTTTCAATGCACACTGCAACTGAAATATCATTTCGATTCCTGCAGTGCTGTATGGGATGGCTTGACCCAACACCTTAGTGATAAACCTCAAAAACTTCAAAATCGTGCTATCAGAGTTACCATTAAGTCTAACTATGATACGAGTTCCAGATATCTTCTTAACTCGCTTGGTTGGGACAATTTATCGGTTAGATGGGCTAAACAAAAGGCTAACTTAATGTACAAGTGCATTAATAATCTTGCCCCAGGTTATCTCTGTAATTGTTTTCCCCAAGAACACCGAATTACTGTTCCCAATGCGAAGAAAAAATATTGCTCCCAAAACCAAGAACTGATTACCTGAAGCATAGCTTCGGTGATAGTGGCACTTTTCTGTGGAACAATCTTCCTGAGGAACTGCCTACAGCAAATTCCTTAGGTCTCTTTAAAAGAAGTTCCCATAGATGGTTTTCTGATCAGTGCTCCCACACGGCAAATATGTAAAACAGTTTTGACGATTTTGAAATTGATTTTCTAATTTACACTGACGTTTTTACCGTGTACAAATAAAGTTTTCATTCATTCATTCATTCATTCAACCAATGGTTCGTGTTCGGGTACTTCGCCTACACCTACCCGCACTTCGTCCTCACCCGGACTGTGAACGGCGACCGGGATGGGATACCATGGCTGATGGGCTGCACCGCTGTGGTGGGTACGCGTGACCTGCTCCAGTATTGACAGGCTGTGCAACAGTTGAAAACCCTGCTGTGGCGCATCTTGCCTTATGCGCCGACATACAACGACCATTTTGTGACCCTGTGTAGATAATAAATATGTGTGTTGTAAAACCGAGTGTGTTCATTTTTGCGAGCATGTCTTGGGTCGAGGAGGGCACGCGCTGGGTGAGATGGCGTGTCGTGTGCTGGGTGTGCGTGAGTGTTATCGAAACGGTGGGGGTGCCGTCCAGGTGCCTCGACCTGGAAGACAAGGAGACGGAGATCGCATCGCCGATATCAAAGATATCAATGATATCATTCCACCTAGTACATAAAACGTACCCCAACCACATCCCCAGCATTGGCATGCTGGTCTGGAAACGCGTCCGGTGGCTGCTTTGCCCACCTCCAAAAAGAAGAAGCCGTTGTCCTAGCCGAAAGGCTTGGAAGAGTTGTATGAAGATCCCTTCGCGCCGGGAACGTTGGGCGGCGTACGACAGTTCGCTGAGGTGGAAGGCATCCCTGTGCATCAAGCTCGTGAAGCTTTGCAACACGATTTGGCCTACACGTTACACAGACTCCAACGTCGTCGGTTTCCCATCTTGCCGGTGGTGGTGTTTAACAGTGGGTGGCAGATCTGGTGGAAGAGCAACGGTTGGCCAGCCGCAATCACGGCATCCGGTACTTGTTGATGGTGGTGGACGCATCGTCCAAGTACGTGTGGGTGTGACCGCTCAAGACCAAGACGGGCGCAGCATCAGTGAAAACCTTCCAGACTATCTTGAAGCAGAGAGGAGGACGCCGACCCCAGCAATTGCAGATGGATGGTGGCAAATAATTTTACAGTCGTCCTTTCCAGACCTTCTTGAAATTAGAAAGGGGTCCATCACTTTTCCACGCTCATGGATGCCAAAGTGGTGGTGATGGAATGGTTCAATTGCACGTTGAAAGGCCGCATATACCGGTATTTCATGGTGTCCAACACGGTGCGATTCAACGACGTGCTGCCGGCCTTGGTGCAGGGGTACAATGTGAGCTGTCATTGCAGCATCCAGAGAGCACCACAAGACAGGACCCCCAGGAACGAGGCCGAGGTGTGGCACACACTGTACGGCCAATGTCGCCAACACCAACGGCTGAGGTTGCAAGCAGGGGATCGGCCGTTCAAGAAAGGGTATCTGGTGGTGCGGGCCGGGCGGCTGGGACCCGTGCCTTCCTACAAGGTCAAGGAAATGGACGCGACGCCATTGGAAGGCACGTTTTACGAACGGGATCTGCAGAAAGTGACGAAAAAGTACTTGAATGGAGCTGAGATCAAGTGTTCGTGCATTGGAAAGGGTAGCTGAGCGAGTACGACAGTTGGGTGGCCAAGAAAGACCTGCAAAAGCCATGAGGGAAAGCTTTTACATGACGTTGCCCAGCAATGCCGGCACTGCCGAGTTCACCGACAACACGGCGTCCTGGTTCAAAGTGCGGTTGCCCTACCCACTTTGGCTGAAAGGTAGCAGGTGGCAAGTGGGGTTGAGCAGTCTCTCCTTTGCCGGACGCCCACGTCGACCTGCTCGGCCTGGTTGGCCCGGATGAGTATCTGGTGTACACCAAATGGTTCACAGAAATCTCATCACGTATCCTGTGGGTGGGGTCACTCATAAGAAGGAATTCAAGATGATCGAAACGACCCTCTCGAGGTGGTGGTGGATGGCAAAAACTTCGTTAAAGCCATCGTCGATGCCCTCGAATGCGCCAGGGCAGCGAACGCAGGGCAGGGGCATCGGAGGGTGGACATGCAGGGAAAACATTTGTACGTGACGTTTCGTTGGGAACCACGTGGCGACTGCTATGATGTGGTGATCAACAATACCAAGACCAAGATGAACTGTGCCAACACGCCCACCTTCATCGTCAGTTACAAATTTGCCTACAAGATTGGATGGTTGACCTTGATGAAACGCCCTGGGCCCCAACCTGTGCATGGAGTTCTCGAACGACCTCGTCACAACGTTGGCCGGCAAGAACAAAGACTTGCTCGACCGTACTGCAATGTTGGCGGCAGCAGCATCATGGGCGTTAAGTAACGGACCTGTTGCGCAAAGTCCAGTACTGACACCAGGGGCGAGGCATGGTGTATTTAGAACCATTGCACGTGCAGTACCATCCAGTGTGCAAGGACGTCATGAAAGTGATGGAAATGCAAGTGGCCGAGACGAACAGCACCTTGTGTCCACCTCAGACAGGGCCGGACGCTGTTGACCTTGCACTTTTGACGTGACATACAAAGGTCCCACTCAGACCATCACATGGGGAGTCAAGCGGAAATGGAACCCTTTGACGTGATGTTGCCTAGCGTCGGGTTTCGTCGGGTTTCCTCAGAACACCCACGTTGACTTCAAGATCCGTTTGGCCCCGCCGATCCTGTTGCGAGGCGGCGGTTGCAGTGGTAGGGTTGGCCAGCCTCGCCTTGCCCAACGACGATGAGGTGACACCAGCGTCGACGATGCACATGAGACATGGTACGAGACATTGTTGTGCGTGTATCCTCGAGGGAAGTCGATCGCCTACTAGTTCTCATTCAAAGAAGATGCGCAGCCCGTGGATCATCCAGGGCCGAGGTGCACATCAAGGACGTGGCAGGACGAGGGTCGGTCTGAGATGGGGCGTCATTTGTGAAAGCGGTGCTGGACGATCTGCGATGCAAGTACTGGAATACATACATACATACTTTATTTATTTATCCACGGTAAAAATCTCCAGTATATATTACAATAAAAAATTGCATTAAACTAGACTGTTTTACAAGATTGCCGTGTGGGAGCCCGACCGGCAGCTGTTATAAAGATGGTCGAATTTCCCCTTGAAACATCCTAGGGAATCTATTTCCCGTAAGTTGATAGTAAACTGTTCCATAACAGTGCTTCATTATAGCAAAAAGCTCGCTTGCCATAATTTGTGCGTGGCATAAGCAGTTCGAGTTTGGCCTCAGCGTCTCTTAAGTTATACTCTGTACTGCGGGTATTGAACAAATTCTGTAGGTACGCTGGGGAGAGTCCCTTGACTATTTTAAACATCAGTATGGCTTTAAGCTTTTTCCGACGAGTGATTAGATTGTCCCAGTTAAGCAGATTTAAGAGGAAACTGGCACTTGTATCATAACTGGACACGGTAATCGCCCTGGCAGCCCTATTTTGGAGTTTTTGGAGTTTATCACTTAAAGTTGAGTTGCAGTCACTCCAAACAGAGCTACAATAATCAAAGTGGGGTAAGATCAATGCTTGATAGATTTGAAGGGCTGTGTCTTGTGAGATAAATGGTCTTACAAGTTTAAGGGCGACTATAGCTGCAGATATATTTTTACTAATTTCTTCTATGTTTAGTCCATGAGAGGTGTTCGTCAATTATCACGCCCAGTGATTTGGCTTCTTCAACTTAAGTGATTGATTTGGCATGGATCTCAATGTTTATATGGTCGTTTGATAGGGTATGTAATCGTTGGTTTGACCCGATAACCAAAAATTCAGTCTTCGCAACATTTAAGCTCACTTTGTTGGAAATTAGCCATAGATTAAGGTTTCTTAAATCTGCATTTAAACCATTCTCCAGATCAGTTAATGTGCTGGCAGCAAAGGTTATATTAGTGTCATCAGCAAACATCCTTGGAGAGGTCATCCTAAGGGAATTGGGCAGATCGTTGACATAAACTAGAAATAAAAGTGGTCCAAGATTGCTACCCTGTGGGATGCCACGGGAAGTCGGTGCGGCATTAGACAACTGGCCGGCAAGGCTACATCTTTGTCTTCGGTTGCAAAGATATGATTCAAACCATTTAACACTGACACATATACAAACCTTCCGTAAAAGAATATTATGGTCAATGGTGTCGAAGGCCTTTTTCTGGTCGATGAAAACCACACCATTGACAAGGCCGTTGTCAATGTTAACCGACCAGCTATTTGTAGCATCAACCAGGGCAGTAAGAGCACTGTGTACCGATCGGAATCCAGATTGGCAGTGGGTTAGCAGGTTGTTAACATTAAGATATTCGCTAAGCTGATCGTAAATACATTTTTCGAATATTTTGGCAACAGTCTTTATGATGGATACCGGTCGATAATTGTTCGGGCCATTCCTTTTCCACTTTTTGAAAATAGGAGTCACTCTTGCCAATTTCCATTCATCTGGAAAGATACCAGTCTCAATCGATTTTGCAAAGATTAACGTGAGAGATGGTGCGACTACGCTGGCGGCCATTTTTTAAAGTTTATTCTGAATATTATCTAGTCCAGCAGATTTCTCTCATTTAATTTCGTCAACAGCTTGTGGACTACATTCTGTGATGGCGCTTTCAATGAGAACGCGTTTTCAGATGGTGTGAGATATATTTCAGGCTCTATATCAGATGCTGGGATTTCTGAGGCCAGCCTTCCACCAACGGTTGAAAAATGCAAATTTACTTCTTCAGCTATCTCGTTTAGTTCAGTTGTAGTTTTCTCGCCAACTTTAATTTCCCAAGTATTCCCAGCTCTACTTGAATGTCGTAGAGACAATTCATTGATTAATTGCCATGTTTTTTTAGGATTTGATTTGCTGGACTCCAGGTTATCGATAAAGTATTTACTTTTAGCTTTCTTAATCTCGTTATTTGTCTGGTTCCTGGCTCGTTTATATTGATCCCATGATGCCTGTTCATGCTCCAACATGGCTTTCCTTTTTGAGAAATGTCTTTTTAGCATTTCACGGCGCAGATGATCGGTTATCCATAAGACTTTTTTGTTACCAACCCGCTCAGAATGGTAACTCTTGTCGGTTTTGTGATTAGCTGGTTAAGTCCTTAAATATCGAAGGTATGT
This sequence comes from Astreopora myriophthalma, assembly GCA_014634185.1. Taxonomy (NCBI): domain Eukaryota; kingdom Metazoa; phylum Cnidaria; class Anthozoa; order Scleractinia; family Acroporidae; genus Astreopora; species Astreopora myriophthalma. Next base: position 320,712 of record BLFK01000829.1, on the reverse strand, counting down.
CTAAGTTTGATAGCGTTAAATGATGTTATGCCTGGCATAAGATCCACGTTGATGTCACCCAAAAGGAAAAACTCCCAGTTTTCTGCGTCTATTTTCATGACTACCTCTTCAAAGTTATTGAAGATACTCACCGGGGAATTGGGAGGTCTATATCAGGTGCCAAATAAGAATGGTCTAGGTTGAAGCCTAGTGATTTCCAGAACCAACAATTCCAGATTTTCAGTACTCAAGTCATCACGAATTTTATAATTTTGATTGCATCGTACGTAGAAAATGACCCCACCTCCATTACGCCCAGTTTTCACACGATCTTTCCTTACCAGTTCAAAGCAATATCCTAACCGTTATGTTCAACAAAATCTAAAAAATTACGAGCTAGTTGAGAACCTGTGGACCGAGCAAGACCGACGCGAAGTAATGAAAAGTTACGGGTTGCCCTTGGGACACTACGAGGGTCGACCCTTAATGCAGTGGATCGTGCGTCATTGGACATGGATAGACACCAATCGGCAGAGCCTGCAAGTCATCACCAGTCAGAGTTGCGGGCATTATGCCTCGATGTATTTGGTCAGGAAGAGTCAGGGGGGCACGTTGGCCGAGTTCTTAGCCACGTTCAGTCCCATGGATTTCGTCAAGAACAACCATCGGGTGGGTGGGCCTCTGGTTGAAGAAACAGATCAAGCACCAGGACGCGGACTGGATGCGTTTAAATTTTAGTGCGTCAGTGCAGAGTAACGAACGCCCTTGACAATAAAAACGCGTTGTAAAAGAAGCCATGGGTGTCTTCATTGTGTCCCACGAGAGAGTGATGCAGAGCGTGCATGCACATATAAGAAGACGTTATTTCTCTTAAAGTGGGAACACTGTGATGCCCGTGCCCCTTCGTGGCGTACACCAGTACACGGATATGACCGGGCTGAAAAGAAGAGTATCCCGGACGCCACGGCCTTCTTCTTAAGCCAAAGGATGGATGCGGCACGGTAGTACAGGGGTGAGTGCGTTGGCCTCATAAAACCCCCAAACTGGTTCAGTTTGGGAGAAAAGAAAGAAGGAGTGTGCCACAAGTCTCTGGGGTGAAACAGATTTCCGTAGGCAGCCAAACGACGCCGACTCACCACGCCGCAACTTGACGTTGATCTGGCCTCCGCATGCTGGACATGCTGGACGAGTTGTTCGCCTCTGTGCCAACGCCCTCACTGCATTGGGGGGCGCTAGCCTGCACGCCAATGCCCCCTCTTCAAGAGACGGTCGAGGCAGCCATTGGCGTGGGTTCGCCCTCCTCGGCCTCGGACACGCAAGCGACCTGGATAGCCTGCATCAAGGCTAATTTGCTACAAACGCCCACGACAGTGCTCTCTGCCTGTCCCGCCATTGCCGTCCTCACGGGGAGAGCAGCAGCGGCCACAGCACCCCGAGACGAGGAGGTCATCCCCCGCCGAGGGGAGGAGGTATCGGCTGACGTGGAGATGGCGATGGCGATGGCCACGGGGATGGCGGCAGGGACAAGGACGACGGCGGTCGGCCTGGACGGCGATTGAACCAGGAAGGATTAAGACGGAAATTGGTTCTCTTGGCTGAAGATCAACGGCAACACACGAGACCATTGCCGGCATGATGCACACCAATACCATCACCACCGTTTATGAAGATGGCAGACCCACCGGTCGTGTGTCGGACATCGTCACCCCTGTCGACTTCACACCCTTGAAGAGAAAAGGACAATGGCCAAGACGCCCGTGTTGTTGTTGACGTCGATGCCAGCTAATCTGAAATGGTGGACCCCGGATGCCCCACGCAAGGGGTGGCAGGCGTGGCGCCGCCGATCCCCAGCCTGAGCTGAGGGGTGGCAAAAAAGTAAGGGAGTGCAGCGATGGGCGCACGGAGAGAAAGAAAACCCAAGGCACCACGGCCGAAAAAGAACACAGCGCAGGTGGGGGTTGGACGTGCAGAAATGGTTGGACAAAACCGCTCTGGAATTTCATTGGCCGGGGTACCAGTACATGGGGCCTGGTATACATCCGCATAACGCTTGAAACGCCGGGATTCGGGCATCGATCGGTTGGACAAGATCACCAAAGTGCACGACATCGATTATGCCCAGGCCAAGATGTTACGAGACAAGCATGTGGCCGATCGTAAGATGATTTGAGCTATTTCCGGCGTCCCAGGGAAAAAGCTCTGGACCGATCCCATCTTCAAGAAGATCATGCAAGCCGAGACCTGTTTGAAATTGTGACGTTTTATTTACAAAGCCAATAACCGTTTGAGGTCGTCCATGACTGACCTCCATGGACACGTGAAGGGTCATTGGCGTGACACCAGTGGCCACCCGTTCTAATAAAGTTTGGTGCTGTTGAACGGTTCGTACCGTGTCCTGACGTGCCTTGTCTGGTGAAGGTACCTCCTGGAGGGTATGGTCCATACGAGAAGCTCGGGTTTGCACACATTGGGTGCAGGCATCGGTGCGAGCCCGGTAGCATCGCACCCGGGCCAACACGTGCTGGGTGTGATCTTCCTCGTCAGAGTCCGACAGACCAGGTCATGCGGGGGTGGCATCGTCCTCCACGACAAACGGCGCAATGGCGGGGATGTGGTGCGACACGCATTGTCCGACGCGGTCACCAGGGCTTCCAGGTCCGAGTCCTCGGAGGTCGTGGAGGAGGACCTCGGTAGGTCTTGCTGCCACTGCAGCAGGCACGTTCCTCACCCCGTGGTCCAAGGGATTTCGAACCCCCCACAAAGCAGACACAGCCTGCAGTCGTCCTAGTATTTCCTAGCTTTCTCGGCCCGCGACAACATCCCCTCGTTTTTGGAGGATGTAGAGGACGACGACGACCTCTGCAGCGTGGCCAAGGACGACTTTGATGCCTTCGAGTTCCACCTCGTGCCCGGCGAAGATCGCCGCTCGCGATGGCTCCGGGTGCACCATCGTGTGTTTCGCGCTCAACTTTGACAACCTGGTGCTCTCTTTCCCAGTGGAGACCTAGGTGGGGCCACTGAGGGGGCACTCACACGAGCCATCGACCGTCAGGTGGCTGCCGATGCCGATCCCATGGGCGCCGACGATAATTTGATCATCAATCTCCAGTCGGAACGATTACACCATGCATACCAATCAGCCCGACTGACCATAGGTGAGTGGCCGCGTGGGGACTTACAGGCGCAGGCTCTCATACAAGACTTGGCGTGTCGTCTGAATTCCAACGAGAATCTCAGGACGAACGACAGCTTCCAGTTGCAAGTCACCCTGGCCAGAGATCCCAGCTGTGGTGGCAAGGCCAAAGGACCCCAGTGGGACAGCGTGTCGGCCCGACAGTTCTCCAACAGAAACGGTGCGTGGCCTCCATCACGAACACCAATGAACTCTGTTGTGCCCGAGCACTGGTCACCATGCCCGCCCACAATGAGGAACAAGAGGGCCAGGTAACCGAGGACAGCTATAAGTGAATGAATGAATGAATGAATGAATGGTAACTTTATTTATACACGGTAAAAACATCAGTGTAACATAGACAATCAATTTAGAAATGTTCAAAACTGTTTTACATATTTGCCGTGTGGGAGTACTGATCAGAAAACCATCTATAGCAACTTCTCTTAAAAAGAGACCTAAGGAATTGGTTGTACGCGTTTCCTCAGGAAGATTGTTCCACAGAAAAGCGCCACTATCACCGAAGCTACGGTTCAGGTAATCAGTTTTTGGTTTGGGGAGCAATAATCTTTTCTTCGCATTGGGAACATAGTAATTCGGTGTTCTTGGGGCAAAGATTATTAATGCACTTGTACGTTAATTAAGTTAGCCTTTTGTTTAGCCGATCTAACTGATAAATTTTCCCAACCAAGCGAGTTAAGAAGATATCTGGAACTCGTATCATAGTTAGACTTAATGGTAACTCTGATAGCACGATTTTAAAGTTTTTGAAGTTTATCACTAAGGTGTTGGGTCAAGCCATCCCATACAGCACTGCAGTAATCGAAATGTGACCCAATAAGACCTTTGTATGTTTCAATTGCAGTATGCATTGAAACAAATGGCCTGACCCGCTTAAGAGCACCGATACTAGAGGATACTTTCTCGGAGATTTCATGAATGTGGGCCTTCCATGAGATATTTTCATCAATGATAATCCCGAGAGATTTAGTTTGACCGCATCGGTGTATTGGGACGCCATTTATATGAATGTTTATTGTATAGTCAGTTAAAGTCTGTAGTTTCCGCCTCGATCTAATAACCATAAACTCTGTTTTGGCGACATTAAAACTTAACCTATTATCTTTGAGCCAGCGATCAATATATTTCAGGCCACTATTGATTTGAAACTCAAGATCAGGTATAGTAGCCACAGAAAAGGTAACATCAGTGTCGTCGGCATACGTTAGAGAAAGAGCCCGCATTTAAACAATTTGGTATATCATTTATGTAGATCAAGAAAAGAAGAGGGCCGATTATTGACCCTTGAGGTACGCCTTAATTCAAAGGGCCTGCACTTGATAGATGACTGTTGACATTACACCTTTACATGCGGTTAGTTAGGTAAGATTTAAAGCATTTCAGGGCGTCATGGTCAACACCTTACTTACTTTTTTGCGAATTATCTCTTGGTCAAAAGTGTCAAAGGCCTTGTTCCAGTCAATGAATATTACACCATTAAGGAGACCTCCATCAATATTGACACACCAGCTATCATTTGTCTCCAGCAATGCAGTAATAGTGCTGTGTAGCGAGCGGAAACCGGACTGGCAGCTGTTTAATAAACCATTTTCATTTACATAGTGATATAGTTGGTCATAGATAAGTTTTTCGAAAATTTTTCGCTACATTAGCAATAAAAGATATAGGTCGGTAGTTGTTCATTTGTAGATGAAGCTTTCTTTTTTAGAAAATCTCTTTCATGTATTTTACACATAATTTCATCAGTAATCCATAGAGAGCGTCTGTTTTTAACCCTTTTTGTTCTCAATGGTGCATGCTTATCAACAACACTCGTTAACAGTGTTTCCAAATGTCCCACATTTCATTTGGGTTATTGTTCGTGGTAACCCGGTTCCAGCCAATCATGCGAAGACCTCGCGAAAATTCAGATTCATTAAAATTCTTCAGCTGTCGGACTTCAACAGTTTTATGCATATTAGAGCGAAGATGCGTAACTTGGCGCGTAACATAAATAGCTGAGTGATCACTTATACCAATATTAATAACACCTGACTTTGATATCTTATCTGGAGAATTGGTTGGGCAAAAGTCGATTAGTGTACTTGAATACTGCCTTACTCGAGTTGCTTCTGTAATAAGTTGAGTCAGACCATAAATATCGATAACATTTTAGAGATGAGAATTGTTACTGACAACCCCCGGTAATAAATTACAATCTAAGTCAGTCATAAGATATAACTCCAAGTTTTCAGCATCAATTTTATCAATGACTTTCTCAAAGGTTGAAAAGAGGTCAGGAGGTGACAGTGGTGGTGGTCTGTACCAAGTAGACACGAGGAAAGGCTTTGAGCGGGGTTTAGTGATTTCAATAGTAAGACATTCAAGATTGTTCGGACTGAGATCAGCACGAAGCTGAAAATTGATGTTACCACGAACATAAATACAAACACCACCACCATTCCTGCCATTCCTCTTACGGTTTTTGCGAACTACATCATAACCTGGTAGATGTACTTCGATATCTTAGATAGTCAGATCAAGTTTTGTTTCATTTATAGCTAGAATATGAGTTAGGTTGACATTATTATGTCCAATAAAATCCCAGTGGTTCTGGCGACAGAGCGTTTCGAGCATTTTGTTGACACTTGCGACTTTTCCTTCTTTGTCATCCACCCTGGAAATTAATCCCGAAATAGCTATGTTGGTGTATGGCGCGTCACATTCCATTTGAAGAGCCAGGTTAACAATGCCTTCGGCTGTTCATCTAGGTTCTTAGGAATTTAAGTCGTTGGTCCTGACATGGATTATGATTTTCTCAGGTTCCTTTCTTAGGATGGGCTTAATAAAGTCCTCCATATCCTCTGTTGTTGCACCAGGAAAGGGCTTTACGACAACCTTATTGGTTTCGAAAGGCTTCAGCCACGCATGTTTTGGATGATTGAATCTCCCGCTATTGGGGTTACAGGCTTTCTTGCACAATGCCTTCGGCTGTTCATCTAGGTTCTTAGGAATTTAAGTCGTTGGTCCTGACGTGGATTATGATTTTCTCAGGTTCCTTTCTTAGGATGGGCTTAATAAAGTCCTCCATATCCTCTGTTGTTGCACCAGGAAAGGGCTTTACGACAACCTTATTGGTTTCGAAAGGCTTCAGCCACGCATGTTTTGGATGATTGAATCTCCCGCTATTGGGGTTACAGGCTTTCTTGCCAGCTGTACTTTGTTTCCAGGACCAGGATGCGATTTTTTCTCGCTCTTTTTCGGATTTCTTCTTTTGTTTCCTTCAGGTGCAGGCTTTGATTTATGAAGTTGTTGTTGGGCTTCACTCTTTGAGTTTTCTCTTGGGGCTCTTTTCGTTCTCTTGGGTTTCCACGAGGTTCTGGTTCTTCTGCCGTTGACATTCTTCATCTCTTTTTTCCTGCATAATTAGCTTTAATGGTAATCTCAGGGAATCGTTTTCCTGTTCGATTGGCGCTGCATGAGTCTCGAGAGACGCAATTTTAATTTTCAGCTCATTTATTTTTGCATCTTTGTTGCATAATGTCGACTGTAATGATTCGCACCTCTCTTTCTGTTTAAGAAACTCTTCCTAAATAATATTGACATGGTTTTGAGGATTTATCGATAAAAATATTGTAGTAGCCTTCACCTGCTTTTCCAATGCTGTAAGACTGTGCTTAATATCGTTCAATTCAGCAAACAAAGAATTTTCTGCTCTGAAGTCAGCTCCGGTCTCGTCAATTCCACTTACCACTTTGTGTACATTATGCGGGGGAACTTGGCGAGTTAGTTGTCGTCTCCGGCTTGTCTTGTACTAGTTTGACTAATTTATCCTTTCAAAACGGGTCATCTTAATGTCCTTGAAAAGTAAGAGTACACTGCTTCTTCTGGTACCAGGTTATAATAAGCTTACTAGTACAACTTTTGAATTGCTTAGTATTACACCAGGCGAAGACCACCTTCCCTGTTGTCGCAAACAGTTTGCGACAATGTTCTTCAGGATTCTAGGTCGTTAGTCCGTGTTAACCATTCTTTGTTCAGCAGAAGGTATTTCAGTTCTGAACCATTCAGTTCAAGCGAGTATAACTCGGTTTCTTCCACAAAGGCCAGGCTTTCATAAGCATTGGAGCCGGGAGAATCGTGACCGTCCATATATGTGAAAAGCGGTGTTTAACTGTGTAGAGCCCGGTATTACCTGTCTATAGCCCTGTATGCCTTGATCGCCAAGAACCCGGGCCGCAAAGCCACCGCCAAACTGATGCTTAATTCGTTCTGGGGCAAGTTTGGCGAACGGTTTAACAAGTGCCAGGTGGAACAGGTCAAGTCTCTACGGACAAGGTCAAGTCTCTACGGACTTCCACAAGTACAAATTGAAAAGTTACAAAGAGTTCAGAATGCAGCTGCGAGACTAATTTTCAAGGAACCGAAGTTCAGTCATATCACACCAGTCTTATATCAGCTTCACTGGCTTCCGATTAAGTACCGCATTGAATTTAAAATTCTGCTCTTTACCTTTAAAGCTATTCACGGCATGGCACCTGACTATATCTGTAAATTGATCAGTCGGAAATCATCAACTAGATATTTACTCAGATCTAGCGAAAGAATTATGCTTGAGACTCCTAGTGGCAAGATACTCTCAACACTTGGAGGAAGAGCTTTTTGTTACGCAGCCCCGAAGCTTTGGAACAATCTGCCCTGTAAAATATCTAGCCTTGACTCTCTTTCAAGCTTTAAGTGCCAGCTCAAAACACATCTTTTTAAACAAGCTTTTAATTTGTAATTCTTATACATTTTAACTCGTCAAATATTTATTGTTTACCTTGTAATTGGTATTATTATTATTAATATCATCATTATTATTATTATTATTATTATCTACTTATTAATTTATTTTTAATCATAACTGCTTGTAATTTTATTTATTTTTATTTATTTTATTAAATTGTAAAGCGCATTTGATCATGTTCGGCATGGAAAATGCGCTATATAAGTTTCAATTATTATTATTATTAACAGGTCACCTCCCCCGCCCGGTTCTACGAGCTGCTGCGTGACAAGTCCTTCGTCATCCACGCCATGCGGGTCGTCAACGAGGAGATGTTGGACGTGACGTACAACTACGTCGACGAAGCGGCCCCCAAGAGCAACCGCACCAACGTCTTCGTGGCCGCCTTCACTACCTGCCACACCCGCCTCAAGCTCTACAGCTACCTGGAGCAGGTGGGCGTCGATGCTCTCTACTTCGACACGGACTCGTTCATCTACAAGTGGTGGCCCGGCCAGCCGGAGATCTTTCTCGGCAAGATGACCGACGAGCTGGAAGATCCCGACGACTACATCGGAGAGAGATCGTGTCGGGTGGCCCCAAGACGTACAGGTACGAGACGTACAAGGGCAAGCACTATTGCAAGTGCAAGGGGATCACCCTCAACCACCGCGGCAGCCAGCAGTTGAACTACCAAGTGCTGAAAGCCAACGTGCTGCAGGAATAGTCCAATTTCAATATTTTAAAATTCAACTTCAAACAATAAACATGACTTCGAGGCTCCGGGGAATAAAGTGAGGATTTGTATGAGTTTTTTCCTCTGAGACTCGAGATGGCGCCTTTTGTCTGAGAGTGAATATTAATATATCGGAATTGGCCTATTGCGGGACCTGTTGAACCGACCGCATCAGGTTCCTGTCTTCAAGGCGCATTTCATCACGCGGGACGCTGACCGCCAGCTGGAGACTGACGTAGATCACACGTTACCAGCTGGTATTTGACAAGCGGGCCGCCGACCCCAACACCACCATCTCGTACCCATAAAGTTACCTGGCGACCCACAAGGTGACGCACACGTGATTCATGAGCTTGGAAGCTTGTAGATCGAAGCTTGCAGATCGTCCTGCTAGCAAACGAGCGACAGCAACAAGAGGCCGACCGTCTTCGACCCCAGCGCAAGACCGAGGCCCTGGAACGGCGGCGGGCCCAGAAACGTTAGCGATAGTGACGGCTACGGGCTAACCCGGAGTTCCGTGAGGGTGAACGTAAAAGAGATCGCCAACATCATCGGACCACCTAAACTGTAAACATTTGTACATAGGCAGGGTCTCGGTCATCATCTTCGGCGTCGTGCTCGATGGTCCACTGGATGGGCGAGCACTGTTGGCTCGACGTCGTAGACGACCACCAGACCAGCGCACGTCTTGTCTTTTTCTTATTCGTCAAAACAAGGACGGGGAGATCGCTCGGATCCCACACTTTCACGCTTGTACATAGTTTTGTCAATAAATCGTTTTTATGGTTCAATGGCGTGATTTTCCGGTTCACTTCCGGTTAGGAGTGACCTATTGTCGGTATGACGTGACGCGTCACGTCCCTTCCGGTGACCTCACACGTCTTCTCAAGGCTGCCCAGGTCTCATTTCGACCCTGCTGCTAACAGTAACGTGGTTCCGTGGGACCCTACTGCTAGTTGCTCTCGTTTGGGCATCATGCCCATGTTTGGACTTATTTTCTGTACGCATCCGGTCAAATTCAAAATAGCAAACGTAAAAAATGACGTAGGGCGCTGATTGGTCCATTTTGGTCACGTGGTACGTTCTCGACCAATCAGAGGGCTTAGGGGGTATAGAGACGTCTCCAGCTGCTATTGTAAGTGTAGCGATCGGTGATTAAAGGAAGATAAATTTGTAAATGCATAGGCTTCGAATACCTCCTACGCTGCGTGGAGATTACTGACTTAGGTAATCTAAAATGTCTGGTAGAGTGTTTGTGAATCAACTGGCTCCATTTTCGTAGGGATGAACAATCCTTCGAGAGCACCAAGATAAAATAAAGGGGGAAGAGAGGGCATCACCATACATGCACGTTTCCACAGGTAATATGTCTCAAATTACTTTTACATTGACTCCCACGCTGTACATATCCCAAAGGCGTTAGGCGACAGCCAACCATATGGCGGGAATGTGTTCTTTGAGCGTGGGCTATCCACACGAAACACATTCCCACCATACACCTTATTCCAAAATGGCCGCCATCTTAATATTCTTTTGTCTTTATTCAAATTAGCCCTTTTGGTCTTGTTCAAGGTAAAATATTCTTTTGAATTTTGCGCTTGAGGACGAGGCCAAGAGGGCTAATTTGAATAAAAACAAAAGAGTATAAAAACGGTGGTCATTTTGGAATAAGGCGTATATGACTGGCGTTTGCTTGTTTCTTTTTTCAAGCAAATTCTTCCTTTTGTTTCAACTAACTAACATGGCTGCTGTTCAATTGAGCAAGAATTAAACTCTATATGGATTTTGGAGGCTGCTAAGTACGAGAAAAGCGTCAGTTACATGATAAGGCGCGTTACGTTAGTGATGTTATTATTAACCACGGCGACAGCAGACTCCGAAGACTCCGAACAAGCGCTTCATTTCGAGCGCGTGTTGGTTGACTAAAATTCTAAAAATGAAAGCCGACTGTCCTGTTTTCTGTACTAACCTCGTATTTTATCAGGGTAGTAACAATTGCTTGTTTCATTCCGATATGGTAGGGTTTTGCAGTTGATGATAATCCAGACAATCCAGAATGGCCGTGGCTTTCTGCGATTGAATTTCTCGGCTATTTTGATCTCTCGATCGCACACTTTCAAAAATAACTCGCAGGCTTCTCTGCAAACTGGCTGAGGGACAGAGGAAATGTAGCACCGCTTAAACAAATGGTGACAGTAGATGTCATCGATCATCATAAGGCAGCTTTGACGCACGTTCAACTTCAATGGTGCTATTAGCGGATCAATTAAATCCCTCCCCCCCGAAAAGTAAGTTTTTATCATGTTAAAAGGCACCATACTGAGTTCCTTTTTTTGCATCTCATTTCTTCTTCTTCCAAACACTGGTAAGTTACCAAGGACATGTTTACAGTAACCGTCAGGGAATACTGAATCATATGGTTCACACACTGCTTGGTCAACGGCAAACCGTTTCGTCTTGCCAGCGTGCAGAGACCTAAAGTGAGAAAGAAGAAATTTTTGCACAATGAATCGTCTTCGAAATCCGTCAAAATAGACCGGTTAAAATCGGACGAGTTATCAGTCCGATGAACACCACCCTACTTTCACATAAAACGTGTAAGGCACTTACTCCCACCTGTGAATTATATTTACCAGGCTTTGATACAGCCACACTTTGGTGATTGAAAGAAATAATTATGAAGTGCGGGTTAGAAATGAACTGAAGAAATGATCCTTACACTTTCTGGACAATTTAAGCAATTATGCACTTGAAAAATTCAAGTGACTCCAACCTGCACTTCACAACCATTTCATTCATCATTCCTTTCACGGGAAAACACGCATGAGCCCAACAAATTGACCTGCTCTCAACTGTGTGGCTTCATAGCTCAGTTGGTAAGAGCACTGCACCGGCATCGCAGATGTCGTGGGTTCGAATCCCGTTGGAGTCACTTGAATTTTCAAGTGCATATAAGAGACCATTGCTTAAATTGTCCAGAAAGTGTGAGGATGATTTCTTCAGTTCACTTTGGTGATTGTAATGTCGTGTTGGGTACTTGTGGACTAATGCTGCAAAATAAATTGAGTTGCAAGGTCTTGACCTACTCAAGTTATGACGCTGATCGGCTGATGTCTTACTTAATAATTTAGGACGGAAAAATCTAGTTTGCCCGGGACAAATTCAAAAAGCGCTCATGGTTTACAAGTCTCTACATGGGCTTGCACGTGATTACCTTTGCTAAAAATTCAACAAACTAATAAAATCTGTATTTTAGGCACGGCATTCATGGAAAACAGCTTTTTAATAGCGTTTTATTATTTATTGCATAATGTAGGATGGAATTTATATTTTAATTAATATTAGGTCTAGTTAGGTGTACTTTTTAAACTTAATATGCATAATGCTGATGAATATACCCTGGATAAATAAAGTTTTATCTATCTATCTATCTATCTATCTATCTATCTACCTATCTATCTATCTATCTATCTATCTCTCACTCTCTGTCTATCTATCTATCTATCTATCTATGTTATCTATTTATCTGTCTGTCTGTCTATCTATCTGTCTCCATTAGTAGACGAAGAATCCGTCTCAGATGAATAATTCCTGTTAGACGGATTATCAGTCACTGGTTAGAAAACGCAGCCATTCTTCGCCGGCTATTCGAGAGAGCTCAACACTGCGGACACCTCGCGTCTTACTCGGCGGGGGAACTTATTTTCGGACTTTTGCGACCAATATCGTTGGAACGGCCATTTCCAGTTGGAAGCGGTCGTTCCCAGGAACATTCCCATGAGCCAGTGGTGGGGGGCGGGGGTGGGGGAACATACACGAGGTCGGCAATTGAAAAGAACTGTTTGTTATGTTTATTTGGTCTTACCAAATTGGCCTATTCAAGCCGGATACAAGAAGCCAGTTTCTAGAGGATGAGCCTCAAAGTTCGTGGAGCGTGATGGATGAATGCGTTATTTCTCCGTTGGCAAACAGTCCCGAAGTAAGTCCCGAAGATTCCATAAGTCAAGTGTCAAGTCAGATTGATTCTGTCGTCAAAATCCTCGTCGACGTTGTCTAAAAGAAATTGAGAAGCTCGAATTAAAGCAGCAGTCGGAAATCTGCAGGCTAAACAGTTAGCCGAACAAGTGAATCGAGAGCATGAAGTCCGTGAGGGAGAATTCCGCGAAGGAATGTCCCGAAGGGAATTGGAGCTCAAACTCAAACATCGAAAACGCGAGCACGATCTGCGACGAAAGAAAAGGCAGTCATCTCCGCCCAAAATTAAATCCAAATTAGCTCAACTCGAGCACAAGATTATAGGAAAGGAAATTACTGGGGGAAAAGCCGATAAGGATCAAGTTAGTAAGGTCAGTGAAATGACCTCATTTGTGAAACAATATTTAGAGCCCAGTCCTCATGTGAACACTGGTGCTGAAAGTGAGGATGTGTTTTCACGTTCGTGTAGTAACATTAACCCTGGTATGACGTCGGGATATGTCTACCAAGTACCCATAACCTTGCACTGGACAGAATTACCTCCACAATATGGCAAACAAATAGTCACCTCACATGGAGATGCTCCTCTGAATGCAATTACCAAGCCTCTCCCAGTAAGGGTCCTTGAGTTCCCTTCAGATTACAGTGGTGGGTGCACCTCAGCTCTAGTTCGGAAACCAGTAAGCGAATCCAGTGACGTTGACACTGGTATTCAGAGTTCTTCCCTACCATCGCCTCGGCCAGACACATTCACCCATGGGAAGGGATTTATGTTGCCATCAACAGTCATTTCAGAATGTTTACAGTCTTCTCTTCAAAAAAACAATGTTTTTCCAAGCTATCATGGGAACCTTTCCAAGCCATTGAACCCCAAAGCCTACTTATAAGTAGTGCATAGACAAGTCCAATAACATCAGTTACTTGGACTACAAACCCTGGAATTGAGTTCCAGGAAAGATTGAGTAGAGAAGCCTTTAATGCCGCTCATTTGTCAAAGCTCACAATCGATAGTTCCGTGCCTGCTTGCAGTAACAGTCACAAGGCCTTCTTCCTTTATGGTTTAAGGTATGGGAGCTCATCAAGTCACTCCCAGCCAAATAACACGTCGTTTAGGGTCTCCAGCTCTAGGTTTACCTCAAAGTCAAACTCAAGTCAAGTTAACTCAAACCCTTTATGTCATCCAACTGGAGTTCATCCAGTAGAAGAGCCTGTTGATGCATTCATTGACAGATTGGTAGTTTGGTAAGAAACTGTTTTTGCCGCAAGTCATGATACCACATTCACAGATCTCAGTACGGCTTTGCGGTGTGCAGAAGAACACCGGTGCTTATACCTCCACTGGAGCTTTTCAAGTTCTCAGGCAAGCCCATTGCCTGGCCCAAGTTTATTGAGAAATTTCGTGATAAGATCCTCCAAAAGACGCCACTGACAGACTCAGATCGAATGTCCTACCTCTTTCAAAATTTGAGTGGCAAAGCAAGGAAAGCAGTCAAGAGTTTGGGTGTAACGGGCCACAGTTACCCAGCAGCTCTCAATACACTGAAACGGATCTTTGGGAACCCCAGTAGTATAGCATCAGCTTACTTAAAAAACATGCTTGACAATTCTTATGTTGCTCAAACCGAGAGACAGGCATTGCGTGATTATTATTATTATTATTATTATTATGGCAGTAGGTACGCATGAGTGCCTAAGGTAGCTACAGTGACTGGGCGTGAAATCAC
>BLFK01000829.1:294614-306348 GCA_014634185.1 Astreopora myriophthalma | reverse complement strand
GTTCCAGGAAAGATTGAGTAGAGAAGCCTTTAATGCCGCTCATTTGTCAAAGCTCACAATCGATAGTTCCGTGCCTGCTTGCAGTAACAGTCACAAGGCCTTCTTCCTTTATGGTTTAAGGTATGGGAGCTCATCAAGTCACTCCCAGCCAAATAACACGTCGTTTAGGGTCTCCAGCTCTAGGTTTACCTCAAAGTCAAACTCAAGTCAAGTTAACTCAAACCCTTTATGTCATCCAACTGGAGTTCATCCAGTAGAAGAGCCTGTTGATGCATTCATTGACAGATTGGTAGTTTGGTAAGAAACTGTTTTTGCCGCAAGTCATGATACCACATTCACAGATCTCAGTACGGCTTTGCGGTGTGCAGAAGAACACCGGTGCTTATACCTCCACTGGAGCTTTTCAAGTTCTCAGGCAAGCCCATTGCCTGGCCCAAGTTTATTGAGAAATTTCGTGATCAGATCCTCCAAAAGACGCCACTGACAGACTCAGATCGAATGTCCTACCTCTTTCAAAATTTGAGTGGCAAAGCAAGGAAAGCAGTCAAGAGTTTGGGTGTAAAGGGCCACAGTTACCCAGCAGCTCTCAAAACACTGAAACGGATCTTTGGGAACCCCAGTAGTATAGCATCAGCTTACTTAAAAAACATGCTTGACAATTCTTATGTTGCTCAAACCGAGAGACAGGCATTGCGTGATTATTATTATTATTATTATGGCAGTAGGTACGCATGAATGCCTAAGGTAGCTACAGTGACTGGGCGTGAAATCACGTGACCGATCGCTGGAAATCTCTTTAAAAAATAACTAAATAAATAAAAACAAAAATTAAAAAAAGGAGCTCTTGAAAACCTACTTTATTCTTAATTAAATCTATCTAGATTCAAACAATCGAAAATTATAAATCCTAAAACCCTAAAAATGTAGTTTATAAAAACTAGATAATCCTTGCTTTTTTTTCCTTAAAATATTAATTCTGATTTCTATTCTAAAATGAGTAATGTCTAAAATCTAGTATTAGTTTTTTCTAATTTTTGGTAGACACTATAAAATGTCAAAAGTGCCCCTTAGTGACTAAGTACAATAAAATGAAACTATATAACTATAAACAAAATAGGAAGAGATTAAAAACTGTTTCAAAAATATTTTAAGTGTAATTATATATCAGTTCAGTTCCGTGCTCATTGTTCATTGTTCATGATCTAATATCTTCATACTTCTTGCAATGTTTAGGGTATTTGTTAGCATGGCTTTCTGCATCTTTCTTAGTACTATTTTACTTCTCTCTCCGACGAGACTTTGTACAGACTCCCTTACTTCTTCCGAGTACCCACCCAATACGTCCATGATAATGTTATGCTGTGTGATTTTGTAGCCTGGATACTGCTTCTTTAACTCCAATCGCAATGGTCCGTACTTCCTTGTTTTCTCTTCTGCTTTAACTACACGATTATCGATCCACGGGCAGCTCATCTCTATTAGAATAACTTTCTCTTCTTTCTTGTCAATGATTCGCACATCAATACGGTTTGCTCGTACTTCTGTCTTTTCAGCAAACAGAGGGACATCTCACAAGGCTCTCACTTGATCATCCTCATAGATTGGTTTTGGCTTGATTGGCTTGTACCATGCGTAGTCTTTCCTGGGTACTAACTTATAGTTAGTTAGCAAGAATATCGAAGAACAAGATTCTGAGTACATTATTGTCTCTCGACGTACTTTGATTGCGCTAGAGCACCACATCCAGCGAGGATATGTGCGACACTCTCTGGTTCTTTTCCACACATTCGACAGTTGTAGTCATGGGTGTTCAGCGTTTTGACTTTCTTTACCAGGTACAGCTTTGTTGGTAGCAACTGTTGATATAACTCTTGCAGTCCGGTAATGGTGTGCGTTGGTGCTGTCTTCCATTCATGCATCCAGCTGAAACAGGCTTTATTGAGATCATCATCTTTCCATCTGTTGACAAACAGTTTGCCTTCCCACTTCTAGTCCTCGACCTCTTTCCTTAACATGTTGACTTGTTGTTGCTTAAGGACTTTCTTGATCTGCTTGTTTGGAATCTCTTCACCTTCCACAACACAGCACACTGGGTGAGGGTAGGATAACTTCAACTCCAGATTCAATTCTCTTGCATACTCTACTGCATCTTTGCCTAAGTAGTGATGGCCTCGCTCGGATGCTCTCTCGTCAAAATCTCGTACGGTTGCTATCATAGGGTAAGGGTTCTCATAAACCTTCAAAGCTGCCTTGATCTTGATTAGCTTGTATTCCAATTCCACCCATCGGAGGCCTGTTCCGTCTATACTTCTCGGCAGATAAAGCAGTGCGTTCGAGCTTGTAGGGTGCCGACCACCATTTTCAGTAATAGTGTTTCTCGTTTCCCGATCAATTTGTCGAAGCTCAGCTAACGGCCAGGTCTGGGTCCACATGAGATTATTATTATTATTATTATTATTATTATTATTATCAAGTCAAAGTTTGTACCACATGGTGCGTCAAGATGGGTTAGTCTGCCATGCTCTTGACTCCAGAATATCTCAGCGGAGCTATCAAGCGGTTACCCATTAACTTCGGAGCGAGATGGTATGAATATATTGACTGTCATGCTGAGAAAGCTACCCTACTGGAACTTGAAAATGGCTTGGCAAAAGAGTTGACACCCTGTTCAACCCACTAGAAAATTTCATTAGTGAAGAGTGAAACAACAAGCACTCGCACACCAGACCAAAGTAAAATGTAAAGGTAAACCCTCTCACTGCGACGTTCAAACATGACAAAACAGTTCTGGCTCAGCCCCGAAAGAAAGAGAGTGTGGCACCCACTACAAGTCCTCCTGTTGTCACATCAGATGTCTCTAGAAGTATTAAGCAAGTGAATGCTCAACCACGACAAAGGGTTCTCCTTCAGGTGCTGCCAGTTTAAACCCACGGTCAGTGCTGTTCAGTCGATACACATTCTCACTGAATAATTAATTAGCGCATCGTGAAACGACCAGTAAAATGCGCAGCCGTCCTTTGGGACGGATCAATGCACTGAAGGCTCCCCTGATAAATAGAATACACCGCGTGGTTTTGATCTCGCTGTCACAGCGCCAACCGCCGAGACGACTTATCAAGGTTCGCCACCCCCCCCCTCCCCTGGTGTTGGTTGACAACTCCTCACATCTCGCGTTCTATTCTCGCTGTCTACTTCTTTCCATAACAATCCGCGGATCTCTCTCCTATAACTTAGTTTCGCGATGCGTTAAGTGGTAGACAGTGAGGATATAATACTATGCAGTTCTTGATCCTGGGAGTTATTCGACCCTGATCAGAAGAGATTTATCAGACAGCTTGCTGGTGAGATGCACCAATTAACGTTGAACACTGTTGGCTCTGACCCTAAGATCCAGAACTTGAGCAGAGTGAGTTTCTGCTTGTCATCTAAAGACTACCCACAACCAATTTCTGTGCGAGGGGCATGGGTCGTTGACAAGCTCAACGTGCCATCTGTCAAAGTATCGAAAGAAAGGGTGGCGAGACATTGGACACAATTGTCAGGCGTAGAACTCCCTGATTTCGATGGTCGCGATGTGAAAGTCCTCCTGGGGTCTGACATGGCCCACTTACTGATCCACTTGGAAGTTCGTCAAGGACGGAGGGATGAACTTATTGCCATGAAAACTCCCTTGAGGTGGACCTTGTTTGGAAATTTGGACAATGAGAACTGTGGCAAGATCAATATAACTTGCTAGTGACTGATCAAGAAACTCGATTGCAGAACAAGATCGAGCAATTTTGGGAGATGGACTCATATGCTACAAAGCGAATGTCGTCTGAATCTGGTATGTCGGCAGAAGACAGGAAGGCACTTGCAACATTAGAGAGTAGTACAGCGAAAAGAAGGAGGTCGCTATAAGACAGCCTTATTATGGAAAGATGAGCCAAATGAGCCCAACAACCACACTGTAGCGGTTTCTCGTCTCCATGCTACTGAAAGAAAGCTTAAGAAGAACCCAGATCTAGCAAAGGAGCACCCGGATGTGATAGACGAGTAGGTCAGCAAGGGACATGCTAAGAAACAGACATCTGAAGAAGCAAAGAAAACAACCCCAAAGATGTGGTACCTCCCTCATCACGGGGTACTTAACCCCAACTAGCCTGGAAAGGTCCGTGTGGTTTTTGATGCAGCCTCTAAGTACGATGGAGTTTCAATGAACGAGAAGCTACTAACTTGTCCACACTTGCTAAATAGCCTAATTGGGATCTCACTGCGATTTAGAAGTGGAAGGATCGGCACCATGGCGGATGTGGAACAAATGTTCCACCAAGTTGGGATTCGCGAAGGAGACCGAGACACCTTACGTTTTCTGTGGAGAGACCTAGAGGAACTTAGAGCGCCAGATGAATAGCAAATGACGGTGCATGTGCTTGGTTCTGTTGAGTCGCCTTGTTGTGCCAATTACGCTTTACAAATTACTACCCATGATCAGTCAGAGAAATTCAGGAAGGGCGCAGTGCAGGCCATGCTACTCAACTTTTTCATGGATGATCTTTTGTCATCAAGGCCAAACGTTGAGGCTGCCACCCATTTATCCAAGCAGCTGATTGAACCCCTTGCAAGAGGAGGCTCCAGACTCAGAAAGTGGATTTCCAGTAGTCGTGATGTTCTAGCGCCGATGCCTTCTTCTGAAGTGGCCTGTAGCATCGTCGATCTTAATCGTGATGAGTTGCCTCAAGAAAGAGCTCTGGGTGTCAAATGAGATCGGCAGCAAGATTTCCTGTGTCTGCAACCAGTGAAGAGTGGATTTCCTGTCACTAAGCTTGGCATACTTAGTGCCCCAAATAGTGTTTGACCCCCTTGGGTTTGCAGCACCATATGTGATTAAAGCAGCTGCCCGACGAAATTGTTCAGAGCTGGAAGCAATGGAAGGATGGTTTAGAGTCTTGACGGATCATTGCAGTTCCCAGATGGTATGGATTCCACCATGAGGAATGCCAAAGTGTGCAACTACACGTGTTTTGTGATGCCTCAGAAGTCGCGTACGGAGCAGTGGCCTATTTCCGAACGATCAGCGGTGGACATGTTAATGTAAACTTCATTATGAGTAAGACAAGACAAGCACCCATTAAGAGCCTGACCATACCTCGATTGTAACTACAGGCCGCGGTTATAGCAGTCAGGCTGAAGTCCAAGATATTAGAAGAAATCGACTTAGAAGTTGAAGATGTGTACCATTGGAGTGACTCCGAGATTGCGCTCCACAACACTGGCAACACACACAAGAGATTTAGCGTCTGTGTGTCCCACAGGGTTGCTGGAATTGCCTTTTACGCTAAAATTAAAGAGTGGCACCAAGTTCGATGAATGTGGCTGATGAGTGCACAAGAGGGATTGAAGTCTGTGATTTGACTTCTGAGTGTTGGTGGATCAGAGGTCCCAGCTTTCTCATACTGCCAGAGGACCAGTGGTCAACCAGCAAAGGGCTTCCAGTCACTAATGAGAGTGAACTAGAAGTAAAGGCTTCAGTCTTCTCAACTTCTACCGCCTCAACTGAGAACATGGTGACGTGGGAAAGGTACTCTTCACGGAGGAGATTAGAGCAAGTATATGCGTGGTGGATGAGGCACAAGTTCAAGCTAACGTGCAAAGTAAAGAGACAAGTCCCTCCGCCAGAGCGACAGAAAGGGTTCTTGAGTGCTGATGATCTTAAAGAGGCCCACCTGGCATTATGTCAGCTGGCCCAGCTCGAGTCATTTGATGATTACGAGCATCTTCAAGCTGGTAGAATATTATCTTGTAGCAGCGTGCTGCTACCGCTTCAGCCCATCTTCTCAGGCGGAGTTATCAGGGTCGGAGGTCGTTTAGACAAGGCTCCAATACCATTTGAAGCAAAGTACCAAATAGTTCTTCCGATAGCACACCCAATTTCAAGACTCCTTGCTCAAGACCTTCCCGAGAAGCACCTACATGTTGGAAGGGAACAAACTCTATCCCTTGTGCGTCAGCATTTTTGGATACCACGGGGAAAATCGTTCATTACGATCGTTCATCAGAATCGTTCATCAATGTAAGAGAAGAATCAAGCTCAATGTGCCTGTGATGACAACTTTGCCCAAGGAGTGACTTGCACTCTTTGAGCCCCTATTTACGAACATTGGAGTGGACGTCTTCGGTCCCATGAATGGGAAGAAGGGAAGAAAAGATGGGGTTGCATTTTTACATGTCTAACTAATCATGCGGTTCATTTGGAACTAGCAGGAGACTTGAGCACTGATTCGTTCATCATGGCTTTTAGGAGATTTCGAGCCAGAAGAGGCAATCCGAAGACGATGCGTTCTGACAACGGAACTAATTTCGTTGGGGCTAACAGAAAACTAGGAGAAGCACTGAGGTCACTAAGTCAAGAAAGGATCACCAATGAACTCTCTAGCCATGGGATCACGTGGTACTTTTACCCACCATCATCCCCTCATATGGGAGGTAAAGCAAGTGAAGAGGGCAATGAAGACCGTCATTAACGACCAAGTTATTCCAGGGGAAACACTCCACACATTTCTTTCAGACAGAGGCTGTACTAAACAGCCGCCCTCTCACTTCAGTCAGTGATGACTTGAATGCCTCTGAGGCATTAATCACCAAATCATTTCCTGATCGGGAGAGCATGCTTTAACTACCCACTAGGTCGATTTGAGGAGAGTTAAGTTAACGGTCGCAAGCGGTGGAGAATCGCTCAAGCCTCTGCCGATATGTTGTGGCGTCGGTGGCAGAAAGAGTATTTACCCAGCCTGACCCAGCGTTGAAAGTGGAATAAAGAACAGCGAAATTTGCGAGAAGGGGATCTGATCCTGTTGAAGAACGATGACGCTCCTCACTCTCACTGGCCCCTTGGGCAGATTCTGAAGACATATCCGGGGAGTCACGGCAGAATCAGGATGGTCGACGCCGAATGGAATCCTCACGCGCCCAGCTACCAAGTTATGCTTGTTGGCGGAGAGTACTTGAGTGGACATTGTGGACATTTGTTTCTTGCAGCACATTTTTGATATTTGAACTTTAATTTCTAAGCAGTCGTTCGTTCCATTTACTCACGGGGGGGGGGGATAGAACGGCCGTTTCCGATTGAAAGCGGTCATTGCCAGCAGGAACGTTCTCATGAGCCAGTGGGGGAGGGAATCGTACACGAGGTCGGCAAATGAAAAAAGCTGTTTGTTATGTTTATTTGGTCTTACCAATCGTGACTCATCAAAATATCATTTGATTACTTCCCAGGTGCAGTGGTGGATCCAGGGGAGCACCCCCCGCCACCCCTGATTTTTGGACCAAATCTTTTGGTAATAATAAAGCTGCCTCAAAATCGATGCATCGAAAACTGCGAAAGGGCAAAACAAATTTTTGCAGAGCGCCCCAACCCCCTTACCTCTAGGTCTGTATCTGCCACTGCCAGGTGGTTACGCGAAAATAAGGTACTAGAGTAGACTTACCCTTCTGTGCTTCCATGGCTTTCATCTTCGATGACTGCAGCTCCTAAATGAAAATTGAAGTGATATTCACAGTGAAAAAAACAGACCACTGTAGAAAATAAACAAATGCATCTTGTACTCCCCGCAATCTGGGTCCGAGTCATCGCAAGTGAAAATTACTTTTAGCAGTCGTGAGGAAGCTGGGTCGGTTGTTATTTTAGGCCTTTTTGCAATTGCTTCAGTCGCTCACTTCAGTGCGATGATCAAACTTACATTATAACATTTGATATCCGCAGTTCAGTGTGTGACATTTCATATTCTCCATCATGCAATTTGACCTTTACTAGGACTATGCATACACTGATTAGCATAATCCATGAAGTTTTAAAACTTAAAGGCTCTATTGAGCCAACTCGTTCATGCATAAGCAAAAGTCCTAGGTCAGGATCGGTACCATTTCTTTGTGAATAAGGTGGAACAATCAGCAGGCATTTTTTGCAGGTCACAGGTCAGGTTTACAAGTCATTGATTTTGTAAAACAGGCTTCTCCAACGCAACGTACAAGGCTTTTTGTTATAACGACGGTAAATGAGATTCGACAGAAAAACTAGCTGTCAAAAGCCTTGCTCGATCGAGAGCACTTACGATATCACTCAGTTCTGGGGTCCCACAGTGTCCCAGCACATTTTGACCACGCTAAAACAACTTTAATCTGTTATTAACGCTTCGCTTAGACCTAAAAGCTGTTGTTTAGGCTTACGGTTAGCATTAGTAGAGAGCGCCCTCGTCAACTATCACGCGATAGAAATCTCGAGCTCATAATCTAATTGTTTAGTATAAACAGCTCTGGAGGGGTCCTGGATTATAACTAAATGCTGAATTGCTAGGCTACACACAGTCGGGAGTATTGTAAAGCTGATGCCACATGGCGAGAAAGAAACAATTTCCTCCACCTCCAAAATCAACAGCAACTTATAGATAATCTGTCTTCTAGTATTGAAGCCGGGCTGGCCCCAAAGGAACAAATTGCATTCCTATTCTCATTGTTAGGGCTGATTCCAAGGACCAGGGAATCGGGTACGACCCAATACCCATTACCAGAAATCCGAGTCATATTGCGTCACGAATACCGCACGTCAATCAAATGGAACAGCAAAAATGGCTTCCCGATGTTGTTAAGAAATGTATGAGATCTAAAATAAAATCTCAATTTTTGGCAGTTCAAATAAATTAAATTCTATGTGCCGACCTTTCGCTGATAAATAATATGCAACTGCACTGCGAAGCGAAGGTTTTTTTACCATTTCGTTCATTCTTCGAGCCGCCAAATAGCGCCAAAATAACAAGGATTTACGCTGGTACTTGCTTTGTAATTTGAACGAAAAACCTTCGTTTACCTCGACTTCCAAGCTTTGAGCTGTCCGTGTCTTTCATGCTTCCATAGGTGCCGACCCCTCAAAATTTTCTTCAAATTACGATCTTTTTAAATACGTTAAATAAAACCTTCCACGATAAAACAGAAGGCCGCCCATCGGCACCGAAAAGGAGGCTTTTTCACGAATGGATGTAACCTTCATCTGGCGCGCGAATGCCCTGCAGGATATGTGAAAAAACGCGAAGAACAGCTTTCTTCGCACAAAAAGGCTGCCATGTTTATGTCAGCTTAGCAGCCTAGCATTTTTATGCTGTCTACCGCTGTTTCAAATATCTACAGACTTCTAAATACGAAAATTCACGCCAATTACGAAAGACAAATATAGTAGATTTGTCAGTGCAGTTGCAGTCAAAAAATTGAATACCGCTAAAAATGTCTGATGTTTTGCTCGATTTCGAAGAGGAAGCCCTTACCTGTAAGCTTAAAGTTACTGAATCCTCTCTGTCTTATAAAAACCAGCAGCGTAGTCCAGAATCTGAAATAGCTCTGTCAATATACATCCCATATCCAATTCTTATGAAATGGGATGAGCTTGTTGGAATCAAAGACGAGAGAGGAAATGAGTTAAACTACATTGACCTTTTTAATTTTTGGATTCCTGGTCGATGGTTTAAATTAACTGAGAAAAACAGATCAAGAATCCAAGGAAGATTGAGACGTGAAGCTGGTGCAGTTGTGAACAAATATACACTGGACATGTTGCTTTCGCAATTTGACGCCAGTGAGCATGCTCCCTTCGTTTCAAGGGTAACCGCAGGCACAAATCATCGCGTGAACGAAATGTCCCGAATTTCTGGTAATGCCCTAATGCCTTCAAACGAGAATATATCAATGGAGACAACCTAGTCATTGTGGTATAATAGCAACAAACAGGTGCTTTCTTGTGTTTCGGAGATCTGATTTGCACAAACTCACATTGTTCTTTACAAATGCTATATAGACTATTTCAATGATTAACGTTTGTGATTGAGATTGGCGATGCCCCACATGTCACAAGTACAATGAATTCATGAAACCTTGACGACTTTCAAACTGATTTCGGGATATAATGGTAGAAGGACTTTCTGACTTTCTTATTATTTTGTACTTTGTTTTAACTTTGCTGGAGGTAATCTGAGAGCGCTCTATCTCACACCGTATTAACACAGGGAGCTCAGACAGTCTGTGTAAAACCATTGATAACTTTATAGTAAATGTATGAAATTTACCGAAAGTTTCGTCCTATAGCGACGTTTTGCCAAATATGTGTGGATTCTGAATGCTCAATAAACGTTAAATTACCTCGTCTGTCGTGTTTTGTCGTCCTTTTGCCTCAGAAGCGGTGTTTTGAATGATTTTGAAATGGCCGATGACTATCACTTGTACTAAATATTTAGTATGGAGTGCTGGTCATCGGCGATTTTTGTACCCTCTTCACACCTATGCATCCTCACAGTCCGTTAAATAGTTTTTTTTCACTTGTTTTAGTGTTTAAGCCAGTCACTTAGCTTGAGTTATTTTCAGTCCACCTGTTTCATTCGGTAATACTGGTACCAGTTTAGTTTAATTGTACCTCAGTTTCTGTTTGTCCAGTAAAATCACCCTCAAGGTATGCCTGGATTTCGGTCGCTTATTTTCCTGTGTTGTTTTTTCAGCGTATTTCATGTTACCTTCGTCCTATCTACTAAGATTTATTTTTCCTTTGTAAGAACCGTTCTGGGACGAGTTAAAATCAGCCGTCAAGGACGGGTATGGTCACAGTGAATTAAAGTGTCAAAGAGCGGATTTGAGTCACATCGGCTCCCGTGACAGTTCGGGTGCGAGCTGTATCTTGCACACAAAATGCAAAAATGGTAATTTAACCAAGTGGTGTCTGTCATGTGAGTTAGCCTCCTATCACGTGACGTTGCGCATGTATTAGACAGTTGAGAGAGAGACCGGGTTGCGCGGGAAAATTAAGATCCTAACGGAAGATGTACACAAGAGTCGTCGTTTGATTAAATAATATTTGTTCATGTTTAACTGAACTCCTGACTGAACATTATTGTGTAACATCGATGTGACAGTGTCAAAATCCAGCACTTCCAGGAAAAAATGGCTTCTTGTCTACTGTCATTTATAGATGGATGAATAGACGGACGGACTTATGGATGAATGAATAGACTGTGCAAAATAAGGCATACAATCAACAGCAAACACTACATCAGTTCAAGACAAAAACTGTATACACACTCGCACCCGGCACGCATCATAACAAACGTTTTTGCACAGATTGCAGTTACCACACGCGCGGTTCCAGCCCTCATAGTGCACAAGAGGTCATCTCGTCGTCCAATAAATGAAAAGAGTTTCTTCCAAGGTTGGTGTGACCGGAAAAGGGTGAAATCTTATATCCTTGGGGAAAACGTGTTTGTATGCCCAGACGTAAGTGATATCAAAAAAGAAAGGGAGTGATGTTCACGAACAAAAAGGTGAAACTTCAACTCTATCACTAAGCCGGGGGTTAAATTTTGAGCAGCAACTCTGTAATACTGTGCCAAAAACAGGCCCCAGTTGTTCGAAGGGTGGATAGCGCTATCCACTGGATAAGTCAATTGGATTTGCTAGTGCTTATCCGGTGGAAAGCGTTATCCACCTTTCGAACAACTGGGGCCAGGACGTTAATATTGTGCAATTCTGGAAAAGGTCAAATAATCAATAATAAAAAAAGGTCAATAATAAAAAAAGGTCAATAGTCAAATGTACGAATTGAAGCGGTATTTTGGACAATTTTGAAATATCACTCGCGGTATTATTGCCAAATACCACTACAGGTCATGCTATTACCTACACCAATGAAATACCAAGTGAGCTTTCGCGCGAAAACCTCATATCT
>BLFK01000829.1:261377-283877 GCA_014634185.1 Astreopora myriophthalma | reverse complement strand
AAAGAAAACCCTGCTATTTAAAGAAAACAAAACGTTTGCCAAATCTAAAAATATAGGAGCTGTAAACCTATCTAAACACAACAGGTTGACAGCTGCTATATTTTTAAGACCTCTTTTTCCTGTAAATAGTGACTTAAATAAAACGGTCTTTT
This sequence comes from Astreopora myriophthalma, assembly GCA_014634185.1. NCBI lineage: Eukaryota > Metazoa > Cnidaria > Anthozoa > Scleractinia > Acroporidae > Astreopora > Astreopora myriophthalma. The sequence continues at coordinate 283,725 of BLFK01000829.1, read as the reverse complement.
CACAATTCACGAGAAGGAAGACATAATGAAAATCAGAGTTCTCGGCAAATTAAACACGTACTTCTCGTTTGACGGAAAATAATTTTGCAAAATCACTCCTCACAGCTGCTATGAAAATTAAGGTTCACGAGGGTTAGACATTTCACATTTAACGGGATAAAAAAGAGCCGATCACGAGAAAATACCCAGTTTACCACCCTCTTGTTATAACACAGGTTTTACGTGATGCATGAAGATGATGACAGGCATTACAAAAATGTCAGTCTATGAAAGTGACCGAAGCAATCGAACTAGATATAATTAGTGCAGTGCGGGGCACTGCACTAATTATATCTACTCACAGGTCTCGTCAGTTGGCATAATTCCGTGTTCCCTGCACCTTTACTACAGTGAAATCAGTGGAAAGATATCCACTGTTAGTTAGCTTAAGGCGGAAATCACAAGCATCAACATGAAATACGTAACAACAGCCGTCCTCACCTGAAATCAATATGAAAAGCGAGTTGGCTGCAAACAAAGCCACGATCACCACTGACATCTTGGGGTCTGAAATCCACTTTGAGCTGAACAAAGAAGACAGAATTAAGAAGAAAGGCGACTTAAAGCTGACAAGAAGCCCGCACTTGAAGTCCGCTGAATTTATATTAGTTCTGGTCTGAAGTGTCAGCCGTCCCCTCACCCAAACCTGCCAAAAAGGGGCAAGGCGGGCCTTTTTGGCGGGTTTGGCCGAGGAGACGGCTGACATTTCAGACTAATGTTAGTTCCGTCTTCCTGTGAGCCACTCAAGGGGCGCTAATTTGCGATCCTGGAAACGAAAACACGACTAACCGCTTAGATCTGCAAGGAAAGAGTTCTTAAACGAATTCACGGAGAATCACTTATTTCAACAATTGCAAGTTTATTACTGCGCTTGCGATAATATGCAATCACTGCAGAATCGGGCCAGAAGGCGAACTGCAGTCGTAAATATGATTGACACCAGTAAGAAGCCCCCCCCCGCCCCCCGGGGGAGTGGGTACTCTTAGAAAAATTGGATGGGCGTGTGCGGCCCGCTTCCTGAAACCCTTACCCTATTTCAGACCAAAATCTGCGATTTTCCCTACCTATTTCAGACCTCACCAAAAAAATGATACACTATTTCAGCTGCTACACGGTTGTCGCAATAATTTGAGAAGGGCTTTTCTTGATGGTGTTAGTGATGAAGTAGCTTCTTCCAAAAAAACGTACCCAATTCGAGGCTTGAGTGCACAAACCATATCCTATTTGAGACCAAAATAGTTAAAGTCCATATCCTATTTCAGAACAAAACGTCTGAAAAAACATACCCTCCGAGGCCACACATACCTATACAGCCCATATAAGGGAGTACCCCCAGCCCCACCCGGGTAAAATGCGAGATCGCTAATTGGAGTATGCATGCAAGTAGAAGCCGTGACGAAGCGCACGTAATACATAGCGAGGTAAGATCCATAAAGATTTCAACTGTAAAATTGGCTGATTGCTTCGATCGATTCTCTTTGAATGGGATAAGAAATATTTTGTCGCTTCTGGCGGCATCGTCTGAAGAACGAGACAGATAACAATGCATTTCATTCTCACGCATTTTTTTTTCGGTTTGTTGGAAACAATTGCCTTTGATCGACGGCTGAAGAGGATCCTCGAACTGTAACGACTTACCAAAAATGAAAAAGAATCTTATAAAAATAGTTAAGGTGTGCGTGACATCCTGTTGATATCGTGTTGAGGCCTCAAATGTAATAAATGTCCTTAAATGTAATAAAGGTCCTAACTGTAATAACTTTCAGCCCTAAATGTCATAAAGGTCTAGATTGTAATATATGTTCTGCTCCACATGAAATCACAGTGATAAATATGTAATATTTAACTGTTTGGCTTTTTGCATTTATTATACAAAAGCAAGAAGGCCAAAATGTGTCTAGGGGATCCCGATTACATTTTACCTTGAATACTCAGAACCCACTCAAATCAAAGCCTTACATCAAGTGTCACATATGCCATTTTATTCTGCATGTCCAATTCTACAGGGGCCAACAGCAATACTAGTTAGGCAGTAAACAGAAATAGTAAATTTTAACTAAGGCCTTTTTCATTTAGATGTTTCATCTTGTGATCTCTTTGAGCACACAACGAATGGATGCGAAAACTACAAAAAGACTAATCTTGAATTAACCAGTAGTAATATTAATAACTATAAGGAAACAACTAATTTCTTAACACAACAACTTAAACTTTTTTTAAACTAACTCTTACAAAACTGTTTTTATTTCCCCCCTTTTCCTTTCCACCATACATTAGTAACAAACATCCAAGTTCCAACTCCTGTAAATAGTAGCTCCACCCACGCATTGATCCATTTTGGACTGGCTATTATCTCTTTAAGAGCTAATACAAGTCCGCTGTATGGGCCAAATTCTATGCACAATTTCCGCATGCTATAGTAGCCATTACGTGCAGTTTCTCGACGGCTGTAACTTACTCTTGGGAGCCGACTGATGTAACGACGAGTAAGTGCCTTAAATCGATCACCAAGCTGACAAAGGGAACTAAAGGCAGTGATAACACTTATTTCAGTTCCAGTTAATGCAAAGTCTATTATTTTATCCAGTACTTCATTTGGAAGTTGACTGGGCACTTTATCGCCACCATGATAGTCGTCGTCGTCGCCTTCTTCTTCTCCTTCTCCTTCTTTGCGACTAGCATTTTCAACTTGATTTGCAGCGCTGTCAGCAGCAATGTTATCATCAGTTTCAATTTGACTTGTTTCTTCTACTTGATTGACAGCGCTATCACCAAGCATACAATTATCATTGTCATCATCGTCATCATACTCTTCTTCGTGACTTCTCTCTTTTTCTTGATTAAAAGTGTTGTTCGCAGGCACGTCATCATTATCATATTCCACGCCAAGTATCTCTTCGACTTTACTGATAGCATTGTTATCATCATTGTCATCACATTCTTTGTGACTTCTCTCTTGTACTTGATTGACAGCGCATTCAGCGGGAATCTCATGATTATTTTCGTCGTGACTCGGACCGTTAAGGGCGATGTAGTGTTCTCCATGGTTTTCGGCTAAATGCCTAAGGTACAATGTTGTTATTGGAATGGTTGAAGTGGGATGAAACACATGGCCAGCACCAGCACCAAGGGATGATACAATTTGAATGTTTACATTGTAAAGGTTAGCTGCAGCAAACAATGTCAGCCGATCACCATACGTGAGATCTTGTGCCATGTGGGCAAGGTAAGCTGGCCATGAGTCAAAGTGTGGAACCCATTCATACAAGGGAAAACCGGCTTCATCTAGTGGATCTGCTTGTAGATATCTTACAATTTCCTCACGCAGTGTCTTTGGCGACCTCGAGATTCCTAGTGAACTAAGTTGATACGTCAAAGCCGCAAACTGGCAGTTGCCGTTCCCTGGAGGATTGTAACTAGTTCATATCCCTCATCTTCTATTACCTTAAGGTAGTCATTGCTTCCCATTGGAACAAAGATATTTCCATCCAGTATATTGAGGTCAAACCGTGATCAGTGACTCAATCAATGACCTTTATTACATTTAAGGCCAAAAGTTATTGCACTTAGGACCTTTATTACATTTAGGGACATTTATTACATTTGAGGCCTCAACAATCCTGCAATCAATATTCAGTCCCTTTGCCAACACTCTCGCATTAGTTTTCCGTTTGTAACAATTTCTAAAATTAGCATATGCTTGGAGGAAAATAAAAGCAACAGTAGTGATTGCTGAAGAGGCAGAATATTATAAATGCCGCCGTCGTGCTTTAGTTTTTTGTATAGGACTTCACTGCTTGGAATAAAAGCATGGACTGATTTTTGGTCGGTAGGAAATCACAACAAAGTCCACATTATCAAATGTCGACAACATCTTCAAAACATGATTAAATCAAACTTGTGCGGGTTCGATTGACCCTCTTCTGGAATAAGAATAAACGGAATATCCTCTAGATTTTTCTTTGGACCCAAGGTTAGGAAGATGTCTCTACAGGATTTTGTCGGGAAACGATGCTACAAACCTCCTTTGTATTCCGATAACATCAATATTCTCCCAGGGGTGAATTTTGGAAGTAAAGCCCAGGCAGGATCTGACGCACCACAAGTCAGAAAACTGAAAACAGGCCTTCGAACATCAGGTGGCAGTTTTGTTTTGTCTTCGCCCTAGAAAAAAATAAGCCAAATCGTCCGAAGCATACATTCCGCTGTTAAGGGCGGTTCAGTGTCTTCCTACTGTGGGTAATTTCTGAGGATATTTCTGCGCATTTTGAGAAGCAGGAAGCGCTTGATTCAATCGCTTCAGTTGTCACGCATGCTCGTATTTTTTAAAGGGAACCTCCACTGCTACAAAAAGATAACTTTAAAAGGCAGGAAATGTTGTTTACAATCAAACTTGTTTGGAATTTTTTCAAAGAAACCGTTCTTCCGGGCAAAAAAATGGGTTTTAGAATCGCTTGTTTTCGCTTTTAAATTTCTCGGGTGCCACCATCTTGAATAATTGTGACGTGTTACGGTTGCCCTATTGCTCTGACATAAAGAGCTTTTGTATAATAACAGTAGAGCAACCATAACATGTCACAATTATTCAAGATGGCAGCGCCCGGGAAATTTAAAATTGAAAACAAGCGATTCTAAAACTCAGTTTTTTTCCTCGCACGAACGGTTTCTTTAGAGAATTTTCAAACAAATTTGATTGTGAACAATACTTCCTGCCTTTTAAAGTTATCTTTTTGTAGCAGTGGAGGTTCCCTTTAATTCTCTTTGCTGTCGTATATTACGTAAAAATGTGTGGCCTGGTTGTCGGGGAAAGGCATTTTCTCCCATTTTCCGGTGCCATACATGATTCTCTGAGCTTTTTCAGGGTAGCACGCCTCTTTCTCCGGCCGATCCGAGTTTGGAAAATCTCGTACCTAATATGAGACAAGGAATCGATGAAGGGTTGAGTTTCTTAGGACAACTAAACGAACTGTGGTTCTGCGTCGGAAAGGAGAAGAACGCTGATGTTTGGGTGATCAACCCGCTTGATATATAAGGTGAATTGGTCACCAGTAAAGAAATCAGCGGAAACTGGGGCCACGGCCAGTTTCGAGCACTTTGTCAGAAGAGAAGTCGAGTCACCTTGACGAAGGGCTAAAATATCAACGCCGTTTCGAAAAATTTCTAACTACGAGCATTTCATTGGCGGTTACGGGTTCATTTTGTTCAGCTGAACATCCACAAACCAAAACAATAACCACGAGTAGAATAACGAGAATAAAGTCAATGTTTGTGCCGGAGATGTGTTGTGACTGTTTCTGGCTGCTGATCGTGCAATGTTCATTTTTTTTTTAATAGACCTTCTTTTGCATATAAGATATGCTGCCTTATATATCATGTCTGTGCCTGTAGTTACAGTGAAAACCCGCGCATAAGAACTCATATTTTTCTAAGTTAGCCTAAAACGGCTCTTATATAATGGTGTTTACTGTGAAAGTGGGCTATCAAGGTTCTTAAATGGGTTCTTATTTTCTTAACAAGAAGTGAATTTGTGATAATTGCAAGTTAGCATAAATTGCTATTCAGAGGCCTGGTGAGCGTTTTAGGCCCGCAGTGGTTTGTGTTATTTAGGTTTGTACAAAAGACGATAATTATCCTCTCCTGGCTTGTAGTTTGAGGGCGTTTACTTGGCCAAGTCATTCTACGGTCAGCCTTCGCCCGGGGACGTTGTTGCCTTTGGTTTATATATTGCTACGATTGTCACTAGGATACTATGTTTTTGCTTCCTATTGTTTTAGATCCTTGTAAAGGTAACCATTCTGTATTGGCACGTAGTACTTCAGTTAAAACCCTAAGGGTAGCACCATTGCCCTGGTCGGGACAAAGACAAACAAATACGTCGTCTTCACCTGACGTCATGGCGGCCACATTAGTGGAACTAAGCAAAAAAACAGCGGCCATGAATATTTATGATGCTTTTAGCCGAGCTAAGTGCCTGCAGATTTCGTCAGACTGCAATAGTACGTCCTTACTCGTACCTCTCCGATAGATACCATTGGGTCAAGTGCAACCAGGAATATTCCGTTGGTTACCCACCTCGCGCAAGGCAGCGTGCTAGTCCCCCTATTTGTAAATGAGTTAGCAGCCAGTCAAACAACAATTAAAGGTGAAACATGTACCAGGACACAATGCTTTGCTTATTTGAAGTATTATTACGAATGAAGAGACTGCAAAAGCACAGGAGGCCTTCATCTTTCGGACTTTGCACTAAAAATTGGTCGATTACACTTATCTTAAAATTTCACTGATTCGTCTCTGGCATTTCAGACTAGAGTGCTAGCTGCTTCATGATGCACAGCTTATATAGTTCTTACACTTGTTCCCGAAAAGCTTTTGCGTACTTAAAGTTAACAAATTCCTTGAATGTCTGATGAAAGTGTCAAGTCAGATTTTATTTTAACTCACACAAATATGATTCTCAGAAAATTGATATCAAGACAACTTCATTTTTGATTTTAAATTACACATACCAGTTTACAATAAACACAATTAATAGCAAAAATCAAGAAAAATTACAATTTGTTATTATAGATTTAAAAAAGGGAGTAGGAACAGGAAAAAAGCTCAAATACAAGAATTTTGCAAAGGTTGGGGCATCCAAACCTAATTGTTGTAGGAACTGATCAAGTAGGTAACCCAAAGGAAATAAAGTTTGTTAAAACAATACAGTTGCAACAATGTGTTCTATAATACTTTTGTTTGTAAAATCAACGATTCCCAGTACACGACTTTCATCCCGAACTATATCAATCAAGAACCACAGGTAAGGATCACCGTAACTGATACCCAACGCGCGCGGGCGTTTAGTTACTTGAAAAATGATTAAAAAACGCATTTCTGCAACGGACAATGTTTGTCAAATAATCAAACGTTTGCGTTGGGAAGAGGTTTTTCTCAATTCTTCGTGATACGCATGTGCATGAAGATCATTATGGGTTTTAAGGCGTGTCCTAATCAAAACAAGGATAGAATATCTTTGCTGTGATTACAAGACGACTAATCGAGCCTGAAAAGAGAAAAGTAAAGAATGTATTTTGGTTAACCAAATGCAAAATACGCGGACGAATAGGGTATTTGTTCTTGAAGGTAACTCAGCACACAATTGTAAAATTCTCTATTGAAACAGTGATTATGTTGTATTGCATTAATGTCATCATATCAAGAAACGTTTGTCTAATGTGGTCCGTTACCCGGTTAACTTTGATTTTATTGCTACGTTTAATTACAAAATTTAGAATCTATAAGAACATGACCAATATGCTTGACTTCGAGACTCCTCTGCCCTACTTCCAGCCCGATATCAGGGGTTGGGGCCAGGGATAGGGTAGGGCACCTTTTCGTGATCGGTTACATGACGAATTAGAATGTTCCATATCTGAGGTGAACAACCGTTACATTACTAAGACGACGAGAGAAGCTGAGAAAACTAGGGGCTACAAAGCAATACTTTGTTTGCTAGCTCTTTTTCATTTTTTTTTTCAGCTCGCTCTTAATTTATATATGATACAGGAACGCACCCAAACGTATTTGAAACAATTTATTCTCTGGCGAACTCGAGATTGTTTTCTCAGAGGAGTTCCTTATACACAGCGATATGAAAATCTAGGTATAGTCAATCTAACCGCTGCCATTTTCATCGGTGACCAATGACCAACGACGTGAGAAGGCCGTGTGGAGAATTCGATCAATCTTCTACAGGTTACACAGTTATAAGGCATTTGCTCCTTCAGTCTATCTATATCGATTTTATTCTTTACACTTTACACGGTAGGTTGAATCAAAGGTTAATCTCCTTAGCAACTCTTAGTTGCCTATAGTAGCTGCTTGCCAAATGACTTCGCTTTGATTTATTTCCTACTTGTCTGATTGTTCAACTGATAGAAGCTGTGTTCTCGTCCAGCAATCATATTTCAGTGAGCGCAATGAACTTTCTCACTTCACCCAGGTCAATTGAGAAGCGACGACGATGGCGGCCCGTAGTGCATCCCATGTGACTCATTTCCAGACATTCTGTGTTTCCAGTTTCATCTTGAATAGCCTCGGTAAGGCTTTGCGCCTCGCATAAATCAGCAGAGCGCTTTTCATGTTCTGTAGATGACTCTGAAATTGATATTATCTGTTCTTGGTGGTTTGAACTCTTGCCCTGGCAAGAACCAGTTGCAACCGGCGTTTCATGTTGAAGCGTGTCGTATGGGCCATGTGCATCCACGGCTCCTCCAAAAGATCGTCTTCGCCTGAAAAATCAAACATTATGTTACAAATATTGCACCACTGCATTCACAGTTGGTCATAATTTGATGGCTTAAAAGACCACAGACCACCATAAAAGTAGACATTTGGGTTCCGTTGTTTTGGGACTATTCGGAATAACAATACACTAAATGTTCGGTTTACCTGTTCTTTGGTACTTATTCCGTTTTCGGAATGAACGGAATAGCATTCCTGGTCCCGGTAGTGGAATGAACTGAAGAAACAGAATACGTCTTGCTCGGAATGATTTTCGGGATGATTTTTGGCATGATTTTGTCTCGAAAATCCTTCGCGGCCGCCGAAATGTCAGTCTTAGTCGTGTCCAGACTATTCCAAGCGTTAGTTCTCAGGTCACCCCTCAATAACTATTTAAGCATTCCGTTTTCGAATACAAGTTCTATTCAACGCGGAAAGAGCAAACGAAACACATCTGCCGCTGAAAGGGGCTATGGCACGCGATTTTAGGCAATTTCCTGACTCACAAGATGACCATAAAATAGAATAGAACATCAGAAGATAAACAACTTAAAACTGTAGCATAACGTTAAAGAAATACAACAAATCTAAGGAAGTGCACTCGTGCGAAAAAGGGACAAACTTGAAAGAAGGGCCGTAAGGTGGGGGGGGGGGTCCTTCACACGATTCACGACTATTAATTATAAGAAATAACGAATCACGGTAATCAATATTCTCATTTCACGCTTAACGGTAAATAACATGCAGAGTGCAAAAAAGATCTTGCGTTTTTGAAAACCTTAACATTGTGAATTCTAGCTTATTTCACGCCAAGCGTCAGTTCCAATGTTTTCTTTACTCCTTGGCACCTTTTTGTAAAATAAATGATTTGTTTACTTACTGGATACGACTGGACAGTAATAGGTGGCAGTGCTTTTACATAAATTATAAATTAAGAAAGTACTTTGTAAGACCAAGGGAGGTCATCCTCTCGCTTGATAAAACTGCAGAGATGGCGGAGCGTATTTTGAATTTGTGGGGGGGGGCTTACAAGCGAGGGCGAAGGCGTCAACCCGGAGGGAGTCTCTGGGGGAATCCTCCCTCAGAAAATTTTGAAATATTGAAGCTCGGAAATGCAAACCAAGCAGCCCTTGGCTCCGCCGTGCCTGGAGGCTGAGGAACTGAAAAAAAGCGGCCTTTCCATGTCCCACTGGCTATTGAACGAGTAGGCTTTACTACCTTCTGCAGTTTTAACCAACCGGCACAGTTTTAACTGAATCGACGATTCCACCCCACGCTTTTCAGCTTCGGCCTTGAGGCCAGCATACTTGGTAATGTGCAGTTTGAAGGCGTCAAATAAGTTGTGTTCCCTTTTTATGGGAATTCTTAATCTCTCCTTTCCTCCAAGAAAACTCAGCGATCCAGGAGATTTAGGATCCACAAACTAAACGACCCCCTTCCACAATGCGAACATGCTCATCACTCCCGTACATATTTCATTGAATAATTATTGTAGTAATAAAAAGCGAAGAATTCCCAGTCATTGGTGTCAATGGGCAACGACCGCATGGATCATAATTCACGTTAACATTCGCGTTGCTTTCTAGACTTTGTAGACTTTCTAGACTCTGTAGTAATTTGTCACGGAAAAAACTGCGTTTTCTTGTCAGTTATCACGGATAACGGAAAACAATTTCTTTGTTTCACGTATCACAACTGGCATGTCGTTCACGGCTTTTAACTTTTCACAATTGCAAGTCACGCCTATTAAAAACAGTCGATCACGTTTAACGGAAAACCCCCTTACAGCCCCTCTGGAAAGGGACTGAATTTGGGTGATCTTGAAACAAAGTGACTGTCGCCCGAGGAATTTTAAGTTTATTTTGAATCGCCTGGATAATGGTCGTTCATGCCCAATCGTGTTGTTTTCATGAAGTGATGAAAATTTTATGGAGCCATTTTCAAGTTTAAAACATATATATAGTTAAGCATTTCCACGAATCACCACCTTTGGCGGGTTGTTACATACCGTTTCAGCCGTTTGTAGCGCGTGTTCTCGTAAGACAGTTCAAACTCCAGAAAAATGTTCCTCAAATTCGGAGGAAGGTTGAGCGAACCATCTGGAGCGATGTTGATGTACAGAGGTCGACGAGATGTGCTTGCAACATCCTCATTGTCCAGTGGCTCGTATCCATCGCAATTAGCGGTAGCAATAATTCTATCAAGCCAATCCGGTGATGAGGCAGCGTAAGGTGTGACAACTGGACTGGGGTCTAAGACAAATACGGATAGAAAAGATTTCAGTTGAACGTGGGAAACAATTTCCCAGTTGCCTTAGTTTTAAGGTACTGTGCATAGTAATTGGAGAAAACATTTGTGCCACTTTCTCCACCAATGAGAAGCAAAGCTAAATGGATTGTGAGTTGCTGGCAAAGGTGTTTTCCGCCCATAGTACCGGCTTCATTAAAATATTAGTATAATATTGTAATTAATGAGTTATTAATGTTTTTGTTTTACTTGTTAGTGTGTGTTCCCAATTTTCTATTGGCTAATTTTCTATTGGCGTATATATGCACGCGGTCATGTATTAACTTAGAGTTATGAATGATTTATTTATTTGGCCATCCTTGTCTGCTCTGATTGGCTAAAGTAATGACTTTGGTTTTACTTTGCGACACACAGCTTTAAATCAGTCTGCAGCTTGATTGGATGTCGAAAAGTGATTGATTTGATGATTGCATGAGTGATTGATTGGATGTTAATGAGATGTCCAGCGGGTGCCTTTCGATGAGTGATTTATATTAGAAAGAAACAATTATCGACGGTCTTATTATAAAAAAGCCTCTGGTGATTCATATGCGTTATTGTCCAAGCTTACCTAAAATTAGTATATGCCATACAAGTGAATAGTGCTTTCCGCGCGCGCTGATTGGCTCGCTTGGCGGTAATTAGCCAGGTACTATTCACCTCGGAGTGTGCGAGGTTTTAAAATCTCCGACCAGTTGTCAAAAATAAAATAACGTTTTGCTCCACTAGTTATTCAGCTTGTGTAGTATACACTAAAACAATTATTCATCTCCTTGTCCTTGAAAGTGGTTGATATACACCTCGCCGCTTCGAGGCTCGGTAAAATTCTAGTACTATTCATTGTTAAATGTCACCAGTCAGTATATCGATGAAGCACTGCTAAGTGCAGACTTTTTGGCATGTGCATGCTCCAAAAAGTTTTACAGTGTATTCTCAGCCTCTTTACAGCCTCAGCACTGTGGGGGTGTTTCAAAAGTTTGCACCCTTTTTCCACAAGATTGCAGCACACTTATTGCTTGGTGGAGTCTTCCTTGTCGCAAGCGGGCCATAAACCAAGTGTTAAGAGTTGCCTTTTAAACTCATAAGCAACTAATCGCGTCATTGCTTTAACAAAATTTGGATTTCAAAATGTACAAAGAATAAGTGAGATGTATTTGTATTTCGATTTCAGGCTAGATTGCGTGCTTCTCGTCGGATGACGTAAGCGTCACGGTTGAGTACGCGCGAGCATATATATAGTTTTTTCAGAACTCTAAAATTTGCCAAAATATTGCCGAACCCTTTCTCTCCACACACACACCCACACACACACACACACACACACACACACACACACACACACAGATGCAGGAGTGTGCGTGAAAGCCCTACACGATTAAAGCATAGTTAGTACTAACTATGATTAAAGACATGAACTTACAATTACCATTACGCTGCTCTCTTGATCTCTTTTTGTTTTTGATGACATAAATCAAAGCTGTTACGAGAACTGCTAAACCGGAAAACACACCGCCAATGATAAATCCTGCAAAATCGAAGGGAGATACCATTCACTCGGTTTAAATTGTGTTGACTATAGATCGTTTTCACTCAAGAGATCATCAAGCTAAGAGAGTGAATTCCCCATATAGCCCTCATATCCATCCTTTTTCCTCTGAAGTTATCTTTAGATCAAGCGCTCAGACACAGAAATGCTCAGCAGCCAATCATGTATCGAATGTCAAGGCTGTACCGAGGTATATTTTTTCGTCACTGGTCCCGTAATTTTACCCAAAATTTTGATCCCTGGTTGCAAAAGTGATGAGAATTTTGATCCCTGATCCCGCCAAATTTTGTTGATCCAGAACACCTGATCCTTGATCCAATGAAAAACACCGCTGATCCCGATCCCGGGGGTTGTGATCTCAGATCCCGGGGCTGTGATCCCGGATCCCACCTTTTTTTGGCCTTTGATCCCTGATCCCATATACCTCGTTACGACCCTGGAATGTAGTTCGCTTTGCTTCGTTAATACAATGCCCTCTGACATTTCGTTGATTGATTGTGATTGACATTTTGCTGTGTAATTCAATAGCAAAATGGGACAACTTTTAGGCTAGAAAAACTTAGAGTTTATTCTCGGAGAACTGAATGTAACGTTGTGGTTTGCTGACCTGTTTCGCTCACCTGTTTCTGGCCTATCTGAACTGTTTGACCCGTGTTTACCGAAACCGATCTAACTAGATATCGTCAAAGAACTGAGTGTTCATTGCTGAAAATTTCTCGTGCGTTTATGAAGCCATCGTCTTAAGTATTTCATTGAAAATGTGCTATGTATTCCTTTTAGATCGAATCATAATTCAAGTCAATTCAATTAAAGATTCAAGTATACGATTGGCGTAGACCAGTTGGATTGTGAACCGTTCAGATACCACGCAGCTGTTTACAACCTCTAATTTCATTGCATCCGTTTAGGACGCAGCTCTTTTGTTTTTAGGGGTAGGGTTCATTGTTTCTGTTGTTTCTTTGAATGCTTCTATTGTTTTCTGAGCCAATCGCGTGGGCTGTTGTAATAGCTGAACCACGCTTTACGTAGCTTGCGTGGGCGGATAAACTAGTCAACTGGTCTGAAACTGAGGTGAGGTGGTAGAGTTGGAAAACTGAAGTCTAAAGAGGAACTTGCAACACTGGTTAGTATTGAAGGATAATTCAAACGAAAGATCGGGTTTGGAGTTGGAAAGTTTAATGTACAGCAATGACGATGATTATGAAGACGAGTCAACAGACTAGACGGACGCGCGAGGTTTATCCCGCCGTGAGGCAGTCGTAACAACCACGATGACCTAAAAATAATTTCAGAGTAAAAAGGATGGATATGAGGGCTATATGGGGAATTCACCCTCTTAGCTTGATGATCTCTTGTTTTAACTCACGTGACCAGCGGCCATATTGATTTACTGAAACAAAAGAAAATATTTGCATAAAAATTGAGTTTAATTCCCCGAGGAGCGTTTTGGGACTCCAAAACGGCCGCCGTTTCTTTGTTTAGTTACACCAATGTGGTCGCCATGACTTCATGTGAAAACGATCTCTGGAGGTGCTTTCGATTGGGAAATCCGGATTTAGATCTTAAAATCCGGAACTTCGGATTTCCAATCGCACACAAAATCCGAACACGGATTTCACCGCGGATTTCATTAATTGAAATCTTTCCCTGACATGGATTTCAATTAACAAAATCCGTCGCAAAATCTATTTTGGATTTCGTTTCCGTTTGTGTGCGATTGGAAATCCGGATCCGGATTTCCCAATCGAAAGCACCCTAGGATAGTCAATGTTAGTTACTCCTGCAGGACTTTTAATAGATCACCTCTTACATCAGAGGACTAGCTTGCAGCTGAGTTGATAGAAAATTTTCAATTGGAAACGAAAGGAGCTTCTCCTTACCTGTTGTCTTGTAAATTTCCACGGTCCGCGGACGTGATCCGCCCACTTCATCTGGAAATGAATTAAATGACCCAGGCTTTTGATATCCTCTTAGCAAAAACAAAGATGGCGTGTATCAAAACTCGAGGAGCACTAAAACACGGAATTCATGAAAACTCAACCGTGTAAAATAATGTGTAGAGTTTTATAGTCATTTCCCGCTGTTGTATCGATCTAGAACTCTTTGATATTTGAAATGTTTCTGACATTGACAGATTACATGCATGCGAAAGTTCTTAACTTGAAACTTACTTCGTTTTAAAACAATTCCGTTTCTGACTGTTACCCTTCCGACCTCATTCCTTTCTCGCTCTCCGCTCTCTCTCCGTAATCAATCAAACTAACCTCACGCGAGTAGTTCCTAACTCGATTACATCACCTGTTTCATTATTCGAAAATTAAGACTTTGGTAGATCAATTGGTAGTGTTCACAACGGTGGACAAACGTTTGCTAACGTACATATGCTAATCTGACTAGCTGTTACAAGATTGCATACTGTTTGAACAGATAAATAACGGTTTCACCCTCTCAATAAAAAGAATTAATTTACCTGGGCTAGCGGTTCTAACAAAATATGAGGCACTGCCTGTCCCATCTCCTTTCGCTGTGAACGCCAGTATTTGAAAACTATAGTTCGTGTTGCGTCTTAGTCCTTCTATCTTCCGGCTGGTTACAGCTGAGGAAAGTACAGTCTTGTTCACGCGCGATGTTCCATTGACGACTCTGAAAAGCACTTTGTAACCGAGCACCTTCCCATTAGTGTATTCCGGGGGAACTGGTGTCCAAGCTAGTTGCACGGCATTTGGTCCGAGACTAACAGCTGATATGACCACTGGGGGGCGATCGGGAACTAGAAAAACCAAGAGTGTGATTACTGACCATGCTCCGTGAACGTTTTAGCTCAATAAACAATCAATCTATATATGAACATTAGAAAAAGCAGCTTCGCATGGCTTAGGCGCCATAGAACAAGCATCGAAAACGCGCGGTGTATGTAAAATTTTGCGCCAAGGATTGTTGTGTTCGGTATTACTGCATCACGACCTGGAGCACCACCCTCTCTCCTCTGAACTAATTGTTTAAATAATCCATATCTAAAGTTCAAGGCTCATATTTTGTGCTCTAAAACCGCATTTTCTCTCAAGTTGACCCGAATGAGAACTTTAGTTGGAGAGGAAACGATTGGTGAGCGAGCTACCTCGTTATGGGAATACATTTCCAATTTTGTTGATCTCGTTATTTTTCAGAAAGCAATGGAACCAAATAAACTTGCACCAGGAACAGTGGAACCTAATCTTATAAACAAAAGCCTGTGTCCTACACCGATTCAATGAAATTAGACGTTGTAAAGAGATGCACGGTATCTGCATTATTCACACTGAACGAGTAAGCAACCCCTGGAGAGCTGAGACCATTTGCACCCTCATGAGCACGAAAAGGTCTTTTAACTCACTTAAAATGCCACAGCCTGCCTTTTTCACCTTCTCAGATAATCTTGTGCCTTCGCCCTCATCCCCCTATTGGTCGTGTATGTCCCAAGGGATGTCTGCAGGGCCTTTATATCCCCTGCGTGGCTTTATTCACCGTCTTTTCGCAAGTCCACTCTAGAGCAAGAGCATGACAAGATTGTTTCCCCTCCCACCCTCCCTTCGTCGACGCTGGCAGACACGCCTACCTCAGCTTACTCTGCCCTTACGCAAAAATTCCACCCATAACTTATATTATGCGGGTGTGAAATAGTTACTATCAATAACGTTTTGGATATCGTTTCTCAAGGCACGTTAGCACGTGCGTAAAGAAGCTAGTGAGTTTTAATTAACTAACTGCCAGGAGCCCATTTTAAACAGCTATACACCGTTACCTACCATCTTCGGCTGTATGGACAGTTACAACTCGTGTTGGTCCTTTTCCTCGACGAGTTCGCCCGCAAACTTTGACCACATACTTCGAGTACTTCTTAAGTCCAGTGAATGTGGCGTTTCTTGATGCTGTAATCGTAGTCGTTGCTCCTCTACTTCCTTTCTCTTCATTTATTATTTCAACTGTGTATCCCAGTATTTTCCCATTACGTTTGCCGACGGGAATTGGGTCCCAAATTGCGTACAGAACAGTTGAGCTTAGATTCCATGCCAATAAAGTTTGTGGGGGAGCACTTGGCACTAGAAAAATGCAAAATGTTAACCTGCTATTAGCGACCTTTAGATCGGAGTACGAGTTTTCCCTTCTGAGCACGCGCATTTAAAAGAACTTCGACCTGAAAATCTAATGCGCGGGCTCAGAACGGGAAACTCGTAGTCGTACTCCGATCTGATGGTCGCTATTATATGATATCAAAGTAAGTGAGATTATGTACCCTCAAAGTGTATTGACTTCCGACTTCTGAGAGGTGGGCGTTTTGTGGCTTCGACGATCAGGAATGTTCAGAAACCATTTGACCAGACAGTAGACATCATCTTTATGTATTTCCCGCCATGTTGGAATTTCTTTTATAATTTCGTACGATTGCAGTGTTGAAAATCCATCGAAATTGGAAGAGTCAGCGGATCTTTAGAGAGCCACTCGTCTCCTCAAGCCTGCACAGTAACGACTCGACTGACGACTACTTATCGACGACGCACTTTAAAAGGGAATAAAATGACTTTTAGGGAGTATTGTTTATTTGCGCCCGAGCGTAGCAAGGAATCCGAATGACACTTCCAGGTTGCAAACAAACAATATGCCCGACAAAAACCATTTCGTCATCATTGTTATCAACAAATACGTCCAAATAATATCAAGAAAGCGATTTTTCATGATGAAGCATGAACCAATCAGCTTTGAGGCTGATATGTGTTAGCAGCCATTGTCAGCCATGCTTACGAGAACACAAACTATTTTTTTAACGGAGAAATAAATGAACGAAAACTCAATTTTATCACAATTGTAAGGTGAAACGAAGCAAGGGTCTAGAAGACATCTCGATTGCACTTTCTGTTTTATCCTTCCACAAACAACAACAAAAACAGCCGAACAAGTTGAACGTAATAACCACCCCTGATTTGAAGAAAAAAAACCTTTATGCAAAGTTACTAACTAAAAAGCCATCTGTCCAATCATTACCATTGGAGATTCACAAAACGCACGCTTACTTAACAGTACTACACTAGTTCAGTAGTCCTTGTTATGTCCAAGTCATATGCAGGCCAATGAGCGCGTGTTTTCAAGAGGCCAGCTTTCTATTTGGCCGTGCACATGCATATAGATCGTTTTCACATGACGTCACGGTGGCCGTATTGGTGTACCTAAACAAAGAAACAACGGTCATATTGGTGTACCTAAACAATCTTCGGGCAATTGATCTTCATTTTTATGCAAATATTTCCTTTTGTTTCCTTTTGGCTCGTCACGAGAGTGAAAACGGTCTATTGATAATAACGATAATAAACGATAATAGTGACAATAATGAACTTCATTTAAGTGTGAATTGATTTAGCGCTGAAGAACACAGTACAAATCGACTGAAATCTAATCATGGCACATATAATTATATCTTTTTGCGAAGTCGGAGCAGAGCAGAAAACAAACGAAACAACAAGTGGTGCAGCAGCTCTGGTAACCCTAAAATTCTGATGACCCTCTAGTGAAGCAACTTCTATTGATTTTAGGATTAAATCCATTGTTTAATTTCTGTTGTTTGTTTTATTGTTGTCTGTAGGGGTAGCAAGCCAATGATGTGAGACCTTATGACAGCTGCTCAATGGATACCTCAAGCTGGATATTGGGCACGTTCCCTTTTTGCGTTCTCATGGACCGAGTCGGAACGGAGGTCTATAAACACACACAAAAAAAAAAGAAAAAGAAAAAAAGAGGCCAATATCCAGCCATCTTGACCGAACAAGCTTGGTTTATCAGGAACGAACAAGCCGACTTATTATATGGCTTTACTTATCTCTTCTCGTTTTCCGTAGGACCGCAGTGCCTTCGGCGTCACTTTCCGTTTTAATTTTTGCATTTTCTGGTTTCTTTTGCAAATTAAATTCACGAAATTCGCCTACGTTTTCTTTGTTTTGACTGTCTTCTGCTACATTTTTCGACTCCATTGCCGACATTGTCCAAAAAATACGAACTTTGTATTTAAAGTCCGTATTATGCAATTTTCTTTTTTTCTTGCGAAGGAATAAAACGAGCAATCCCGATCGAGCGGCAAGGTGGGCCCATCTTTCCCGCTCGGGTAGCCAATCAGAGCACAGAATTCGCTTCATCTTACCCGCTCGCGGGGCCCGCCATAAAATATTACCTTGTGCCCACTAGTACATTCAGTCTGTACGTCTTCTTATAATTTAGTCATTCTCGATGAATCCCTTCTTTTATTTTTTTATACAGACGTACCGTCTTCATCAGTTGCAATGACACGTTTCGGACTCCAAGTACCGTTTCCAAAGTTGTTGTAAGCCCTTAGACAACAGCTATAATTTCTGTACTTTTCAAGCTCTCTGATCACGCAGCTGTGATTTCCGGCTGCCACGTTCACGACGTTTCCTTCTGAGCAATTGGTCAAGCTGCAAGCCACGTGGAATCCAAGAAGTATTCCATTCACTGAGTGCTTAGGAACATCTCCCCAGGAGACTTGAATGCTTGTTGAGCTCAAGTTGTGACCGCGAAAGTCAGAAGGTGGGCTTGATGGCGCTGAAGCAGAGAAAGTAAACTCAGCGTATTAATGAGTTTCATTCCAAACAGACTTTAACAAGTTCCAGGTGAGTTTTGGCAAATCCAAAATGATTGCCATGCTATGTGCCGTCATTACCTGCTATTACGTTGCAGACCAAAAAGGAAACAGTTTTGGACTCTCTATCTACTCTTTAAGCTTCCTTGCCACAGGCTCAAAAATCTGAATTTTGAGTAGGGTGGGTGGGGAGAATGAAATCTGCCCTACCCTGCTCACAGGACGAATAAAAAGACCGGTCACCGAAAAGTTGTGGGACTTTTGAGACGGCGGGCCAACAGATCGTCTTCACTCACATGACCAGCGGCCATATTGATTTACTGAAACAAAGGGACATATCTGCATAAAAATGGAGTTTAAGTCCCCGAGGATTGTTTTGGGACACCAAAATGGCCGCCGTTTCTTTGTTTAGGCACACCAATATGGCCGCCATGACGTCATTTGAAAACGATCTATTCGGGCGTACTTTAGCTGCCATAACACCTTCTGTATCTTAAAAAGGGAGACCTTTTAAGCCCTGAAACCTTGCAATAGGTGTGATGTTTCCTAATTGGAAAGTATGCAAACATACGGCATTTTAAGAGTAAGCAGATTTACAAATGGCTTTTCGGGCCCGTAAACTTTTTGGATCTTTGGAGAAACGCGCCCCCGTTAAGGAGTATTTTCGTTTAGTTCTCCTTGATATCCATTCATTTTGCTAGCGATCGGCCCGTATTTACCCTTGAACATGAACTTAGAGCTTCCTCAAGTGCCAGCAATTCAGTCTACTCACCTTGTTTTGCACATCTAGGCACGTCACAATATTGCCATCGCACAGTCGTGTTCGTGGTGAAACACCATGGTCCACGCAGCGCGAACCCCCGTGGATTGCGGCAAAAATTGCTGCTATTTCTGATTTCATCATAAATCGTTTCGATAGGGGTGCGGCCTTCAAAATCAGTTTGGGCACTCCACGACTGGCACTTGTAGCCGGACGTTGTGGTGCTTCGGTTCCCATGGTAAGCACGTCCATCACCATAGAAACAGTCTGTAACATAAAAAGAGGTCGTGTCACGGTAATTTTAACATCATTAAGGCTTTTTTTAAGACTTAGTGATGTTAAAAGCGGCGAAGAGATTTTATTTACGGAACGGTGTAAAGGAACAACCTCTCAAACTGCAAGAATGTGTAAACTTGAACCGGAGACAAAACATGAAATCAAACTTACCTTTACTCTCCAGGGTGTTAAGTTGTTCTAATTTGGACACAAAAGAATCAGAAAGACACAAAATTGTAAGTGTAGCGCTCAATGATTAAGGCCGGAAGATTAATCTGTAAATGCATAAAGTTCGAATGCCTCCTTTTTTGCGTGGAGACTACTGACTTCGGTTATCTAAAATACCTGGGAGAGTGTTTGTGAAACAATTGGCTCAATTTTTCTAGGATAAACGATCAGTCGAGGGGACTCACCCGTCTGGGAGAAAAATGCGCCTAGTATATATACTAGTATAAATCAAGGAAACTGATGATCCGTTTGGTATGAGCTTGGGAAAACATTTTTACTTTGTTTAATAATTTGTCCGTCAATAAAAAGATACAGGAAAACATATGACGGATCATCCGTTGAGACGAATAATTCACGTACGTTCGTTTGTTAAAGCGAAAGGTAACCAGCGTGGCAGGCGTTCAAAGGGGATCGGTCTGTTTGCACGTGTTTATTCACAGTCGAATATCACACTAAACGTACCGTTCTTCGGCGAAGTTTTCCCAGACGGATCATGCGGCTCATATATAAAACGAACATC
Organism: Astreopora myriophthalma; assembly: GCA_014634185.1. Classification (NCBI taxonomy): domain Eukaryota; kingdom Metazoa; phylum Cnidaria; class Anthozoa; order Scleractinia; family Acroporidae; genus Astreopora; species Astreopora myriophthalma. The sequence continues at coordinate 263,186 of BLFK01000829.1, read as the reverse complement.
CCAGAGACGGATGATCGGAACTTGGGCAAAAAACGGTAGTTCGTCAGAAGACAAACAGAGGGTTGGGATCACCCGTCCAGACGAACTAATAATCACAGTAGTTCGTCTTGACAGACTAATTTCCGGGGATAATTTCTCTGGACGGAAAATCCGTCTAAGTGTTTACCAGTATTTATACAAAGATGAATTATTGGATCATCCGTCTTCTGTATTCACACTATAGATGCATTTTTCTCTCAGACGGATCACTCGGCTGGATGGATCATCCGTCCCTAGTATGAGTCGAGACACTGACTTCTTTAGGGTGATGCATGCAAATGAAAAATAAGGCCGGAGATTTCACTTTAATTGCAGTGAGGGATGGGTATTCTATGGAACAACGAAAAAACCTGTGCAAGCACAGAACTCGCTGCTCACCGGCATTAACTCAAGTTAGCAAAAGCAAAAGACCATGAACATGGAAGGATACTCGGAGAATTCTCCTCGTGTTCTTCCAGCATCTTGCGTGGTTCAGCCAAAAACATAGAAACGTACGCGTGTTGTCCGTGTTGCTGAAATAGGGTGTTTTCGCTTGACATAACCGCGGCGATACCATGATGATGGAGGAGTAAAACAAAGAAGCGGTGACTATGTTGGAGGAGTCAAGATTCTTTTGGGAATTGAACCCTGTTTTCATGCAAATTCTTCCTTTTGTTTCAGCTAACTAACATGGTTGCTGTTTGATTGAGCAAAAAAACTCTAAGAGCATGCTAGAGACTGCTAAGTACGAGAAAAGCGCTGAAAGCGTCAGTTACGTGTTAAGGCGCGTTGCATTGGTGAGTTATAAATTAACCACGGCGACAGCGTTTCACCCGCAGACTCCAAACAAGCGCTTCATTTCGAGCGCGTGCTGGTTGACTAAAATTCGACAAATAAAAGCCGACTGTCCTTTTTTCTGTACTAACCTCGTATTCTATCAGGGTAGTAACAATTGCTTGTTTCATTCCGATATGGTAGGGTTGTGCAGTTGATGATATTCCAGATGTAAGGCCACGACGAGAAAAGCTCTGGCTTTCTGCGATTGAATCTCTTTGCTATTTTGATCTCTTGATCGCACACTTTCAAAAATAACTCGCAGGTCTCTCTGCAAACTGGCTGAGGGGCAGAGGAAATGTAACACCGCTTAAACAAATGGTGACAGTAGATGTCATCGATCATCGCCAGGCAGCTTTGACGCAAGTTCAATGGTCCCATTAGCAGATCGATTAAATCTCTCCTTCCAGAAAAGTAAACTTTTATCATGTTAAAACGCAGCATACTGCTTTCGTTTTCTTTCATCTCATTTCTTGTTCTTCCAAACACTGGTAAGTTACCAAGGACGTGTTTACAGTAACCGTCAGGGAATTCTGAATCATATGGTGTACACACTGTTTGGTCAACAATAAACCGTTTCGTCTTGCCAGCGTGCAGAGACCTAAAGAGAGGAAGAAGAAATTTTTGCGCAATGAATGGCCCTCGAAATCCGTCGGAATAGACCGGTTAAAATCGGACGAGTTATAAGTCCAGTGAACACCGCCCCGCTTTCGCATTAGTAGACGAAGTATTCGTCTCAGACTGATCATTCGTGTTAGACGGATTATCCGTCACTGGTTACAACATGGCCATTCTTTGTCGGCTATTCGAGAGGGCTCATCGCTGCGAACCCCTCGCGTCTTACTCAGCCGGGGAACTTATTTTCGGGCTCTTGCGACCAATATCGTGACTCATCAAAATAGCATTTGATTACTTCCCAGGTTCAGTGGCGGATCCGGGGAAGCCTTCAAACCCCCC
>BLFK01000829.1:235902-261367 GCA_014634185.1 Astreopora myriophthalma | reverse complement strand
CCCCCCCCCCCCCCCCCACCGCCACTCTCCTGATTTTTGGATTAAAACTTTTGGTAGTAATAAAGCTGCCTCAGAATCGATACGCCGAAAAGCGCGAAAGGGCACAACAAATTTTTGGAAGGCGCCCCCACCCCCTTTCCTCTAGGTCTGCCGGGATCTGCGACTGCCGGGTGGTAGTGTGAAAGTAAAGCTACAAGAGTATACTTACTCTTCTGTGCTTCCATGGCTTTTATCGTCGATGACTGCAGCTCCTAAATTAAAATTGAAGTGGCATTCATGGTAAGAAACAGACCAGAGTAGAAAATAGAAATATATAAATCTTCTTGCACTCCTCGTAATCTGGGTCCGAGTTATCGGACGTGAAAATTGCTTTTAGCAGTCGTGGGAAGCTGAGTCCGTTGTTATCGTGACGTTTTCTTAGGCCTTTTTACAACTGCTTCAGTCGCTCACTTTAGTGCGATGATCAAAGCTACATTATAGCAGGAGGTGGATCATCCTAGCGCGATATGTTTTCAGTATTCAGTTTACATGTAAAGAATTGTACTTGTCCCTGGCATTGGACTTCAAAAAGCAACTTTTACAAAGCACGTTTCAGGACTAACATAGAGAAGCAAACAACTGTGGCTATGGCGACTGAATTGTGGAAACAGCTTCTCAACCATATCAAAAACCTTCCAAGCTATAATTTGACTAAAACATTAAAAAACAGTTGTTAACTGAACAATTTACATAGTGAACATATGAAATTATTCTCCTTTTGTCATCTGTTTTGTTGCTGTTCTTTTGTCTGGTGTGTATTTATTTATTTTTTTTGATTATGTGTTGTGTGCTGGTGATGTCTAGCACTTCCGAAATAAACAATGAAATAGCTGCTATCACGAAAACCTCAAGGTTATCTAGCTGCTAGGCATCTCTCTCTCTCTCTCTCTCTCTCTCTCTCTCTCTCTCTCTCTCTATATATATATATATATATATATATAGGTATATTTATCAGTTGTAAAATGTAATTGCAAGATTCATATGTGATGTTTCTAAATACAAAAGTAAAGTTTAAGGACTAGGGACAAAAAAACAAACATGGCGGCTTCCGTCCTTTCAGCAGCTTCGTTTTACCAATTATGAACCATAACTCCAACCGAAATTTCTGCTTGTAAACCAAACAGAAAATTGTTTCGCTTTCTAGAACCTTCCTGGTGCTAAGATCTTCTTACCTCCTTGTAAACAACCCCTAAAAAATCAAAGGCTCTTTGAGCCAACTCATTCATACATGGTCAGGAAAGGGGCCATTTCTTTCTGAACAAGGTGGTAAAATCGGCAGGCATTTTTTGCAGGTCAAAGGTCAGGTTTACAGGTCATTGTTTTTGTAAAACCTAGTAGGCTTTTTGTTATACCCACGGTAAACAAGATTACAGAAAGACTAGTCGTCAAAAGTGTTGCTCGATCGAGAGCACTTGCGAGCTCACTCAATTCAGTAAAACTCACCCGTGCTACGTTGCAATAACTCAGGTGAGAATAGACAAGAGCGTAATACAAAGATACCGTGGTTTGCGTAGATAAATAAAAGGAGGCGCCATAAATTAAACCAATAGGCTTGCAAATCTTTTCACATATATCATCAATGTAAGATTTGCAATAAAGGTTTTCGTTCGTACTCTTAAGAAATTATCATGCCATAGTCGATTGAGCAACTTTTCGACAAACGAAAGGCTCGTGGTTGCACCTATTTCTCTTTGGTTTGAAGCCGAACATAGCTCATCTTTTTTTTAATGTTATCGAATAACATGTTTCATCTAAGTATTAGTGTTCTTAATTTAGAACACGGGCTCACGGGAACACGGGTTCACGGGAACACGGGTTCACGGGCAAGATGGCACGAGCATGGGGAGAAAAATAGTAGATATTTCCTAAATTTGGAAAACTGACGAAGTAACCCACAATCAAATTAAGAAACATATAAGAAAATTGTATATCAGTGCTACGATTTCAACGAACCCTTTTGAGATAATGGATGCTCAAAAGAACTTTTACACTAAGTTATATAGTATATAGACAAACCATTCATCTGGATGGTGAGGAGAGCAAAATATTTTTAGAAAATTCCAACATTTTAAGACTTTCAGGTGAATTGCGTGTATGTGTTGTGAAGGGAAAATAACTTAAAGGAATGTGAAAATATCTTAGCTCTTTTCAAACAGGTAAAACGCCCAGAAATGATGGAATTCCGGTAGAATTTTATAAAACATATTGGCCCTTAATTGGTACATTGATGACTGACTCGTTTAATGAAGCCTTTGATAAAAAAGAAATGTCTTGTTCACAACAACAAGCTATAATCACACTTACTAAAAAGACAGCTAAGGAGAGAAATTATTTAGAAAATTGGATACCCCTATATCATTATAATTAACGCGGACGCTAAGATCGCTTCCAAGGTAATTGCGGCAAGAATTATTAAGGTACTTCCGGAAATCATTCACCCTAATCGGTTGGGATATGTGAAAGGAAGATTTATAGGTGAGGCTGTGGGATCAATTTTAGTTGTTTGGGATTTGACAAAAAAAGAAAGCGTCCCTGGTATATCTCTTAATTGTTTTTGGAAAGGCCTTCGACAGTATTGATTGGAATTTTATGTTAAAAATGCCTCGAAGCTTTCGGTTTTGGACCAAGTCTTATGAGGTGGGAAGAACATTCTGTTGCAATATATCCAGTTGTGTGTTGAAAAACGGGACTTGTACACCTTATTTTGAATAATAAAGAGAGTAAGGCAAGGGGAGCCGTTGTCGCCATATTTATTTATTACCGCAGCCGAGATTTAAGCAACTGCTCTTAGAAGCAGACCTGATATTCAAGGCCTTAGAATAGGTCAAGACGATTTCAAGTTAGTGCAATATGATGACCTAACGGTTTTTGTGCCCAGCGGGTTTTTCACTTGCTTAATCAATTTGGATCCTGCTCTGGCCTGAAGGTCGATTATTCCAAAACCGAAGCCACGTGGATTGGTTCATGCAGACATAACACAGAGACACTTCTTGGTTTAAAATGAATGCAAAAGCATTAAGGTACTCAGGATTGTTTCTACGTAATGAGGCTGATTTACTGCAGAAAACTTTTTATGATAAATTGAACAACATCCGGATGCAGACAAGTTTATGGAGTTGCCGGGGTCTTTCACTGTATGGCAAAGTCACAATTATTAAATCACTTTTGTTTCCAAAAATGCTGCATGTGTTTTCAATTTTGCCAACATCTGATGATTTTATAAAATACTTCAATGTTATAATTTGTATTTTTTTTATGGAAAGGGCCAGATAAAATAGCTCGATTAGCCGTAACAATTGAGTTGAAATACGGAGGACTTAATTTAATAGATATCGAAATTTCAATTAAAGCGTCAAGATTGGCCTGGATTGGTAGACTTTTCTCGGAAGGCTCATTGCCTTGGAAAGCTTATATTAACCACTTACTTAAGGATTTTAGAGGTAAATTTCTATTTCGATGCAATTACGACGACAAGGATTGCAGAACGTATTCCAAATTTTACGATGAATTTCTTCAGCGGTGGGCGAGTTTTAGGGACTCGTTTTCAACAAGGCCTCCCAAGTCCGAAAGTATAATTTAGAATAATAAGAACGTCAAAATAGCTGGTGAACCAATTTATTCTGCAAATTATGTAAAAGCTGGAACTTTATTCTGCTATCATTTACAATTTGATAAGGATAATTTGCAATCTTACAACAATGTAGTAGGTCTTGGTTCGATAAATTCAAATTTTTTACTGTGTACAGGGGTGCGAAGTGCGATTCCCTCCCCCCCTGAAAACTTTGCATCCAAACGAAAAAAGAGTTAGGACTGTTACAATTTTTCTGTGGAGAAAAAGTCTTTAATCCCTTAGGGAGTAAAAGCAAGCACTTTTACCACTTGTTAGTGTCAGGAAAACCTAAGCCTTCGCGGGGCTATTTAAACTGAAAGAGGACTTTGGCCTGGATGATTCATCTGTTGCAAGTGCGTTTCTTAATTCGGTTTCAATGGAACCTTTTCTTGGAAGTCTTAAATTTAAAGTTTTAGCCGATATTAATTCTAGCCGATATAACTTTTTTATGTCCCGAATGATCTTTGTACTTTTTGTGAAACTAGTCCCGAAACAGTGCATATCATTTATTTTATGAATGCTCCTTTTCCAATCTTTTTTGGAAACATTTAGGAAACTTCTGGTGTATACTCTCAGGTCAACGTGAGGACTTCCCCTTAAAAGATGTTTTGGTAGGTAGATTAGATGGGGAGTATGACTTACTAGATTTTTCTTTCATTCTTGCAAAATTTCTTATTTGAACATGCCGCAAGCGTGACATAACTTCAAGTCTTTCAAGGAATGCTTGATTTAAAATACAGAACGCAAAAGTACATAGCTTTAAAGAACAATAGGAAGCGAAAATTTCAGTCTAAATGGCAATTGTACATTAATTCTAGAGAGCTTGTTGTGACATAAATAGAATGAACTGTTAGTAAGTGTTATTGAAAACAAGTTATCTTTTTTTGTAATATTAACTGTATTTTACTTGTAACTATTAATGGTTCCTTTTTTTTTTCTTCCACATTTTATTTCCATAGTCGTAACCTTCGGCAATCAGAAATAGTAGACTTGATGAAAGTCAATATACCCAGTGTATTCTCAGAGCTTGAGGACACTATCCCACCGTCTCCATCATTTTCGGATAAATTATAACTGGATGTCCTATCACTCAAACAATGCACCAATCCTTTGTACACTGTATACCATCCTCGTGTTCCTTTGTTTTAAGTCAACATGGCATGCATCTGCTTGGCCCAATTGCATCTGATTCATTAGGGAGAGTAGACTAGAACAATTTACGACCCATCAATCCAGTTTGACCTCAATTTAGAATTAATACAATAACTAATTGAGAAAATGACAAGAAAGTTATGCAAGAAAAATGCAGTTAATGCATGAAAATTCACGAAGTCCAAAATCTTGGATTCCTGCCCAATGAGAGTTGACTGCTTTACATTTAGAATGGCACACTTCTCTACATAACTGCAGCGAGATTTTCAGTATCATGACCATAAAACGCTGATTTTTCATGATAGTCATGTAATTACAAAAGTTTATGGCTTCATCCATTCTCAGTGATTCTTTACCACTGAGCTGGGAATGAGAACTGCTTTAAAGTCAGTGGAATTAATACAAAAAATGTTAAATAAATTCTTAATGCTGAAGGGTCAACAGAGACCTATCCTTAATCACACCCAGTGTCGACAGGAATAGGGAGCACCATTGTCTCATTATATGCTTACCATTTTTCTCCGGACGGGCATGACAAGCTTTGTGGCTTCCAAAAGTTTCCACTTTGCATCTATGGTGCATGCCCAAAACACTGTTAGCAGTAGAACTGGTTCAATTCCTAAGAATAAGGACATCCAACAACAATGCCCAAAGCTTTGGAAGATTTTATTTGGACTACCTTTTTGAGAGCAGAGGTGATTTGACATTGAATATCAAGATACATCATTGCGACCATGATTTGAGGGCAGTAAAAGTTCTGTTTTGTTCTATAGAGAGAACGCTTTTGTTGCCACACTTTACTGCTATTTCGTTTACTTCATGTGGAATCTGGAGTATTAATTTAAGGTCATGACAACAAGATCATGCCTTTAGTGGGGACCACGATTCAACTCTTAAGTTAACAAATACGAATATTTTACAGAATGTTGATTTTTGAATGCATTCTTTCCTAGTGTTACCTGACAGGATACGAGTGGACAGAGGAACTGAGATTGGAGTTATGGCTACCATCCACAGTTATCTTCGAGCACAATTTTGTGACGTAGAAGATGGCACTGATTGTGTGCTATATAGGCCTTCAACTCAAAATAAGATTGAAAGATGGTGGAAACACTTATTGGAGAGAATGGAAACGTTTTTCAAGAGTCAGTTGCAACTGACGATAATGGCAGATAATGCACTGGTGTGATGCCATGCTTATGTAATTGTACCACACATCTTATGCCCTGGTTTTCTAGAGAAAACGTATGGGTAAAAGGGTCCGCCACCTTGATTAGGTCATCTGGACAAGCCGAGTTTTCCCTCAAACACAAAGCTGGCCTTGCTACAAGGGACACCTGCCTGCAACTGTGGTCACTTGCATTTATAGGTAGTTAAATAATCAGTGAAAGGTTCCGGCGATTCTACTTTTCTAGAAAAAGATCAACTCTTCTACTTGAAAAGAGCAGAAAAATTAACTTTCTGCATTTATTTTTCATAGAACAAAATGCAAAATTTTTACCTTTTTTGTTAATGCTAGGCGATCAGGTGAAAAGCTAAAAAAAGGTACCTTTTTAGAGAAAAAAAGGCGGGTATTTTAAGCTTTCGAGTGAAAATATTTTGACGTCAATATTGTCCACTTTTCATGCATTTCTCACTTTACCAAACAAAACTTTAAAGCGCGAAAAAGGTACCTTTTCTGCGGTTAAAAACGTCCCTATCAAAGAGCAAACAAGGTACCTTTTCTGTGGTTGGAAGCGATGTTCTCATAAGTGCGAAAAAGCAACCTTTAAAAATAAACGGCGTTTTAAACTATATTTGAAAGCCGTTTCAAATTCTACTGATTGACAGATGTCAACCGTTTAGCGCCATTTGTTTTGCTTGAATTGACTGACCCACTAATCAAGAGACAAATATGGCGGAATATATGGAAAGCAATGTCACTTTAATAAGGAATCTCATTGACGACAATAAAACGTACAAACATGTCAGTGAAATTCTCAGACAAAACTTTCCAGAAGTAACAAGAGGCTTTTCAGAAAGAAACGTGCGATTGTTTTGTGCTAAATATGGGATAAGATGACTGAACGAATACGAAGTGGATTCCATCGTTCAGGATTGCGTGAGCGAGGAAAGCTTGCTTTTGTTTTTGCACTTTTTGTATTAGTTTGTTTGAATCGGGACGTTCCATTTTTATTCGTATCTCCCCCTATGGATGAGAAGATTTCTATCACCTCACTTTTTTGTCGGAAAAAAACTTTTCCTACCCCATCCTTTTTGTCGGTCCCTTTGAAAACGGTTTCCTACTAGTTGTCTGCCGAGGATACTCATCCATAAGGGAGGGAGAACGGAATAAAAATGGAACGTCCCATACGTTTTTACGTATGAACGATTGTCTGAATATGCGTCTTTAAACTTTAGGTTGGCCCGACTTACGGACGCAAAATGATGACAGGTTATGTCCGCAGCAAAGGCTTAGGTTTAAGCGGCAATCGAGGTTCAAAATCGCTGAGACGCGTGAATCCAGTGAATCATTCCAGAAGAAGAGAAGATACGGTTCGGAGACAGAATCCAGTTCCACCTTTTTCGCGCTTTTGATGAGATTGCTTGTAATCGCAAAGAAAGGTACCTTTTTTGCTCTTTTGATAGGAACGTTTCTAAACCGCAAAAAAGGTACCTTTTTCGCGCTTTTGAAGAGATCCCTTCTAACCGAAAAAAGGTACCTTTTTCGCGCTTTAAAGTTTTCTTTGGTATAGTGAGAAATGGATGAAAAGCGGACAATATTGACGTTAAAATATTTTCACCTGAAAGCTTAAAATACCCGCCTTTTATTCTAAAAAGGTACCTTTTTTAACTTTTCACCTAATCGACTAGCATTAACAAAAAAGGTAAACATTTTGCATGTTGTTCTATGTTGTTCTAATTTTTCTGCTCTTTTCAACTAGAAGAGTTGATCTTTTTGTAAAAAAGCCGAATTGCCGGAACCTTTCGCCTTTAAATCCCTAAGGGGTACTCCATTGACTAGTTTGGTGTTAGCCAGAGTAAAATCTACCAAGTTACTCTTAGGAGGGAGAGGCTTAAGCCTTGACTTTGCATTTTGCTTATTTTTCAGGAAGATTCTTGCATACATCTATATTCCAGTGATACAAAGGGAGCTGGATGTGTTCAGGGTTTCTGGAATGCCTACAGAATATGAAAACAAAAGAAAAGGGAACTCCCTGTGGCTGTACCAGAACACATTTATACCCGCCCAGAAAAATATGGCCTGGTAAAGTGTGGTTTTACAGTAACAGAGGAGCAGCTGAGAAAGGTTGCTGAATTGGCAAGTGTTCTTGATTGGTGCAGATGACTTTCAACCCGAGGATTCTAGACAAGAATGTCAAAGACATGTGCCCAACACAGTGGATATTGAGCCGGACCAAGTTGTTTAAAACTTGTTTTCAAAAGGTTTTTCCAGTATACCAGGTTCTAGTATACCCTCTGATTGGTCAAGTGAACACAAAGGTCGATTAGAAACAGACAGTTATAGTCGCTCGGCTTTCGTAATTTGCAAAGTAGAGCGTCTTAAATCATGTGAAAACGAAGACTGTGCGATAATTCTAAGCTCTTGTGGAAAATAACAAAAAAATTCCTCGCTATGACCACACAAATGACGATTTAAATCACGCGTAACTTTCTAATATTATTTCGAAGGAGCTAAAAATCGCCAAGAACGCATCTTGGCACAATCGAAGCGGTACATTGTTGACTATTTATAAGAGAAAGCTCGAAAACTCTAAGCTAAATCAGGAGCCCACTCCTGGTTAAATAACAAGTTACATCACGTAACACAAGTACGTTGCATTTTTAAACACCGAAAATGAGAAATTGCAGCGTTTGAAATGAGTTGTTTACTTGCCGTAGCGTTAAATAACTTCGGAACGGCAAAAAATGAAAAAGCACAACATATACTACCGCAAACTAGGGATTCTAGCGATCATTTAGAGGCTAAAACCAAAGATGTAAGTTAAAAGCTAGCGAAGTTACGATGGAAGTGATAAATTGATGAAGCGATGAAATATTATGAAGCCATAAATTTGGCACATTAGGTAACGAAAAGTATTTGCCTACATTCCAGCGGAAGTTTTACGCTTGATTGACAACCCAAAAGCAGAAACCGCGTCAGGTGACCTAGCATGGCAAGCCAAATGTAGCAATATTCAATTCGCCTAATTTTGTATTCAGTTTTGCATTATATATTCAACTATGCGTCTAATATTCAACTTGTATTCAACATTCAACCCGCTTTTTAACATTCAACACGTTATTTAACATTCAACTATTCATTTAACATTCAACTATTCATTCAACATTCAATTCTTCATTCAACATTCAACTATTCATTCAACATTCAATTCTTCATTCAACATTCAACATTCAATTCTTCATTCAACATTCAACTATTCATTCAACATTCAACTATTCATTCAATTCAACTTTCTTGAGCCCTCAGTATTTCTGGTCAGTGACACACTGCATTGCTTGTTACATGGCGGCGTCGTCCATGGCGGCAATGCCGGTTACGGAAATGGCAGCCTATGAAGATGATGACACAAGGCTCGAATTCGATGTGGAGTCTGACTTGCCAAGGTTTCTTTCCTCGATCCTTCAGAGAACTGACCAGATTTCCCAGTCAAAAGTAGATAAAGAAATTGTGAAGCAGCATATTGTTGTTGTTGATCAAACCGTGAGTTTGCTTCGTACACTCCGAGACAGCAGTTCGAATATTAACGCTGATGACAAAGAAACCTTAGACAATCTCTCATCAGCTTTCAGTGATGTCTTATCCGCCCTGCAGCAATGTTTAGCCACAGCATCTTTGTCTCCAACCTCAGTGGCAAAGAATGTTTGTGCCAGGATAAAAAGTGATGAGCCCGGTAAACCTGCTTTCGACATATGTCGAAAGCAGTGCTCCTGGAAGACCTCCTGGGTTTAAGCTTTACTTACACTAGAATTGCGGAGATGTTGGGAGTATCTCGTTGGACTATATCAAGGAGGATCAAAGATTATGGTTTAGAAGATTTCAGGTCGTTTAGTATATTGGCTAATGACGAGTTAGACGAATTAGTACGAGATTATATACTTGAACATGGAGCAACAAGTGCACAAGTGTGTATGACAGGTTATTTGAGATCCCTGGGGTCGTGAGTGCAAAGAAGAGAGATTGTCTAAGGTTTCTTTGTCATCAGCGTTAATATTCGAACTGCTGTCTCGGAGTGTATGAAGCAAACTCACCGTTTGATCAACAACAACAATATGCTGCTCCACAATTTCTTTATCTACTTTTGACTGGGAAATCTGGTCAGTTCTCTGAAGGATCGAGGAAAGAAACCTTGGCAAGTCAGACTCCACATCGAATTCGAGCCTTGTGGTGTCATCATCTTCATAGGCTGCCATTTCCGTAACCGGCATTGCCGCCATGGACGACGCCGCCATGTAACAAGCAATGCTGTGCGTCACTAAATGAATAGTTGAATGTTGAATGAATAGTTGAATGTTGAATGAAGAGTTGAATGTCGAATGAATAGTTGAATGTTGAATGAATAGTTGAATGTTGAATGAAGAATTGAATGTTGAATGAAGAATTGAATGTTGAATGAATAGTTGAATGTTGAATGAAGAATTGGATGTTGAATGAATAGTTGAATGTTAAATGAATAGTTGAATGTTAAATAACGTGTTGAATGTTAAAAAGCGGGTTGAATGTTGAATACAAGTTGAATATTAGACGCATAGTTGAATATATAATGCAAACCTGAATACAAAATTAGACGAATTGAATATTGCTACATTTGGCTTGCCATAACCTAGCGGGCAGAAAGACCTTTTTAATATTAAAAAAAGTTTTACAGGCGTTCCCTCCCTCGCCCGTCCCAAGCCCCCTCCACTTTTCGTCGCTTTATTTCTGCCTTGCTCTGCCTGTACTATTGCGCCCCGTTAGCCTGCATACAGGCTCTTCATTGGGGCAACTCAGAGACGTTTTTTTTTTGGGGGGGGGGGAGTGTTCGATTCTGCTTTCGAGTGCCGCGCCGTTAATCCCTAAGCTTTTGACCGCGCACCATTCGAAAGCAATATCGAACCAAAAAACGTCTCTCAGTTGCCCAAATGAAGAGCCTATGTGCCGGCTAGCGACCCGTTTACCAACTGAACGCCTGGAACAGGCTAGCCAACAATGGACCGTAAAACCCAAGAGGGCGTACGATTAGGTCATGTTTTGCGACAAAAGCATTCAGAGTCACAAATCCGTTATTTCCTGTTGTTTGAAGGTGTTTTACTTTAGTTATCCTGTTTTCAAACCAATCCTTAAAAGAAAACTGGTATAACATCAATTCTCATTAGTGAATTGAACCATAATGCCTGTTCTCCAAAATTGATTTCAGAAGTTATTTGGCGCTCAAAGTTTATTTCGGCCCAATATTCTAATATTTCCTTAAGGAAGGGGTCGGTAACCCTGATCATTTCCTTTGTATCCCTAGCATTTTAGGTTACAACAGAAAAAAACATTCGCCGGCCTCCGTATTTCTTAAGTTGCATATCAAACAGGAGTTTCCATTTCCCGTTGTTAGTTGTGTCCAAATTACTTTTTTGTTTTGAGAGATTTGTTGAAAGAGTAGAGGTCAATCATGCATTATTTGACCGCCATTTTGAAGTTCGTCAATCATGACTTTCGTCTTTATTTTGTCGCCCTTTACATTCCATAAGAACTGGTAAAACATGTCGTTTATTTCTTTTATAGCACAATGGTTTGAGCTGAAGGAGGCAAGTAGGTAAACGATCAGTGATACGTCTAACGATTTTAGCACGATAATTTTCCCTAACAGTGTGAGCCTCCCGTATTTCCCGCAGCAACTTAATAATTTCCCAGTTTTTTCAAATTTTTTCTTATAGTTCAAGGTTATCGCCAGATCTGAATCAGTTGAAAGCCATAAGCCTAGCGTTTTGACCTTGTATCTTGGCCATTTGAAGTTCTTTCCTGGCACGAGGATTTTCGCTTGTCCAGTCTTAGAGCCGACCCAGAGAGCTTCCGTTTTGCTAACATTAAACCTGAGGCCGGATATCTTACCAAAATAATCTAACAATTGCAAGGCTGAAAGAAAGGAATCCTTAGACCCGTCCATGATAAGAGTAGTATCATTAGCATTGATATTGACTTATCTTTAACTTCCTTGTTATCTAGAAAGGAACCTTTTATACTCCTATTGTTTCTGATTAACTTGGCCAGTATCTCCGCTGCCAGAATAAATGAATATGGTGAAAGGGGGCAGCCTTGCCTAACACCTCTTTGAGGCTGGAAAAAATTGCTTGACCAGCCATGGCTGAGAATTCAACGTTCACTTCTACAAAAAAAAGTCGTTACCCAATGTTTCGACGATTCAACAGAAAATCTACTTACTACTTACTTACACGAAACTAAGCGATCTACTTATGCAAAATAACTGGAAAAAAACCTGAACTTGAATAATTATTGAGCCTTTTAAACTTTTGACACAGTTGAAGCTAATGAGCTATTCCCTAATGGAGCGGCGCCTACGTGACAAAAATAAAACACCTAACTGAAATCCTACAATACTTCTATTGTTTCTCGTGAACACCCAATTATAATAGTTGATCGACCAAAAGTCAAAGAAGCGTAGAGCATCGAAAATGAAATTAAAGGCCATTCAGGTGAATCTAAAGCTTTCTCAAAATCTGTAAAGAGTAGTAGACCTGGGATATTATGCTGTGCAGCATATTGAATGATGCCATCCGATAAGTGGTATATTTTCGCCCATGAACTGTCCTTTAATAAAACCTGTCTCATCGTTGTGTATAAGCTTTGGAAGCACAGACTTGGTACGATTTGCAATAGCTTTTGCTGCAATTTTATAATCCGTGTTGAGGAGGGTTATGGGACGCCAATTTTTTTACATGAAAAGGCTGTGTCTTTATGTGGAATAAGTTCAATGATTCCACGTCTTTGGGTGATAGATAAGCAGCCCGACTCGTACGCAAAGTTGAGGGCAGAAAGTAAATAAGTTGATTTATTTTCTAAGTTGATTGTTTGTTCAACTTAATAATATTCAACAAACAATCAACTTAGAAAGTAAGAGTCTTGCAAATCTGAAACTGTAGTAGTTGTAAACCATCGAAACATAGCAGGTTTACAGCTACTGTATTTTTAAGACCTTTTTTTCTGTAATAAAACGGTCCTTTCACAATGATTCACGAAAACGAAGACAATAACAATTGGAGTTCATGGCGAATTGAACACGTCTTTCTCGTTTCACGAAAGATAATTTTGCAAAATTACTCCTCGCAGCTGATATCGAAATTACGATTCACGAGAGAAAAATTAGCCATTTTACATTCAACCAGGAAAAATTTAAAAAAGAGCCGATCATATCCTTTACCATCCTCTTCGTATAACACAAGGTTTGGCGTAATCCATGAGGATGATAACAGGCATTACCAAATCTCTAAAAAAGTGATCGAACCGCTCGAACTAGATATAATTAACCTTTACTACAGTGAAATCAATGGAAAATATATCCACTGGTACTTAGCTTCAGTCGGAAATCACAAGCATCAACATGAAATATGTAACAACAGCCGTCCTCACCTGAAATCAATATGAAAAGCGAATTGGCTGCAACAAACAAAGCCAAGATCACCACTGACATCTTGGGGTCTAAAATGCACTTTCAGCTGAACAAAGAAGACAGAATAACAAGAAAAGTGACGTTAAGCCGACAAGAAGCCCGCAGCTGTAGTCCACCGAACTGATTTTCCGTCTTCCTGTGAGCCACTCAAGGGGCGCTAATTTGCGATCAAGGAAACGAAAACACGACTGACCGCTTAGACCCGGAAGGCAGGACGTCTTGCGTGAATTCACTTAGAATCGCGCCATATTGTTCTTTCAGCAACTAATATTGCCTTGACCTCCTCTAGGCTTATTACTGCGCTTGCAATAATATGCAAACTCTTTCAGTAAACTGCCGTCGATAACTGCTGAATTAGGCCATATGAATGACACCAGTAAAAAGCGCGATCGCAAAATGGAGTATGCATGGGAGTAGCGTATGTAATATAGAGAGATAAGACCCATATAGATTTTTAACTGTAAAATTCGCTGATTGCTTCGATTCTCGTTGAGTGGATAAATACTTTTGTCTCCTGTGGTGGCATCGTCTGAAGAAAGAGACGGATAGCAGTGCATGCCACTCTCACGCAAATGTTACTGCTAAGCCGGTTTGTTAGGAACAATTGCAGAGTCCTTTGACGGCTGAAAAAAATCCTCGAACCGCAACGACGTAGCAAAAAAGAGAAACACATCTTATAAAAATAGTTAAGGTGTGCGTGACATCCTGTTGACATCCTGCGATCAACATTCGGTCCCTTTGCCAACACTCTTGCATTAGTTTTCCGTTTGTAAAAATTGCTACGAGGGAAATAAAAGCAATAGTAGTGATTGGTGATGACGAGGCAGAATATTAAATGCCGCCGTCGTGCTTTAGTTATCCTGTACAGGACTTTACTGATTGGAATAAAAACATAGACTGATTTTTGGTCGGTAGGAAATCACAACAAAGTCCACATTACCAAATGTCGACGACATCTTCAAAACATGATTAAATCAAACTTGTGCGGGTTCGATTGACCCTCTTCTGGAATAAGAATAAACGGAATAACCTCTAGATTTTTCTTTGGACCCAAGGTTAGGAAGATGTCTCTACAGGATTTTGTCGGGAAGCGATGCTACAAACCTCCTTTGTATTCCGATAACATCAATATTCTCCCAGGGGTGAATTTTAGAAGTAAAGCCCAGGCAGGATCTGACGCACCACAAGTCAGAAAACTGAAAACAGGCCTTCGAACATCAGGTGGCAGTTTTGTTTTGTCTTCGCCCTAGAAAAAAATAAGCCAAATCGTCCGAAGCATACATTCCGCTGTTAAGGGCGATTCAGTGTCTTCGTACTTTGGGCAATTTCTGCGGATATTTCTGTAGTGTCGATCACGTGATCCACATACAAGATATTAGGAGAGCGGGAAGGTTGGAGTACTAGATTAGCATCATTTGTGTGTTAAGCTTAAATGCGGCTTGAATGCGGTTGCAATTTATTGTCGAGCACCGATACAACAATTTCTATGCATTTTGAGACAGGGGAAGTGCTTGATTCAGTCGCTTCAGTTCTCATGCTTGCTCGAAATTTTTATTACGTATATTACGTAAAACGTGTGGCCTGGTTGTACGGGGAAAGGCATTTTCTCCCATTTTCCGGTGCCATATGTGATTCTCTGAGCTTTTTCAGTGCTTGCAGCACGCCTCTTTCTCGGCACGATCCGAGTTGGGAAAATCTCGTACCTGAAATGAGACAAGGAATTGATGAAGAAACTGAGACCACGGTCAGTTTCGAGCACTTTGTCAGAAGAGAAGGCGAGTCACCTTGACGAAGGGCTAAAATGTCAACGCCGTTTCGAAAAATTTCTAACTACAAGCATTTCATTGGCGGTTACGGGTTCATTTCGTTCAGCTGAACATCGAAAAACCAAAACAATAACCATGAGTAAAATAACGAGAATAAAGTCAATGTTTGTGCCGGAGATGTGTTGTGACTGTTTCTGGCTACTGATCGTGCAATTTTCATTTTTTTTTTTTAACAGACCTGACATTGCATATAAGATATGTTGCCTTATATATCATGTCTGTGCCTGACGATAATTATCATCTTTTGGTTTGTAGTTTGCGGGCGTTTACTTGGCCAAGTCATTCTACGGTCAGCCTTCGCCGAGGGACGTTGTTGCCTTTGGTTTATATATTGTTACGATTGTCACTAGGATACTTTTTCGCCTTCCTATTGTTTTAGATCCTTCTAAATGTAACCATTCTATATTTGCACGTAGTACTTTAAAACCCCAAGGGTAGCACCATTGCCCTGGTCGGGACAAAGACAAACGAATAAGTCGTCTTAACCTGACGTCATGGCGGCCACATTGGTGGAACTAAGCAAATAAACAGAGGCGATGAATATTTACGATGCTTTTAGCCGAGCTAAGTGCCTGCAGATTTCGTCAGGCTGCAGTAGTACGTCCTTACTCGTACCTCTCTGATAGATACCATGGCTCAGGTGCAACCAGGAATACTCCGTTGGTTACCCACCTTGCGTAAGGCAACCTGCTGGGCCCTCTATATAAATGAGTTAGCAGCCAGTCAAATAAGAACCAAAATTGTGTCTTTGAAAGTGAAACATGTACATGCTGACATTTTTCACCAGGACACATTGCTATGCTTGCTTGGAGTATTACGAGTGATACAAAGTGCAAAACACAGTAGCCCTTAATCTTTCGGACTTTGCACTAAAAATTGGTCTAGTACGCTTAGTTTAAAATGTCACTGATTCGTCTCTGGCATTTCAGACTAGAGTGCTAGCTGCTTCATGATGCTCACCATATAGTTCTTACACTTGTTCCCGAAGAGCTTTTGCGCGGCTCAAAAGTTAACAAATTCGAATTCCTTGAATGTCTCACGAAAGTCAAGTCAAATTATATTTTAACTCACACAAATATGATTATCTGAAATTTGTTATTACAGATAAATAAAGGGAATAGGAAGAGGGAAAAAAGTTCAAATACGAGAATTTTGCAAAGTTTTGGACATCCAAACCAAACAGTTGTAGGAACTAATCGAGTAGGTAACCCAAAGGAACTAAAGTTTGTTAAAAGAATACGGTTGTAACAATGTCTTCTATAATACTTTCGTTTTGCAAACTCTTTCGTCCCGAACGATATCAATCAATTACATGCTGTAACAAGTTTAACAGAGTGAGGCAAGATACTCGGACTGCCAAGATGGTGGGTAGTCAAGAAGACTTTTTATTCGAAAACGAGGCAGTGACGTAACGTAACGTAACACGTACGGCAGTGACGTAAAGTGTAACTCATGCAGAATCATTTCGGATCCTCTAGCACTCATCACGTTCCTCGCTGTGCCCTTAATAGCCACAGGTAAGAATCACCCTAAGTGATAACCAAACCGAGCGGACGTTTAGGTACTTATGCCTCGAACACAATGCAACACACCTATGGGATACAATATATTGAAATATGATTAAAAAACGCATTTCTGCAATGGGCAATGCTTCATTTTAACCAATGGAACAATAAACTAGCATTTAATTGTCAAATAATCAAACGTTTCCCTTGGGAAAAGGTTTTTCTCAATTCTTCGTGATACGCACGCACATTAGGGTCTATGCGTTTTAAAGCGTGTCCTAATCAAAACAAGGATAGAATATCTTTGCTGTGATTACAAGATAACTATTCGAGCCTTAAAAAGAGAAAAGTAAAGAATGTATTTTAATTAACCAAATGCAGAAAACGCGGACGATTAGGGTATTTGTTCTTGAAGGTAACTCAGCACACAACCGTAAAATTCTCTATTGAAACAGTATTCTATTTACATACATTCATATTCATGCTCAGTTCTAATAAGGTATGGGAAAAAAGATTGATCAGCGGACTAAGCCAAGCTGGGACAGCTTGGCTTAGGAAGAGTTCAAGATACGACTCACGCGATTTTTGGGCGGGACTGGGTGGGCCGTCCACCTCTTCGCGGCTCCGCTGAAAAACTGAGCAAGAATGGTTTATTTTCGCGCCGAACCAGAATTTATTATCGGTAATTACGTAATCGCACGTGAGACCGCTAGACCAGCCATGAAAGAACCCATTATTGAATTATTTTAACCTCGCATATCATTGAGTGTTGTGAATAGTATTCTATTTACATACATTCATATTCATGCTCAGTTCTAATAAGGTATGGGAAAAAAGATTGATCAGCGCCCAACAGCCCTCACTGTTCCTTAAATAGTCTTAGATAATTGCACTCCGACTCTCAAATCCTCTTACAACTTCCCAATCCTCAATCCTCCAACCTCTCTTATAACTTTAATCCCCAGGTACAGTAAGACACAGCTACACATTTACAATTATAACCAAACTAAACTGGTATGAGTTTCCATAACAACATCTCTTCATTAAAGAAAACGATAGTACAAAGGTTATAATCCATTCCAAAAACATCCTAGCCAAACAAAGTATCCTCATTCTGCTGGACGTTTCCTCTGCTCAGCAGCTGGAAAAGCACACACAAAACGTTTCAGCTGATTCACATCCTGCCATGGAGCCGCCACATTCTCAGCAGAAGGCGTAGCAAGTCGACCCGACGGGCCATCATGTTTCAGAACCTTGGCCAGCTGAAGGTAAAATAAGGCGGTATGCCTCCTAGCCCAACCCACGTGTTCCATAATCTCAGACAGATCCGCTCCTGTGAGGGCCAACGTTATCGCACAACCCGAACGAAAGCCATGCAATGTCTCACCATCATCAGCTTTCATCTGCTTGAGATACACTTTAAGACGCGCATTTGCTGCTGAAGAACTAAATGGAGAATCTTGGACACCATTATTAGAAGTTGTCGGACGAAACAAATATCCCTTTGTTAAATCAACGCCTAACTCCCTTGCCACTTCGACATATTGCTCAACGCCCTTCACAGGACAGATGACCGACTGGGGATTTCTGCGAACACCAAAGACATTACTGTCACCATCCCGCAAAGTCTTACCCCAGATATGATTAAATAAGAACCCATCATCATTTGGAAAACGAAGGATCTCCGGAACTTTTACCTGACCAAGATCTCCTGGGCGGTCCCCACTAAAGAACGCCAACTTAAAATAAGCTTGGTCACGTGCGATAATGAAACGGTCAAGTTTCGACTTTGATCTCGCTAGCTCGCCTTCAAGATACTTCGATAACTGAGTCAATTTGTCCACAAAGAATGGCGTGGCTTGTTTTGGAGTAACACGGGCCTGTAACTGCTCCGCTGTAACAAGACGAAGATAATCTTTAACCAATTTATCAGAGGCTGGGTTACCAAGACCTAGCCGCTTATCCCACTCTCCGTCCCGACCAATGGAATGGAAAATCGATCTTAACTTTCCTATGTAAGAGTCCACAGTCTTGTACGACAATCTCAAGGGGCAGCCACATGACTGTTTACCACGCTGACCCAAAAATTCACACGTATTGAGGTGTACCTGTGTTTTGCCACGGTTGTCTTTAAAGATCAGGAAGCGACACAAGTCCCTAGGCGTCACTGTCGCGAGAGTAACAAAACCCGGCAAAACACCAAGAAAAGCCTCAAGTTCCCTCTGAAGAGAATCCTTCTGCTTTTTATAACTGGTTGCCTGATCGTAGTGAAGTAACTGTTGCAACCGCACTTCAATTCCATCAAGGTCAACGATAACATCAGAGTGTTCCTTGACAAGCGTTGTCATAATCTTTCGCTTATAGCCACAACGTTGACAAAAACGGAAGTCAAAATCATTAGCGTGTCCACAGGTTGGGCATTTAACCGACTGGACAAACAGCTTTGCCATGACTGGAAGCTCCTACAAACCAGAAAAAGAAGAACCCTATCATACACCACAAACCAGTAGCACAACAGATCAAAATGTATGGCAAGACACACCTAAAAACACACTGCAAAAACCCAGAGATCCCCAGGAATGCCCTTGTGAGGCAGCCACCCCTTTTTGGACGGGACCAAGAGCGCGTTGCCATCGCCACGTACAGCCAGACATCTACTCTTTACAGCTTTATTCATAAGGAGAGGCCACCAGTACTTCTTGGGAAACACGTCCAGCACCACTACTGTGCACGACTGTTTAAAACTCTGCAGAAATTTTAAGACAGGTCCCGTTAAAGCCATGGGAGGAAAAACATACGGTCTGGCCATAAGCGCTCCGAGGGAAGCAAGGTCCTGTGAGAAGAGATTTACACCAGACGATCCGGGAGAGGGAATCGGCGTAAAATGAGGGAGAGAATACCCGTGCGCATCCGTCATACTATTCGAATCCAAGGCCATAAGGTCGCAAGTATGGCCTTCCCTACCACCAAACTCCTTTTGAACAATCTGCCACAAGCCATCCGACAATTTACTATCTGAGTGGGACAGGCGCCTTGATGGAGCATCAGCAGGATTCTGACCAGTCGGAATGTAAGACATGTGCAGAGATAAGCTAAGCTTCGACGTTGTGAAGAAAAGCCGTTTCAACGCCACATTAAGCTCCAAGCTTCTACCACCCTGGTTGTTCCAAGCCTCGACAACAGCCTTATTGTCAACAAAAGCATCAACCCTAGCATTGAACAGTTTGTCTTTAAAAGCCATTAACGCCATGTCGACCGCAGTAGCTTCCTTCGCGGCGATCCCCCATTTGCACTGCTCTTCCGTCCAATAATCTGATATTTCCTCACGATGAGGGGCTAACAAAATAGCACCCCAGCCTGATGCGGAAGCATCAGTCGCAACAGACACACGAATATGACGCTCATCCCGCCATGTTACCGGATCATCCCAACCTTCCAAAAACAGCCAATGGGAGATCTCCTCACGCAGATCCCCCCTGATGGGTACTAGCCTGTGGGGAGTACGTTGGCCACCAGAAATAGCGGCATTCATCTGCTTCGTAAACAACTGGGCTGCAGGTACTGCTAGACTAAAAGAGACGCATTTCCCAACCAGGCGTTGCAAGGTTTTCACCGTAACCTTAGAGGCATGGAGTATTTCACGGACAAGTTGCAAGAATTTCTCCTTCTTTTCCGGCTTTAAGCAGAACACCTCCCTAGAAGAATCCGCTAAATAACCAAGGTAGGGAACCACTTTACTTGGGAACAATATTGACTTTTGCAAACCAAGGAAATAGCCCAAGCGAACAAGATGGTAAGCAACAAGAAATATAGCCGACCTAGCCGCCGCAAGATGACGATCATCAACAGTGTTAATAGTAGCGTATTCCCCCTTATCGAGTGCCACCTGCAGTTCGCCATTGTGTCGATCATCGATGTAGAGCAAACAGGGGATTCCTGTAGCTCTAAGGAAATTACTAGCCAACAGGCCAGTAGTATGATATACAAACGGGGAGATCTTCCACCCAAAAGGAAGGGTATTATACGTGAAATACCACCCTCCCCATTGGATCCCAAAATACGTGCGGCTGTCTTCAGAAAGAAGAATATGGTCATAGCCAGACTTATCGTCTAGGACCGTTTGGTAGGTATCCTTGCCCACGTAACGTGGTAAATCTATCAGCCTGTCTAAAGAGAAAGGCATATCACGCATCCACAAATTAAGATAGCGCGCATCGTGACATAACCTTGGCTTTGTTGGCTCAACTGTAAGGGGAAGAACAATAAATGGAGGGTCAACCACACCCACTCTCCCCAACAGCGAAATAGCTCCAGATCTCAAGCGCGCAACTAACGTTTCCTCCACAAATGACACAAAAGGCTTGCAAGAGACATTGTTCTTAAACACCTTCATCGGAGGCTCGTCTGAATCGAACAATTCTCCTTTAAAACTTCCTTTAAAATGCTTGAAAAACGGCTTAATCGAGACCTTGTCTCTTATCCACCCAAGAATCTGTGCCTGTTGGGGTGACGAGCTATCTCGCGCAATGTACTGCCAATACTCGAAATGGTTATGCAATTCTCCAGCTCGAAAACAATGTGGGTCACGGAACAATAACTCCGAAATATGACCAATTAACTCTCCCCTCTGTATTCTCTGTAATCTAACACGGTCACAGGCTGTCACCTCTCCACTGACCTCGACGGGGTTACCGAAACAATCGACCCAGGACATTGGAAGCTCAATTTCTTTGCCTTGTAACTCCTGAGGTCGAAGATCAAAGGAGTCAGATTTTTCCCAACACCACATATTTCCCTAGGAAAGAAGGAGTAGTGAAGACACCTTTAAACACTGAATCGCCGAAATCTAAGACCATATTAAAATCATCCCCGTCAAAGTCAGCAGAGAAATAACAGCTAAGACCAGCGAGGCTGGGAGGCCCTTGTCTCAAGGATACCCCTTTTTCAAAGTCGTTATAACTATGTTGACAAAATAGACAGAGTAAAATATGCACTAGATTGATTCAATACACACAGAAGTTTGTTTATTATCGCAAAGAATTAAGCCATATTACAACACACAGCCTTGTCCAGGCGGCCTTCAACCTATAACACCGGTGTGAACTAACGAGATCTAAACACAAGCTACTTGTCTGATTTGGGATCCGCTTTCCTCTGCTTGGACTTCAAATCAGGACAATCAGCTTTGACATGACCTCGCCTATGACAAAAATAACATCGCAAAGAAAATAGACGAGACGGACGTGCCACACCAGCACCCCTGTTGTCGTTCGCTTGAGGCTTCTTGCGATTTGACTTCTTTTCTACTTTAGAAACGATATCCAGGACCCTCTCGTGGTCCTTATCTCCTAATAGGCGCATAACAAGGTCCTTGAAGTGATCCTTCAACAACTCCACCTTTTCCCTCACCGACTGATGAACGAGCCGATAGTAGTTCTTCCTGTCATGATTACGGTCAACGGCCTTGTTATGCAGAGTCTCCAACATCTCAAGCACCTCATACTTGTTAAACTCTGTCAACGGGCGGGAAGCATAAGCCAAGATCTGTTCCACGAGCTTCTCAGGCGACGCGTTAGTTACTGCCTCCACTGACTGCTTTAACTGTCTCACCTCCTCGCGCAATCTCTTGCAAAGGAACAAAGAGACTCTTACTCACCGCCCACCTCAATGTGCGATGACCCATTATCATAACTCATAACAAACATCCAAAGGCTACATCAGCCGAAGGAAAAGGCAAAAAACAAATGACACCTCGCTGTCACCATTCGTAACTATCCCACGACCGCAAAAAGACTGAAGGAAATACAAATAAGCGAATTCACGGCGTCTCTCTAGCCAAACACTAGATGTCACCGCCGAACAAAACGGCCATGTCGCTTGTACAACAAGCGAGTCCACAGCGTTCCTCTAGCTAAAAGCTAAACGCCCAACGCTGGTCCGTCAATCAACCACCGCCGAACAAATCGGCCACCTCGCTCGTACAGTTTTGTAACCATCCAACGACCACAAAGGCCAAAGAAAATACAAACAAGCGAGTCCACGGCGTTCCTCTAGCCAAGAGCCAGACGCCGACCGCTAATCCGGCAACTAACCACCGCCGAACAAATCGGCCACCTCGCTCGTACGGTTTTGTAACCATCCAACGACCACAAAGGCCGAAAGAAATACAAAATAAGCGAATTCACGGCGTCTCTCTAGCCAAACGCTAGATGTCACCGCCGAACAAAACGGCCATGTCGCTTGTACAACAAGCGAGTCCACAGCGTTCCTCTAGCTAAAAGCTAAACGCCCAACGCTGGTCCGTCAACCAACCACCGCCGAACAAATCGGCCACCTCGCTCGTACAGTTTTGTAACCATCCAACGACCACAAAGGCCAAAGAAAATACAAACAAGCGTGTCCACGGCGTTCCTCTAGCCGAGAGCCAGACGCCGACCGCTAATCCGGCAACTCGCCGACCGCTAATCCGGCAACTAACCACCGCCGAACAAATCGGCCACCTCGCTCGTACGGTTTTGTAACCATCCAACGACCACAAAGGCCGAAAGAAATACAAAATAAGCCAATCCAAGGCATTCCTCCAGCCACAAGCCAGACGCCGAACGCTAGTTCGTTAACTAGCCACACGGAATAGCCCGATAATCTTCCGAAAAGATTTCGATAACAGGCCGCGATCGGACCAAAAACTCTCCGTCATTCTCTCCACCATGCTGTGTGAAGAACCTGAAAGATACGACAGACAAGAGAAATATGCCACGAAGAATTCATAACAACTAAAAGAGAACTACTTCCATTTCCTGAGGCTGAGCGACATTAACATTCTGGTTGCCATCCGGTGGATTCACAACCGGCTGATTCACAACTAGCGGGTTCACGACCGGTGGATTCACGACTGGCTCTACAGGATCGACAAGTAACTGAAAATTCGGCTCCGGAGGTTGACCCTCAGCCACCAGGAAATCGTCCAGAAAAAATCGCGTGGGTCGTATCTTCCAAAAGAAAAGAGACCAGCTCTTCGCCGCTCCGCTGAAAAACTGAGCAAGAAAGGTTTATTTTCGCGCCGAACCAGAATTTATTATCGGTAATTACGTAATCGCACGTGAGACCGCTAGACCAGCCATGAAAGAACCCATTATTGAATTATTTTAACCTCGCATATCATTATGAGTGTTGTGAATAGTAATTATTTTGTATTGCATTAATGTCATCATATCAAAAAAAGTTTGTCTAATGTGGTTTGTTACCCGGTTAACTTTAATTTTATTGATGTGAAGTATATATGAAATATTTCATATGTGAACTGCGGTTGTAGATGAAAGTGAAGAATGATCATCGCAGTTAATTTTCCAATTTGAGCAATTGGAAAGGAGAAGCCTGAAAAAATCAGGGCTTCAACGGGATTCGAACCCGTGACCTCCGCGATACCGGTGCGATGCTCTACCAATTGAGCTATGAAGCCACACATTGGGAGCGAGGTCAATTTAGTGAGTTAAAATTAACTGCGATGATCATTCTTCACTTTCATCTACAACCGCAGTTCACATATGAAATATTTCATATATACTTCCCATCATTTCACTCCTCACGGGAGATATGAACTCACTAAATTGACCTCGCTCCCAATGTGTGGCTTCATAGCTCAATTGGTAGAGCATCGCACCGGTATCGCGGAGGTCACGGGTTCGAATCCCGTTGAAGCCCTGATTTTTTCAGGCTTCTCCTTTCCAATTGCTCAAATTGGAAAATTAACTGCGATGATCATTCTTCACTTTCATCTACAACCGCAGTTCACATATGAAATATTTCATATATACTTCACATCATTTCACTCCTCACGGGAGATATGAACTCACTAAATTGACCTCGCTCCCAATGTGTGGCTTCATAGCTCAATTGGTAGAGCATCGCACCGGTATCGCGGAGGTCACGGGTTCGAATCCCGTTGAAGCCCTGTTTTTTTCAGGCTTCTCCTTTCCAATTGCTCAAATTGGAAAATTAACTGCGATGATCATTCTTCACTTTAATTTTATTGATACCTTTTATTACAAAATGTAAAATCTACAACAACATGACCATCATGCTTGACTTCGAGACTCCTCTGCCCCACTTCAACCTTTATTCAACCTTTATTCAAAAAACTTCTAGTCCTGCAAGGCAGCCCTGCAAAGGGGTGCCATCACGCAGGGCGTCTAGCTAAATAAAACAGAATAAAAAGAGAATAATGATAGCCTTAATAAAATTCCCTACAAAAACATAAGTAAAAATAAATAAATAAAATGGATATAATATCGTAGCATTAATTAATATACAATAGTAAAATCATCATTAACTAAAATGCTCAAATAAGACTTTTTTAAATTGGTCTGCGGACTTAATATTAACAATTTCGCTTGGCAAAGCATTCCAGTTCTTGACATTTCTACAAAAATAACTACTTTTCTCTCAGTAGTTTGGCAATAGTTCAATAAACTTGTTCTAGCTAGAATTCCTTCAGAATATTCTGCGCTTCATAACATAGTCTGGGAAAGCCAGGCCGCCATTACCATGGATTGCTTTGTGGAATAAAGTTAACCGCAAGATTGTTCTTCGTACTTTCAATGGAATCCAGTGTAACTACTCGTTCAATATTTTTTCAACTGTTCCCGGTTCCCGCGTATAATAGTTTTTAACGAAGCG
>BLFK01000829.1:233711-235881 GCA_014634185.1 Astreopora myriophthalma | reverse complement strand
CCCCCCCCCCCCCCTACTTGTTTGACGTGTGCTTTTAAGCATGGGTCCAAACTGGGCTCGCATATTCCACGTGAGGTCGCACAAGGGCTTTGCACGCTGCCTCTTTCACTCTCTCGGGGCAACTGCTCAGGTTTCGCCGGAGAAATCCGGGTGATTGATTGGCTTTCATGACTTTGTTATTTACATGGTGGCTCCAGTCGAGATTACTGGACAATTCTACGCCCAGATAGGGGTGGTGGGTGACCGAATCCAACACTTTTCCTATAAGGACGCAGTAAGAGTTAACAGGATTTTGCTTTCTCGATATTCTCGGGACGTGGCACTTACTGGAGTTAAATTTCATTTGCTATTTCTGGGCCCTTTCTTGGAGTGCTATCAAATCTGACTGCAGTTTGGCGGCATCATTATGAGACTCAATAGTGCTGTAAATCAAAGTATCATCGGCAAACAGACGCATCGTTGAGGTACAATTTTCTCCAAGGTCGTTAACGTACAAAAGAAACAGGAGGGGACCAAGGACTGTCCCCTGGGGGACCCCTGATAGTACTGGAATTTCCAGGGAGTTGTACCCATCAACGACAACTGACTGGCTGCGACACGTAAGCCATTGTGTTAGCCAGGTGTTAAGGCCCCACGAATACCATAATAGCGCAGTTTCATTTAAAGGCGCTGGTGTGGAACCGAATCAAAATCTTCCAAAAAAATCCATTATTATTAAGTCAGTTTGCTCACCTTTATCGAGGGAGCGAGCTATTTCTTCCACTGTGGAAATTAACTGAGTCTCACATGACAATTTTTTTCGAAAGCCATGTTGGTAGTTAACTAGCACTCGATTTAAATCAAGGTGAGACATCATTTCATGGAAGATGATGTGTTCCATTATCTTTCAACCCGATATTAGGGGTTGGGGTTAGGGATAGGGTAGGGGACCTTTTCATCATCGGTTACATGAAGAACTCCCAAATTCAACTTTTGGTGCCATCCTTACATCCACCAATTAGAATGCTTCATTTTCCAACCGTCCAATCTGAGGTGAACGACACTATATTACTACGACGACGAAAGAAGCTGAGAAAGCTAGGGGCTACAAAACAATACTTTGTTTGCTGGCTCTTTTTCTTTTTGTCAGCTCGCTTTTAATTTATATATGATACAGGAACGCACCCAAAGTATTTGAAACAATTTATTCTCTGACCAACTCGATATTGTTTTCTCAGAGGAGTTCCTTATACACAGAGATATAAAAATCTAGGTATTGTAAATCTAGGTATAGTAAATCTAGCCGCTGCCATTTTCATCGGCGACCAATGACAAGAGAAGGCTGTGTGGAGATTTCGATCAATCTTCTACAGGTTACATTTATTCTTTACACTTTACATAGTAGGTTGCATCAAAGGTTAATCTCCTTAGCAACCCGAGGTTGATGTATTTCCTGCTTTTCTGACTGTTCAACTGATAGAAGCTGTGTTTTCGTCCAGCAACCATATCTCAGTAAGTGCGATGAACTTTCTCACTTCCCCCAGGCCAACTGAGAAGCGACGGCGATGGCGGCCCTTAGTGCATCCCATGTGACTCATCGCCAGACATTCTGTGTTTCCAATTCCATCTTGAACAGCCTCGGTAAGGCTTTGCACCTCGCATAAATCAGCAGAGCGCTTTTTATGTTCTGTATGTGACTCTGAAATTGATATTATCTGTTCTTGGTGGTTTGAACTCTTGCCCTGGCAAGGAACAGTGGCAGCCGGCGTTTCATGTTGAAGCGTGTCGTATATCAGATGGCCATGTGCATCGGCGGCTCCTCCAAAAGATCGTCTTCGCCTGAAAAATCAAACATTATATTACAAATATTGCACCACTGCATTCACAGTTAGTCATAATTTGATGGCTTAAAAGACCACAGACCACCATAAAAGTAGATACTTGGGGTCCATTCTTTTGGAAATATTCGGAATCGGTTTACCTGTTCTTTTGAGACATATTCTGTTTATTCAGCTCCCGATGGCAGAATGAACCGAAGAAACAGAATACGTCTTGCTCGGAATGATTTTCGGGATGATTTGTCTCGAAAATCGTTCGCGGCAGCCCAAATGTCAGTCTTAGTCGTGGTTATTGAGGAGGTTATCCTGAGAGGGGGGCTTCCTCAGCTCCCACCCCCGTCCTTAGAGGCTGA
>BLFK01000829.1:226211-228711 GCA_014634185.1 Astreopora myriophthalma | reverse complement strand
ATTAGATAATGTATAGCTTATCAATATTTTTATCTTTTGTCATTAGTTCTTATTAGCTTATTATTTGTCATTAGTAATCACGTTCACGTTTAAACGAGCTTTCAGCTCCTAGGTGACACGTGGGTAAATAAAGTATTTATTATTTATTATTATTATTGTGCCACCAATCAGAAGCAAAGCTAAACGAACCGTGAGTTGCTGGCAAAGGTGTTATCCGCGCTTAGTACCGGCTTCATTAAAATAATATTAGAATATTTGAATGAGTTAATGTTCTTGTTTTACTTGTTAATTAGTGTGTGTTCCCAATTTTCAATTGGCTAAGATTGCGTATATATGCACGTGGTCATGTATTAACTTCGAGTTATGAATGATTGGTTTATTTGGCCATCCTTGTCAGCTCTGATTGGCTAAAGTAATGACTTTGGTTTTACTTTGCGAAACACAGCTGTAAATCAGTCTGCAGCTTGATTGGATGTTGAAAAGTGATTGATTTGATGATTGCATGAGTGATTGATTGGATGTTAAATGTTTGAAAAGTAGGGAAATTTTCGAAGATGTCCAGCGGGTGCCTTTCGATGAGTGATTTACATTAGCAAGAAACAATTATCGACGGTCTTATTATAAAACAGTCTCTTGTGATATATATGCTTTATTGTCCAAGCTGCCAAGCTGACCTAAAATTTGTATATGCCATACAAGTGAATAGTGCTTTCCGCGCGCGCTGATTGGCCAGCTTTGAGGTAATTAGCCAAGTACTATTCACCTCCGAGTGTGCGAGGTTTTAAAATCTCCACTATTGTTATATATTACAACGACAGTTGTTAAAATATCCACTATTGTTATATACCTAGACTTTCACTCAACAAAACAAGCACTGTGATTGGTTGATTCTTGGTCACGTGCCGTTATCAAATTCAAATGTATCCCGACTGGGATACAATTGCGCAGTTGTTGCCCGCGCCCCCAGTACAACAGCACGAATACACAGGGAAAGTCTAACTATAAAACAACGCACTTAATGTATGTTCCCTCGGGAAACTAGTTAGTTTTGTTTTCCCGAGACTCGTGATGTTTCAGGACTCCCGGGAAAACAAAACTAACTGTTTCCAGAGGGACCATACATTAAGTGTATACTATTCACCTCCTCTTTGGTGAATAAGTGTTAAATGACACCAGTCAGTATATGGCTGTAGCACCGCTAAATGCAGACTTTTTGGCAAGTGAATGATCCAAAAAGTTTTAGTGTATTCTCACAGCCTCATAGCACTGTGGGGGTGTTTCAAAAGTTCGCACTCTTTTTCTACAAGATTGCAGCACACTTATTGGTTGGTGGAGAGTCGACTTCCTTGTGGCCAGCGGGCCATAAAGCAAGTGTTAAGAGTTGCCTTTTAAACTCATAAGCAACTAATCACGTCATTACTGTAACAAAATTTGGTTTTCAAAATGCAGAAAGAATAAGTGAGATGTCTTTGTATTTTGATTTCAGGCTAGAAGGCGTGCTTCCCGTCGGATGGCGTAAGCGTCACGGTTGAGTACGCGCAAGCATATTTTTTTTCGGTGTGTTGTTACTTTTTTGTATGTTGCGGTACAATTAAAAGTAGAAGAAAAACCCTGAACCCTTCGGATATTTCACAGTCTTGGAGAAAAAGTGTACATACTTTTGAAATACCCTGTACTATATCTGATCATGACACCGAGTGTAAGTTCTTGCTGAACCCTATATGCATTGTTCAGAGGGCTACAAATTTGTGTTCAATTATTGTCTATACCTCAAATGGCTCATAGGTTGGGCAAAAGTCGCTCTAAGTTGCTTGCAGCACAAAAGGTTGCACAGAACTCTAAACTTTGCCAAAAATATTGCCAAGCCCTGTCTCTCCACACACACACACACACACAGACGCAGAAGTGTGCTTGAAAGCCCTACATGATTAAAGCATAATTGGTACTAACTATCATTAAAGACATGAACTTACAATTACCATCATGATTACGCTGCTCTCTTGATCTCTTGTTGTTTTTGAAAACGTAAATCAAAGCTGTTACGAGAATTGCTAAACCGGAAAACACACCGCCAATGATAAATCCTGCAAAATTGAAGGGAGATACCATTCACTGGGTTACACAATTTGTGTTGACTTTAGATCGTTTTCACTCAAGAGATCATTGAACTAAGAGAGTGAATTCCCCATGTAGCCCTCATATCTATCCTTTTTCCTCTGAAGTTATTTTTAGATCAAGTGCTCAGACAGAGAAATGCTCAGCAGCCAATCATGTATCGAATGTAGTTCGCGTAGTGCACGCTTTGCTTCGTTAATACAATGCGCTTTGACATTTCGTTGATTGATTTTGATTGACATTTAGTTGTGCAATTCAATAGCAAAATGAGACAACTTTTAGGCTAGAAAAACTCAGAGTTTATCCTCGGAGAACTGAATATAACGTTGTGGTTTGCTGACCTGTTTCGCTCACCTGTTTCTTGCCTATCTGAACTGCTGACCCG
>BLFK01000829.1:216211-223711 GCA_014634185.1 Astreopora myriophthalma | reverse complement strand
ATGGAACCTAATCGAAAGGCTGTGTCCTGCACTGATTCAATCGGAAATTAGACGTTGTAAAGAGATGCGCGGTATGTGCATTATTCACACTGAACAAGTAAACACCAGCTGGAGAGCTGAGACCTTTCGCCCCCTCATGAGCACGGAAAGGTCTTTTAACTCACTTAAAAAGCCGCGGCGTGTCTTTTCCACCTTTTCAGGTAACCTCGTGCCTTCGCCCTCATCCCCCTATTGGTCGTGTATGTCAGGGTGAGGGATGACTGCAGGGCCTTTATATGCCCTGCGTGGCTTTATTAACCCTCTATTCGCAAGTCCACTCGACAGCAAGAGCAAGTCAAGATTTTTTTCCCCTCCCACCTTCTCTTCAGCGACGCTGGGAAACACACCTATCTCAGCTTACTCTACCCCTTACGCAAAAATTTTCATCGATAACTTATCTTCAGTAAGGCATAGAGTGGATAGTATGCGAGTGTGAATTAGTTACTATCAATATTGTTTTGGTTATCGTTTCTCAAGGCAAGTTAGCGCGTGCGTAAAAAAATAACTTTTAATTAACCAACTGCCAGGAGCCCATTTTAATTAGCTATACACCATTACCTACCATCTTCGGCTGTATGGACAGTTACAGCTCGTGTTGGTCCTTTTCCTCGACGAGTTCGCCCGCAAACTTTGACCGCATACTTGGAGTACTTCTTAAGTCCAGTGAATGTGGCGTTTCTTGATGCTGTAAACGTAGTCGTTGCTCCTCTACTTCCTTTCTCTTCATCTATTATTTCAACTGTGTATCCCAGTATTTTCCCATTACGTTTGCTGAAGGGAATTGGGTCCCACATTGCGTAGAGAACAGTTGAGCTTAGATTCAATGCCAATAAAGTTTGTGGGGGAGCACTTGGCACTAGAAAAATGCAAAAGAGTATACTGTTCTTTAACCTGCTATTAGATGATATCAAAGTAAGTGAGATTACGTACACTCAAAGTGTATTGACTTCCGACTTCCGAGAGGTGGGCGTTTTGTGGCTTCGACGATCAAGAAGCTGAGTTCAGAAAACGCCGAACCAGGATTTTCATTAAATTGCTCCTGTGTCAATTAGACATCATCTTTGTGTATTTCCTGCCATGCTGGAATTTTGTTATAGTTTTGTGCGATTGCAGTGTTGAAAAGCAATGGAAATTGGAAGAGTCAACGGATCTTTGGAGAGCCTACCCTGCGTAGCAAACATTCCGTACGAGCGAAGATTTCCGTATTCTTGCCGCGGGAAATTGAGACGAAAAAAAAGGTGGACAGGTGGGAGTGGGGAGAGGCGCGAGGGAAGGCTCGCCCGAAAAGTCTACGATTCTGAAAAACGCCCACCTATTTTGAACGGTTGACTAACTCGTGCTGATTGACAGCTCGTCAACAAATGCTTCAAAACAAAATATTTCAACAGAGGCACGTACTACATACTTAGCGAAGCGACTAAAATTTGTCATCCAAAATCTTCTTGGAGAATTTTAATTTATTTCGTAGTATCTAGATTAGCTGTAAATTACCGTTGGAATCAACTTGATTATTTGGAATATCGGAGGAATTACAGTTTTTTGAAACTTCGTCATTTGGGCGGTACGCAAACTGTTGATAAATTACGGTGTACGTAAAGCGCGATGAAGAGCAATTTCTTGACTTATTTGTCCTGAGAACTCGTTTGTTTAGCAAGAAAATAGGCTAATGAAAATATAGCAAAAACTTTACAAAGGCGTTTACATGGCTTTCAGAACTGCAAGTACAGTGAGGTTACAGGGGTTGAGCGGATAAATTATTTTCAGGTTTCGCTGTACTGGTAAATTTCGTGAATTTTACCAGTACAGCGAAAATATCGACCTACACGCTTCAAATTTGCAGGGTGTCCCTTGAACACAGTTATGTACGAGTATCATATTTGAAAACTAGACATATTTCTCTTTTAGAAAGCGTGTAACCTCTGTTGTGATGCGTTTAGATGAGACTTTCTAAGTCGAGGACAAATAATACTACTGTCAAAACTGCTGTAATAAATTTATTTTTACGGCTTCCGATTTGGACTGATTTAGTGTCTTCCGTGTACAATTAGTTTTAAACGAGTGTGTCTACGTCTGGTGACCTCTTGTAATTGTTTTCCTGCTTTCGTTTAGTCCTGGAAAGCATTTTTTTTTTCTGTAAACCGTAGCCTTCCCACGGCGGGAGATCACTTCACGTGAAGTGGAAATATATACATAACTTGTCAGACCTCTTAATCAATGTAAACCACGCCGCGCAAATCAGAGTCATCCCTTCGTGGACCAATAGGTTTTTTACAATCGTGGGGTTTGCGGGCAAGCGTTCCCTCGCGCCTCTCTCCACTCTCACCCGTCCACCAGTTTTCTCGCCCCAATTTACCCGCGGCCAGAATATGGAAATTTGCACTCGTACGGAATGCTTGCTACGCAGGCTATAGATAGTCGCTCGTCTCTTCAAGCCTGCGCAGTAACGACTCGACTGACAACTTGTCGACGACGCACTTTAACGAGGAAATAAAATGACTTGGAGGGAGTATTGTTTATTTGCGCCCGAGCGCAGGGAGGAACCCAAATGACACTGCAAGTAAACGATCTGCCCGACAAAAGTAATTTCATTATCATTGTTATCATTAAATAGGCCCAAATGATATCGAGAATGCGAGTTTTAATGACGAAGCATGAACCAATCAGCTTTGAGGCTGATGTGTGTTAGCAGTCCATTGTCAGTCATGTTCACGAGAACACACGCTATATTTTTAACGGAGAAAGAAATTAACGAAAACTTAATTTTATCACAGTTGTAAGCTGAAACGAGCTAAGGTCTAGACGACATCTCGATTACACTTTCTGTTTTATCCTTCCACAAACAACAACAACAACAACAACAAACACCCGAACAAATTGAATGCAATAACCACTCCTGATTTAACGAGAAAAACCACTATGCAAACTTACTAACTTAAAATCCATCTGTTCAATCATTACCCTTTGAGATTCAGAAAACGCACGCTTATTTAACAGTACTACACTAGTTCAGTATTTGGCCGTGCACATCCATATAGATCGTTTTCACAAGACGTCACGGCGGCCATATTGGTGTATCTAAACAATCTTCGGGGAATTGAACTTCATTTTTAAGCAAATATTTCCTTTTGTTTCAGTACTATCAATATGGCCGCTGGTCACGTGAGTGAAAACGGTCTATTGATAATAACGATAATGAACGATAATAGTGACAATAATGAACTTAATTTAGGAGTGAATTGATTTAGTGCTCAAGAACAAAGTACAAACTGACTCAAGTCGAATCATGGCACTTACAATTATACCTTTCTGCGAGCGAAAAACCAGAGCAGAGCAGAGCAGAAAACAAACGAACTCACCCAGAGGTGCAACAGCTCTGGTAAGCTTAAAATCCTAATGACCCTCTAGTGAAGCAACTTCTCTTGCTTTTAGGATTAAATGCACTGTTTCTGTTCTTTGTTTTACTGTCGTCTGTAAGGGTAGCAAGCCAATGACCTGAGACCTTGTGAGAGCTGCTACAGGGATAACTCAACCCACACACCGAATCCGGGAGTGGAACTTGGGCCCCATTAATGGAAGGCTAGGGCTTTCACCACCACACCAGCACTCTGAGCTAAATCTATACTATAGATAACCAAGCTAGTTCGGTCAGGATGGCTGGATATTGGGCACGTTCTCATGGACTGAGTCGGAATGGAGATCCATAAAAACGCAAAAAAAAAAATAAAATAAATAAATAAATAGAGGCCAATATCTATAGCCATCTTGATCGAACAAGCTTGGTTCATCTTGACCGAACAAGCCGATTTATTATATGGCTTTACTTATCTCTTCTCGTTTTTCGTAGACCCTAGTGCCTTTGATATCACTTTGTGTTTTAATTTTTATATTTTCTGGTCTCTTTTCCAAAACAAATTCACGAAACTCGCCTATGTTTGACTGTCATCAAAAAGGTACGAACTTTGTATTTAAGGTCAGCTTCACGCAATCTCCTTTTTTACTCGTGCAGCGACAAAACGGGCAATCCGAGCGGGGAAGGTGGGCCCATCTTTCCCGCTCGGGTAGTCAATCAGAACACAGAATTCGCTTGATCTTGCCCGCTCGCGGGGCCCGCCATAAAATATTACCTCATGCCCACGTTTGCATTCAGTCTGTATGTCTGTTTATAATTAAGTCATTATCGATGAATCCCTTCTTTTATTTTTTCACACAGACATACCGTCTTCATCAGTTGGAATGACACGTTTCGGACTCCAAGTACCATTTCCAAAGTTGTTGTAAGCCCTTAGACAACAGCTATAATTCCTGTACTTTTCAAGCTCTCTGATCACGCAGCTGTGATTTCCGACCGCCACGTTCACGACGTTTCCTCCTGAGCAATTGGTCAGGCTGCATGCCACGTGGAATCCGAGGAGTATTCCATTCACTGAGTGCTTGGGAACATCTCCCCAGGAGACTTGAATGCTTGTTGAGCTCAAGTTGTGACCGCGAAAGTCAGAAGGTGGGCTTGATGGCGCTGAAGCAGAGAAAGTAAACTTATAACGTATTAATGAGTTTCATTCCATGCAGACTTTATCAAGTTCCAGGTGAGTTTCGGCAAATCCAAAATGATTCCCATTTGGAAATTCCCACGCTGCGTGACGTCATTACCTGCTATTACGTTGCAGACCTAAAATGAAACACTTTTGGACTTTCTATCTACTGTCTAAGCTTCCTTATCACAGGTTCAATACTCTGGGTGTTATGACTGGGCTGGGTGAGGTGGGTGAAGGCAATGGAATCTATCCCTACCCTGCTCAGAGGAGGAATAAAAAGACCGGTCCCCGAAAAGTTTGGGACTTTTGAGACGACGGGCCAATAGATCGTCTTCACTCACGTGACCAGCGGCCATATTGATTTACTGAAACAAAAGGACATATCTGCATAAAAATGGAGTATAACTCCCCAAGGATTGTTTTGGAACACCTAAATGGCCGCCATTTGTTTGTTTAGGCACACCAATATGGCAGCCATGACGTCATTTGAAAACGATCTATTCGGGCGTATTTCAGCTGCCATAACACCTTTTGTATCTTAAAAAGGAAGACGTTTTAAGCCCTGAAACTTTGTAATTTGTTTGATGTTTCCTATCTCGAAAGCATGCAAACAGACGACATTTTAAGAGTAAGCACATCGGAGTTTTACAAATGGCTTTTCGCGCAAACGTTTTGGAGTTAAAGAGTACTTTCTTTCAGTTCACCTTGATATCCATTCATTTTGCCAGCGATCGACCCGTATTTACCCAACATGAACTTAGAGCTTTCTTAAGTGCCAGCAATTCAGTCTACTCACCTTGTTTTGCACATCTAGGCACGTCACAATATTCCCATGGCACAGTCATGTTCGTGGTGAAACACCATGGTCCACGCAGCGCGAACCCCCGTGGATTGCGGCAAAAATTGCTGCTATTTCTGATTTCGTGATAAATCGTTTCTTTAGTGATACGGCCTTCATAATCAGTTTGGGCACTCCACAACTGGCACTTGTAGCCGGACATTGTGGTGTTTTGGTTCCCATGGTAACCACGTCCATCACCATAGAAACAGTCTGTAGGGAAAAAATGTCACATCACGGTAATTTCATCATTAAGCCTTTTTGAAGCGGCACATTTTTGTGCGGCACATCAAAGAATTTGGAACGTAATGGTAAATTCCTGGAATATTTTCTCCTGGAGACCAGAAACGAAAGTGTGAAAGAGCCGCGGGAGCCCAAACCACACGTCAATAAAGATAACACTCTGAGCCTTTTTGAAGGCTTAGTGCTGTTAAAGACCCAGTATTGCCCAATATGCACTGCGCGCTGCGATTACTCGAAAAACAACAGACACCTCGTTCCCGTGAAAACCAAAACAACAACAGAGGCGCGTGAAGCACAATGGGCAATACTTGGTCTTTAAAAGCGGCGAAGAGATTTTATTTACGGAACCGTGTAAAGGAACAACCTCTCAAACTGCGCGGCTGTGTAAATTTGAACTGGAAACAAAACATGAAATCAAACTTACCTTTACTCTCCAGGGTGTTAAGTTGTTCTATTTTGGACACGAAAGAATCAGAAAGACACAAAATTGTAAGTGCAGCGCTCAATGATTAAAGCCGGAAGATTAATCTGTAAATGCATAGGCTTCGACTTCCTCCTTCGCTGCTTGGAAACTACTGACTTCGGTTATCTAAAATGCCTGGAAGAGTGTTTGTGAATCAACTGGCTTGATTTATCTAGGGATGAACGATCAGTCGAGACTACTCATCCGTCTGGGAAAAAAAATGCGTCTAGTATACTAGTATAAATGAAGGAAACTGATGATCCATTTGGTGCGAACTTAGGGTAACATTTTTAGTTTGTTTAATAATTTGTCAGTGAATTAAAACATACGACAAAACAGATGACGGATCATCCGTTAAGACGAATAATTCACGTATGTTCGTTTGTTAAAGCGAACGGTAGCCAGCGTAGCAGGCGTTCGAAGGGGATCGGTCTGTTTGCACGTGTTTATACACAGTCGAATCATCACACGAAACGTACCGTTCGTTGGCCAAGTTGCCCACACGGATCATGCGGCTCCAGTATAAAACGAACATACCAGAGACGGATGATCCGAACTTGGGCAAAGAATGGTAGTTCGTCAGATGATTCCTCTGTGTAGAAAAACGGACAAACAGAGGGTCGGGATCACCCGTCCAGACAGTAGTTCGTCTCCCCCACGAGGAGCCAGAGCCAGATAAATTTTTGTGCGGCACATCAAAGAATTTGGAACGTAATGGTAAATTCCTGGAATATTTTCTCCTGGAGACCAGAAACGAAAGTGTGAAAGAGCCGCGGGAGCCCAAACCACACGTCAATAAAGATAACACTCTGAGCTCTCAAAAATGCAATTAGAAAATTGAGATCACGTAGTGCAGCTTTATAATTCAAGAGTAAGCAAAAGCAACCGCAAACCCGAAAGAGTGAAACACGAATCACACCTTTTTTTTGTTTTGCTTTTTTTCTGAGTTTTGGGTAAGCCCTTGTCGCAAGTAACAAATGTTTGCACCAGAACTGAAATAAATGGCATTCGGGGTTAGGAAATTATCTTTAATATAAAAAACAAACAAACAAACAAACAAAACAAAACAAAAAAAAAACAAAAACGGTAGAATTCCGTGGAGTATTTCTTTGAAAAGAAGATTCTGGCTGTAAATGGTGATTTCCCTGCAGCTTCTTTCCGATTTGGAAAGTGTTCAGGGTATGTTTGAATATCACTTTGAACATAAATATTGCAACTCGTTTGGAGAATTTCTTTTGATAGAATGAAATATTTGTTGGGTCAAAATTATTTCCGGTAAGATTCATTTCCTACTTAAACGTTTAACTAAACATGTTATAACTAACGGAAATTGTGATTTCAATGCTTCCATTTTTAAAAGCCAGTATGCCTGCTTTCAAAGCAAG
>BLFK01000829.1:132260-202260 GCA_014634185.1 Astreopora myriophthalma | reverse complement strand
AAGATACGAAAGGTGAAACTGTTGCAAAAGCATTCAATTCCATCTTCAGAGAAGGAAGAAAGCCAAAATATCTTTGGATTGATAAGGGTAAAGAATTGTAGCGTCCACGCATGCTACTTGAACTTGAACTTACGCATCTAACTAGTGTTCCCTTAAACTTGAACTGAAGCATATAACTCGTATTCTGAAAGGTTCGAAGTTATTATGCTTCTACAACCGAATAAAAAAACTCCTATCTCTCCCACGAAACACATTCTCATCCCCCGCCAAGACCGTGGGAAAACGCGCCTGCGACCCATAGGTATGCGGCCACCAAACCGCGTCCTCCCGGGTGGGTTTTCCATGTCCCTTACAGAATATTATAACAAGGAATTGACAGATCTCTTGGGGAAAACGGCATCGCACCTAATTCCACTGAGAATGAAGAAAAGTCTTCCGTTTGTGATAGATGGAACAGAACCATCAAATCCCAAATGTGGAGGCAATTCACAATCCAAGGGGACACTCAATACTTGGAGATGCTGCCAAAATTGGTAGAAGAGTGCAACAACACCAAACATAGGATAATCAAAATGACACCTATCGAAGCATCTAAAAAAAAAAGAACAAAGGCACTGTTTATTTCAATCTTTATGGTAGAAACCTGTAGAAACCAGCCTCAAGGCCAAAATTCAGGTATGCGATAAGGTGAGTATCTCAAAATTCAAGAGAAAGACCTTCTACAAAGGTTATACCACAAATTGGACCGAAGAGATCTTTATGGTCGACAAGATCCAACACACCAATCCAATAACCTACAGAATCAGGGATTTAAACAATAAACCAAAAGTATGATCTTTCTACGAGCCCAAATTATTGAAAGCTGAGCAGGAGGTGTTTAGAATTGAGGAAGTCGTCAAAAAAGGTAAGAATAGTAATGGGAAGAAAGCATTGGTGAAGTGGAAGGGCGACGGCGATGATTTCAATAGCTGGATACCTTTAAAGTATGTGCAAAAGTTGTGAAAAATCTTTAAAAACGATGAAGGAGGAATGCGAAACTCCACTTAAGATATACTTATATTCTAGAAATTTTTAGCTAGTCTTTGATAAAGTCGTGGAAGTGTTGGAACTGTCTCACACTGATTTGGATGATATGATTCCTGAAATTGGGGATCAGCTGATTGAT
This sequence comes from Astreopora myriophthalma, assembly GCA_014634185.1. NCBI lineage: Eukaryota > Metazoa > Cnidaria > Anthozoa > Scleractinia > Acroporidae > Astreopora > Astreopora myriophthalma. The sequence goes on along the minus strand of BLFK01000829.1, from coordinate 201,095 downwards.
GAAGATACACACAAAATTCCAGCTGAGATCACAAGACTGCAAAGACAAAGAGTTTTAATGAACATTGAATCTTTGTTTCCTATGCTTTCCAAATCCAATTGTGAAAAAGGAATCAGGGATCACGTCTTAAAGACCTGCACTGACCATATGGTTGACGTCATTGAGTACAGAAGTAATCAGTACGTCATTTCTTACGAGATTCTTTCGAATGTGCTACGTTTCTTAGCGAAAGTACTTAGGTGCGAATGAAAAGATATCCGTGAGCTTTTAATTGAGCTTTCAATTGAAAAACCAGGTCACTCACCTCTTTTTTTCAGATTTTTGGTGATTTTTTGCTTTAATGTGGCTCCACTTTCTCTCCAAAGAATAACTGTTGTTGTTACTACAAACATCACAGAACCATTCTTTGTTCAGTATGTATCGCTTTTTACTTTTCTAATTGCATCTTTTCGTTTCTCTTCAGTCTCGTATTTTCTTTTCCCCATTTTTATAAGAGAATATTTTCTTTAGCCTTCAGGTTTTGGAGGAAGCAAACGTCTGTGATATGTTTGCCTTTCTTTTGGGGTTGAAATTCATATCAGAGACAAGAAGTCATGCAGATGCACCATAACTTGTGTTTTGCCCGTGGGAACCCCCTAGAATCCCTTCCCAATGAATGAGTGGATGCCCGTACCAAGGTGACACTTTTTAGGAAGTGATAGATATTTTTGAGGGATTGTTGGCTTGTTGTCTGGGCCATAGATGTTGGTTAAGGTGATAATGTCTTCTCCTTTTGCTCTTGTTTTGAACTTCAAGTAAGTTCTTGCTGGTTTGTTGAAATCTTTCTTTTGTTTGCTGGTTTTTTCACCCTTTGTTTTGGGATGATCATAAACTGGTTTGACAGCACCTGACCAATCGCCTTTGTTTTTCGCAGCCATGAATGGAACTTCCATGCTGGAACTTTTCTTTTTTGTCTTTCCATGCTGCAGAATTTTCTCATTGCTTCTAGCGTGATGTTGCTTCTTCCTTTTTCGTGGGATTTGTTCCTTAGTTGAGAACGAGGTCAATGGATAGGCAATTTGGAATCCTTCAAGATTTTCCTCTGTCAGTCTGCTTTCTGACATTCCGAATGGCCAAACTCCATTCATTCCCTACAGTTCTTTTTCCGCTAATTCTAAGAAGATATGAAATTTCTCTCCTCTAGAATGTGTCACGTAGACTTTGGAAGTTACAGTCTCGATGGAGTGACCTTTCCTGAAAGAGAGTGTTTCTGGTTCTCCTACTTCGAAACGTGTTGCTCGTGTTAATCAAGCTCCTTGGATAACACCTGCGATTATAAAGCAACTACAGTTTAGGGATGCCTTACTGAAAAAGGTTAAACATCATCGCAATCCATGTGTTTGGGCTGATTATAAAAAGGCGAGAAATAAAGCAGTAAGCATGTTAAGAAGCGCTAAACGCAAGTTCTATGTCTCTAAACTGGAGCAAAATGTAAACAACGCAAAAGGAACATGGAAAATAATTAAATCAATCTCAGGAATGGTTAATCAGTCCAAACGTGTGAACAGCCTTCGAGTTGAGGATCGCATTATCGAGGATACAGCTGAAATGGCTTCTGAGTTTAATTCTCATTTTACATCTGTTGCCGATAAACTCAGGTCGTTACTTCCTCAAACAAACTTTGACATGTCTAAACTGATCAATTTTGTCTGCTCAAAAAAGGATAATAACGTACTCTTTTCCATTCCACCTATTACAGAGTCCAAGGTCATTGGCTGGCTTAAGAGCATTAATTTACACAAAGCCTGTGGTATCGACAAGCTCAGTCCACGAATGCTCAAGTTAGCAGCTCCTATAATAGCTCCATCTATTGCCAAGCTAATAAATCATTCCTTCAATACGGCCTCGTTTCCTCAACGCTGGAAGACTGAGAAAGTCTCTCCTTTATTTAAAGGTGGGGACTCAGAGGACTTAAATAATTATCGACCAATTTCGGTTTTGCCTGTGCTCTCAAAAGTAATTGAACGGCATGTACATGACTCACTCTCTCGCTATCTTTGTGAAAACAACTTGATCTACTCTAAACAATCTGGTTTCCGGAAACTTCATAGTACAGAAACAGCCCTGATCAGAATTACAGATGAACTGTTATTTAACTTGGATAATAATCGTGTAAGTGGCATGATCTTAATCGATTACTGCAAGGCCTTTGACATGGTTGATCATGTTATCCTGTTGGACAAACTACATGCCTATGGTTTAGACAACACATCATTATCGTGGTTTCAATCCTATCTCAGTGACAGGCGTCAATTTGTATCCATGAGTGAAAAGGAATCTACTACATCTATTATTCCGCATGGTGTACCTCAGGGCTCTATTTTGGGCCCTTTACTGTTTGTCTTGTTCATTAACGATCTTCCGTTACATGTTAGTTCTGCTAATACTGATCTATATGCTGACGACACGACATTAACTTGTTCCGTCAATTGGATGGATATGGATCGTCTACAAATTTCTTTAAACGCAGCAGTTTCTGAAACGGTTCATTGGGCCACAGCCAACAAGCTTCCACTTAATGAGAAGAAAACTAAAGTTCTTACCATCTGTGGTAAACGTCTTTCCAACAGAATTCCGAATGACATTAATGTTTCTGTTAATGGATCGCAACTTGAAAACGTACAATGTGCAAAGCTCCTAGGTTTGGAAATTGATGAGGAATTGACATTTCATTCGCATGTTGATAAGTTATGCAAGAAACTATCTCAGCGTATCGGAATTTTAAAAAAGATTAGACATTGTCTGCAAATTAAGCATAGAGTTCTCTTTTATAATGCTATTATTAGACCAGTAATGGATTTCGTAAGTGTTATCTGGTCAAACTGTGATAAACATTGTCTAGATCGTGTTTTAAAGCTACAAAAGAGAGCAGCGAGAATTGTCATTGGTGCTGACGGTTATGCACCCTCTGTTCAGTTGTTTAATATACTCAAATGGATACCTTTCTTTGAGAATGCTAAATTAGCCAAGTGTTGTATCATATACAAGCGTTTGCAAGGTCGCGTGCCTAGTTATCTTACTAACTTATTAGTACTTACCGGTGAGACTCATTCACGGCAAACTAGATATGCTAAATTTAATATAGCCTACCCTCGAGTTAATCGAAATACAGAAGGTGGTAGAACATTTACTGTGACTGCTTCTCTGGAATGGAATAAGCTACCTCTTCAAATGAGGAAAGCAGAGACTCTCAAGACTTTCAAAAATTCTCTTTGGAACAGGATTTTTAAAGACCAGCAATCTTTAAATCATTTCTCTATATAAATATTGTGGGTCGCTGTGCTGCATGCTAATAATTGTTTCATAGTTTTATTAGATTTTGATAATTTTATAATAAGCTCTGATTTTTAATTATTTTAACTGTTTTGATCTTGTAATGAGGGCCTCTAGGTTATTAGCATTTAGATGCTATTTTGAGCTACCCTCGATAAATAAAGACTTCACTTCACTTCACTACTTCGACTGAGCTCCAACCAAATTCCGAGTCAAGTGCTATGAAGATTTCTTTTTGGTGTAGGTTGTTCATTTTTATAATAAGACACAAAATTTTTTGCAAAAAACATTATCCTGTAATAATAAAAATATGGACCAAGAAACACTAAAACAACTTAAAACCATGAGAATGCTTAGGTTGAAAGGCTACTCACGCTTAATTAAAGAAGGCTGACTTAATCAACCTCGTCGATCGACACCAAGCACAGTCTACAAGCATTTCTCTACTACTAGACGCAGAAATTCCTCAAGATTAAATTCCAAAAGATCTGGAAATCTTACAACCCACCAATTTCAAACCACCAAAGACTAGCACCCAAAGGAAACTTGAGGAAAAACTAATCGACTGGGGGAAATGGTTACTTGAAAACATCCCTCCGAAACCAAAACTCCTCGATAAAACCCTTGAATCTTTCAAGAAACGGATAACGAAATTATACCCAAAATTATAACCAAAACAGTGCAATTAGACAAGGCTCTCTGAGGATATGCAAAATCTTATGAAATAGAAAAAAACAACCAAGATCCTTTGAGAGAGTTGCAAAACAAAAGATCAGCCGTCAGAGACAAATTGAAATCAATTCTTGGTGAGATGGGAGGGATTAAATTTGTAGAAACACTACAAGTCACATTCTCGAAGGAGACAGGTGAAAACGAAACAACTTTCAAAACAGTTTATTTCAACTGTGAAAATAAGATAATCACTCCAGTCAGCTATGCAACAAATACTAAGCAGAATAGCTGTCTGGGTTTTGGAAGGCTCTGGTTGGACTGTCGCTTCCATCAAAGAACAATATGAGTAACGTCTGGTTACGAAAACCAAAAAAAAAACATTTCCATTACATTTTTCAAACGAACGATTTGCAGACGAGTTAAACCTTCTGCTGTTAACTGAGGATGGGAGTAGTCATGGAGTCACGTTCGCCACAGTTTGACCGCCCCCCGCGATGTTTGAATGACGTCACAGTCCAAAGGTCATCCCCAGTCCCTGAGCTTTGTTCACGGCGGTTTTAAGCCTAGAAGCCTTTGCGGGCAGACCGGATAAGGTCACTGAAAAAACCGGAAGTCACGCCAAAAAAAAAATGAATAAAAAACGATTTTTAATAAAAAACAAACTATATACAGACGGGGACGTGTGGGGACTCCGACCAAGTCCCCGTCCCTGGATAAAAATTTTACAGGTCTTGTTCCTCTTCTTCCTCGTCCGTGTTGGGGGAAGGTGTGTCAGGTCACATGAAATCGGACGCACCGTCGTCTTCTGAGAGCTCACCCTCCATGTCTGTCACGATGACACGTATCGCACCGTCCGTCGAGAGTGCATCCTCCTCACTCCATGCCTGTGACGCTGATCATGTCGCCACTTTCGCTGGCTGCGTCCGAGAGGGGTGCACTCGCTATGATGTGGATCAGAAGCGAGCGGCACTGCGGACAGCTTCAGTCCCATCGGCAAAGTTCTCCGAATTGAGCCAGACAATACCGCATCAGGCAGAACACGTGCACCATCTGGTTGCAGCAGGAGGTCTGGACAGGTTCCCTGAGGTGAACAGGATGGGATCCTGTATCGGCAGCGTACTTGTTCACGGCCGTCGTGCGTGCCATCAGTTGGAGGGTCGGGACGTAGGGTATGGTGAAGTCAAGACAAATCAGGCATGGGTCCTTCTCGTCAGCAGCCGCCATGATGTGTTTAAGTGAAGTGAGACCCCACGAGGGGGGTCTGCTCTTATAGGGACCTCGAGAGGCACGTGACATGACCTGGGGAGACCAATCAGGGTTTCGTCCCGGGCCTCTCTGGAAAACCGGGTCAGAGGGGGATATTGGGGTATCCCCTCAGAAGATGCCTACTGACCACGCAGGACAAGGCGACACTCCGATTTGTCGAAGCGAACTCGCTAAAAGGCAGGACCCTATCGAAGCACTCCATTTTCCAAGATGGAGAGTTACTGGGATATGCTCCCACCCGAGATGGAAGACTTTGAAATGGAAACAAAAGTTGGAAAAGAACGCATGCAGCCGCTGATCGAAGAGCTGAATAGCCTGACCATGTAGCCCTACAGGAAGCTGGCCATGTTGCCGACCACCACCCCGCCCAGCCGAGGCCACGTGGATGGTTCCATTGTAGCCGACGCCACTGGTTCCATCCTATTGGAAGTCGCCAGCTCCACCCCGCACCGTTGGCATGCGGTACGCCCGTGATTCCTTGACTCCACCCGGACCATCAAGTGGACCCACGCCTGCGACCAGTTGGCTCAATCAAGAGTGCACTGGACTTTCATGCGGGAGGTGGTGGTTCGAATCCCGACCGGACCAACACTCAGGGCCTTTAAATAACTGAGAAGAAAGGGCTGCCTTTGTAATTACATCTGCATATGGTTAGACTTTATAAGGACGATAAGCCAGTGACTTTATAAGGACGATAAGCCAGAGGACCCATCTCAGAGCCCCTGTTCATTTACTCTGTGGGACGTTAAAGAACCCACACACTATTCGCAAAGAGTAGGGCACGGTGTACCTGGTGTTGTGGTCTGACTTCAGTTGATATACCTCACATGGGACTTAGGGTCCTGTTCGTATATCACCTTGCACTTCCGTGCAAACGTTGTATAGACTGTTGGACCCGACCCACCCCCGCCCTCAGACCTGGACCGTCTCTGGACTACTCCATTGGGGTCTCTCGAGAACCCACCTTACATGATACAAGAGTCATGACCACACAGTTATAAAAAAATGATCAACCTGTTTTAATGATTATTATTTTGTACAAAAATCGAGGGCTGGCCAAACGCCGTGCCCGCACCACGTTCACAAAGTGCATGTCTCTCTTGCATCCCAGTGTCCCACGCATCCACTGTACAAAATGGTAGCATTCAACCCATGGGCAATGATGGGAGTCGGGATCGTTGTGATGGCTGCAGGACGCCACGGTCGTCAAACACGTCATGTCATCGAACTTGGGGCCGGCATAACGTTCCAAGTCGAATCACGGAATGTTCGATTTTTGGAGCAGGTCCTTTTCGTAATGACCGCCCTTGAAAGCCACTCTCGTGCGTTTGGGCCTTTTGTAGCGCTCGTACAAGGTGCGGACATCCTCGGGCAATCGGTGTTATCACCTCTTGTTCCTGGGGTGGAATGCTGGCCAACAACTCCTCCAGGGTCTGTGGTTTGGGCGTGTCCAGTTTGGGCACCTTGGCCTTGGAGGAGGTGGTGGGCATGGGGGCTGGCTGGGTCCTCTTGCACGGGGCGGGCCCACATCCCAGGGTGTGGTATCATCGGCCAATTGGACACTCAAGTCCAAATGCTGGCTGCCTCGGGCATGGCGTTTGGCGGCCGCTTTTTATTGGGCTTCTGTCAGGTGGTGGGTTTCTGACAGCACGTCAACGAATCGGTGCACACCCCCGACAGATGGTCCATCCTCTTGGGTGGAGCTTTTGACCTTCTTCTTCTTCTCAGGGCACAGGTACTTGGCCAGGGACAGGTCACCGTACTCCCAGGAGATCATCTTGTTGTGACTGAGTTGGGTCGAGAGACTCGAATGTTGCAGAGCCAGCAGGAGCCACCCTCTTATACCTACATGTCCACGCTCACCGTGCACAATGGGATGACCTCATCGACGTTCAATAGGATGGTCGAAAGGGGATTAGGGCCATGCGTGGAGTTCCGGTAAGTACATAGCACGTGCCCGGCCATGGATGGGGTTCTGGAAAAGGTCAGCCCTCCAGTAAAAACCTGGAGCACGTGCCCAGCCACTCGCGTGGAGTCTCAGCAGGCTTTGGGGGCGTGGGAACATGCAGGATTATGGGAGGGTCGCTCGCATGCTGTGTCGACCCACCAACCACGTGGCAACCGCCGCGAGTATGTGGCAAGAGTCCGTTGCTGGAAATCCGACCATAAATCCCGATGGAGTGGGAGACAAGCCCACTAACCCATCCATGGTGTCTGATCCACCTGGTGGTGATGGAGTGGGAGATGACACACGTGACACCCTCCCGTGCGATCCCAACGGGCTGGGCGAGCCGAGAGCCTATAAGAGCCGACCTTTCACGCCCCCTCTGGCATTCTTAAACTAACGTGTGTGTACTACCAAGAACTCGACTGACACGATTATACCAGGGACGATGATTACTTGTTGGTGCATGCCCAACATGGACTGGTGGCCGGGTACACGTTCGGAGAAAACTACCTGCATTGGTTTCAAGATCTAGCCAGGGCTTTGGAATGCTCGGTCCCCTGTACGATGCAAAGACCGTCCACGCTTTCTGCTGAGAGTCCCTGCTTTGCCGACGTTGTCGACGAAAATGACCATCCAGCCCCCAGCCACAGTCACAACAAGACCAGATCGCCCAGTTGGAGCGCCAGTTGAGTGAAGCACAGGAAGCGTGTCACCACCACGAATGGGTATGCGCACAACTCCGTAACGAGTTCCGTAGCCTGAGCAAGACCATGGAAGCCTGGCGGGTCGTTACCCAGCAAGTGCAAATGCCGCTCCGTCAAAAAGCCGAAAAAGAAGCCGACGAACAGTGGATGTGGCTTGTGAACTGCGACCGGCTACTGGATCGTGTGTTGTGCGACACATGTAAAGAGGACAAAGATCTAGCCTACTTTGACGAAGTCGAAAGCATGGATGGACCCCAGCCAACTGCCCACGATGCAAGCTGTGCCGACATTTTTTCTATACACCATGCCATCGAGGAGGACGTGTGGCGCACGTGTCCTGTGGAGCCTGACCAAGCGTGAACTTTTTGTTTTGTAAAATAACAAAAGATGTGTGTGAAATGCATTCATTCTTTGTGTGATCATGACGGAACTGTGTCTAGTGATGGGAGGGGCCCAAGACACCGACACATTGGTGGAACTTTAAGCTGGCCAACTGCAGATCCCTTGCCGAGTGGTGGTCAGGCCGTCACATCGTCGGGCCAAGCAAGACGTGACACCCTTGACGTACGAAGCCCTGGAAGAAGGGTGGCAAGCCTTGTGTCAAGTGAGACAACTGTACCCCGCCGAACGGCTCCTGAAACCCATGTGGGAACTGTTGAGTCGCAACTACCACATCGTCAAAGACGCTGATGCAGTGGTGGCTTTTTGAACCCTGGAGAACAACAACATGATGGTGCGTGGCGGTACAGGATGGAGCGTGGGTTAGGTGCGTGAGCGAGAGAAACCCATCTTTTTGTACGAGGTGGACTGGAATGCTTGGTTCATGTTCGGATACTTTGCTTATGACCAGCATCATTTCGTACTGACCCGGATCGTGAAGGGCAACGATGTCGCCGTGATCCTGACGCTGTCAGGCTGCACCACTGTGGTGGGCACGTGCGACTTGTCCCAATACCCTCGAGCCGTGCAACATTTGAAAACCTAACTATGGCGTGCATCCTCGTACACGCACATGCACTATGCCCTTCCATTTGCATTTGAAAATTTGTGTAAAATAAACCAATAAAACAACGTGTGATCCAGCCGTGTGCATTCATTCTGAGCATGGCGTGGGGCACTGGTCGACACGGTGGGCCTGCCGTCCTGGTGGCTCGACCTGGACGTCGACCAGATAGACCTCGAGTCCCCCATGACCGTCTTTGAGGTCTTGCTCGAGAATCCCTTGTTTTATTGGGGTCACTAAGCCGCTTTGGTGGCGTGGTTAGTGCATCGGAACCCCACGCCCAGTGCGGCCGTCTGGTTCCACCTCGTCCATAAAACGTACCCCGACAGCTTGCCGAGCATCGGTAGGTATGTCCGCCTCCAAGAAGAGGACGACATCTCAGACGAAACGTCCCGCCGCCTCACGGTGTCGACGACCACTCAAAAAAGATGTGAGCGCCCGGTACCGTGATCCTTCGGTGCCTTGGCGATCCTTTGGCCTTGGGTGGCATCTGACGGTTTGCCGAAGTGCAAGGCTTGCTGCGGCATCGCGCCCGGGTGGCATTGGAATGCGATCTGGTGTACATGTTGCACAAACCTCAACGGCGTCGGTTTCCCACCTTGCCGGTGCTGGTGTTCAACGTGGACGAATGTTAGTGAAAGCCTTCCGGTCGATCTTGAAACGAGGACAATGGCGTCGTCCTCAACGGTTGCAGATGGATTAGGGCAAAGAATTTTACAACCGGCCGTTTCAGACCTTCTTGAAACAGAGAGTTATATATCATTTTTCGTTGCACGGGGATGCCAAAGCGGCGGTGGTGGAACGGTTCAATCGGACTTTGAAACTGCCAATGTACCAGTATTTCACAGTGGCCAACACATTGCGGTTCAGGAAGGCCCCGCAAGACGTGACCCCCGCCCAGGAAAGCGAAGTGTGGCACACCCTGTACGGCCCATGGTCGAAGTGCAAGACCAAGCATTCGAGGTGGCACGTGGAGGATCGTGTGCGGCTGGGCAAACACCATCATCCCTTCAAGAAAGGGTACTTGCCCGGCTGGATCGAAGAAGTGTTCGTGGTGCGGGCCGTGCAACCACGGCCCGTGCCCACATACCAGGTGGAAGAGATGGATGGCATGCCACTGGAAGGCACGTCTTACGAGCAGAAGTTACAGAAAGTGAAGGTGGACGACGACGCCCTGTTCTGCATCGGGAAACAGCGCGGCGTCCAAGTGCTGGTGGAAGGGGAAACGATGTTGCAACTGCAAGGCTGTTTCACGAGCTACTGCCACGGCAAAAAGGCCTTCAATGCCTTGGGTTTTCCCACGCCCTTGATGGCCAACAAACTGGACAGCACGACACCCCATAACGACTACACGGCTATGAGCGAGAGCCATATTAAAGGATGAAGGGTGGACGCGGACGTTCACTCGCAAACCGGACGCTTGAGACAGAAAAAGATGGCCACGTGGTATCCCGTGGGTGTGGGCCCATCCAGTCACACCATCCACGTGGCCAAACGTGATCGAGCTGCCACCAAACGATGTTGACTCACCACGGTGCAACCTGACGTGGATCTGGCCTACGTGTCCCGTGTTGGACGAATTGTTCGCGTCCGTGCCGATCCCGTCCCCACCACCACCCTTGATGCTGGGCACACCGACCCCATCGCCATGGCAGACGGTTGTGGTAGCAGTGGGCGTGGGCTCGCTCGGCCATGGGCCACAATTGCCCTCGTCAACAGCCCCTGCCCGTCACCAATGTCACCAGGAGGCAGCAGCAGCAATAGTCACAGCTATATCACACCACATCCCACTCGTTGACGTTGATGCTGTCCAATCTGAAATGGTGGACGCCAGACGCCTTGCAATGGTTGGATTCGTTGTTCGCCTTCTACCACAAGCAACGGTGGTGTCATCGTCTCACGTTCACTCGAGTGTGACGGGTGCACGTGGTGTGGAATGGGTTGGCCCTGCTGATCGTGGCAGCCGGGTTGATTGAAGGGCCCGTGTTGGATGACAGTCTGTTGGTGGCCCAGCTGGCGGCCTTGGGCATGGTGGTCAAAGGCTGGACAGATTTCAAGAAGTTCACGTTCAAAGTGGACATGGCCCAGTGGGCGTACGCCACCTATGCCAGGGCAATTGTGCACGTATGTGTGCGCCATGCTATTGGACCATATCGAGAGTTTTTTAATCAAGATGCAGACGTTGGACGATGTGGTGGCCGACGTAGAACTGCTGTTGATGAATGGGTGCCTAGCCACCTACACGGCGCGCTTCGAGTAAGTGCCGGTGCGTGGTAAGTGTTACGTGGATGCATGCACCCGGCCATTGGTGCCCATCAAACATATAAAAGCTGTCACCTCGCCGTGAACATCCATGCCCCAGATGCGACGCCGATGTCGACAAACCAAGACGACCCCACAACACTGCCGCCGTCAGACCAGTGGACTCTTTCGATTGCTGGCCTTGCTGCCAGCAGCCATCGCGGTGGGCAAAGCGGTGGCTTTGGGCGGAGTGCGAGCCGTGGCAGGCTACAGGGTCAAGAAAGGGATGGAGGTGGCCCCCCAGAAACAGGAATGATCCATAAAAAGAGGTGCTCTTCGTCATCCCACTGTGAAAACGGTTGGACAGGATGCCCCAGACACAACGATGCCATCACACCGTCAACATGGTGAAGCGCGGAGCCCGCCACCATTAGAGCGGCGGTTTCCTTCCTTTCCTAGCCATGTTGAAACACGGAGCCCGCCGTCGCCTTCAGTCCAGCGGTCTCTTTACCTTGTTGGCCTTGTTGCCGGCAGCCCTTGTGGCAGGCAAAGCAGCTGCCTCAGGGGCCGTCAGTGGCGCAGCCGGCTACGGGGTCAAGAAAGGGCTCCAGGCCACCACCAAGAAACGCTATGCCCCATGGCCCATCGAAAAAGCAGCATGAGCATGAAAGAAACGAGGCTTTTTGCGGCATCCCGACGGCGTCAACGGCCGTTTTTGCAAGCCCTCTTGCAAGAAGTGCATGAGCCGTGGGTGCAACGCAACCTGTTGCAGCATGCCAACGCCGACCAGATCAATGCCATCAGCGAATTGGTGTTGAACAGGGTGACCACGGAACGTGAAAGATCCTTTGCTGGAAGAAATGTGGGCCACCAGGTCCAAACCCAAGAAAAGAAGCCGGCCGTCAGAGAAACCCATGGACGAATTGCTGGAACAGGTCCGACACAACCTAGCCAGTGCAGACGACACTATAAAAAGATCCCGGGACGTCCGGCAAGCCAAGACGCCAGCCGAACTGCGACGGTTGCGACCTTTGCTGGGGTGAGAAGTGTGGGCCGAAGGCAAGAAGACGTGTCGGAAACTCAAAGGCACCGACTACTGGAGCGCAGGCCAAATGACGGTGGCAGACCCGACCAAAAACAACGCCTCAGGCACCCCCTCCCAAAAAGAAAAAGACGCTGCAGCGTGGGTGGGGGTTGGACGTGCAGAAATGGTTGGGCAAGACCAGCTTGGAATTTTATTGGCCGAGGTATCAGTACATGGGGCCTGGTGCACATCTGCAAAAACGCTTGAAATGCGGGGACCCGGGCATCAACCGGTTGGACAAGATCGCCACAGCGCACGACATCAATTACTCGAAGGCCAAGATGTTGCAAGAGAAGCACGCGGCCGATCGCAGGATGATGATTCGTGCCATCACTGCCCTCCCGGAGAAAAAGAAGTGGACTGAAGCCCTCGTCAAGAAGATCATGCAAGCCAAGACAAAATTGAAATTGTGAGATTCTATTTTACAAGGACAATAAACGTTCGAGTTCGTCCATGACGTCGGGGGTCACGTGCACGTGTCCCCCGCGTCCAAGACCATTCCGGCAGGGGGTCGTCCGGTGTCGACGGCTTTCTGGGCACTCACTTTGTCAGGATGGGCTTGACACCAACGTTTCATCATCGTGCACCACTGGGCTTTGTGTGTTTGCTTGTACCTGGCTTTCTGGGCACACACAGCTTCCGTCCCCAACCTGGTGGTGTGCCAGATGGCCCAGAGCAATACCTTCAAGTGGTGGTACGGCGAAGGCTGCATCGGCCAGTTCCTCGATCGGATGATGGAGTTGAACAAGGACGGCGACTAACCCCTCACCATCCCGGCCCACAACTTCCAGGGCTACGACAGTTACCCGGTGGTGGAAGCTCTGCACGGTCGAAAGCAGCATTTGGAACAGATCAGCAATGGGGGCAAGGTGCTGCAACTGGTGGTCGTCGACAACATCCGGTTCATCGACTCCATGTCCTTCTTCCAGATGTCACTTGCAAAGTTTCTGAAAACCTTCGGGGTGACGGAACTCAAGGAGGGGTACTTACCCCATCTTTTCAACATGCCGGCTAACCAGACCTACCTGGGACTCGTCCCAGACCTTAAGGAGTACATGCCCAACAACATGTCGGTTGGGGACAAGCACGAGTTCGAATGATAGTACGCACAATGTGCCGACCGGGTGGAGTTCAACTTCCACGACGGACCGTTGGCATACCGCCAGTCAGACGTCCAACTGCTCAAGGAGGGCTGCCTCACGTTCAAACGGGATTTCGAAGTGTATGCGGGCTTCGATCTCTTTGATCAGATGACCGTCGCCTCCACGAGGAGCCAGAGCCAGATAAATTTTTGTGTGGCACATCAAAGAATTTGGAACGTAATGGTAAATTCCTGGAATATTTTCTCCTGGAGACCTGAAACGAAAGTGTGAAAGAGCCGTGGGAGCCCAAACCACACGTCAATAAAGATAACACTCCGAGCTTTCAAAAATGCAATTAGAAAATTGAGATCCCGTAGTGCAGGTTTATAAGCCGGCAGCCAGCTGCCGGCTTATAAACCCGGCAGCCGGCAGCTTTTTCAAGAGTAAGCAAAAGCAACCACAAACCCGAAAGACTGAACCACGAATCACACCTTTTTTTTGTTTTGCTTTTTTCTGAGTTTTGGGTAAGCCCTTGTTGCAAATAAAAAATGTTTGCACCAGAACTGAAATAAATGGCATTCGGGGTTAGGAAATTATCTTTAATATAAAAAAAACTGTAGAATGTTGAAGAGCGTTAATCTAGCTGACATATGCATCTTCCATGGAGTATTTCTTTGAAAAGAAGATTCCGGCTGTAAATGGTGATTTCACTGCAGCGTCTTTCCGATTTGGAAAGTGTTCAGGGTATGTTTGAATATCACTTTGAACATAAATATTGCAACTCGTTTGGAGAATTTCTTTTGATAGAATGAAATATTTGTTGGGTCAAAATTATTTCCGGTAAGATTCATTTCCTACTTTAATGTTTAACTAAACATGTTGATTCTTGAGGCCCTATGTGCCACCTGGCACGTGGAGGATAGGTGAAGGTGAAGGTGAAACATGTTATAACTAACGAAAATTGTGACTTCAAGGCTTCCATTTTTAAAAGCCAGTATGCCTGCTTTCAAAGCAAGATGTTTAAACTGCCTTTGCGAGTTTGCCACGCAACGATCTTTATGCAAGCACGCCGACAAGACTGGACATCAGTTAGAGGAGAGAAATATCCAATTCTGTAAGCAAGGGGACACGGTGGCCGTAAATTTGCCAGTGCCGAAAAGTTTCTCACCACAGCAACAGGCGGCGTACAAAATATATTTGATCGGTATGGTGGAGCTAATAAATTCTTTCCTGAGACCTGATGTGAAAAGCAAGTGGATAAAAATCGACCTGATCATGGTCGCTGTGGAATTTTTCCATGCGTTGCTGTTCGATTTGGGGCTAAATAAGCCATTTGCAGCACGGGAAGCGCGGCATCCACCTCCCCTGAAGAAGGAGAGTTCAACGGCGTTGCGTTACAATTTGTACGACATGGCCATCCTTGCGGATTTGTTCGGTTCAACATCAGTGCCGCTGAAACACCACGGTCAGACCTACAGGGTTTATTTAGCTCCTAAAAGAGCTGCTTTTGCGCCCAAAAGCAGGAAAATATTGGCTGATTAAAAATGAGCGGGAGATGATAATGCTCTGGCCAATGTGAACGTTGCACCCACCATCTACCCTCACCAGCTCAAGTGGATTTGGTGGTTGACTTGTGATGACATCGTAGAACATGCTCACTGCAGTTTTCTGATCCTTACCAGTTAGTTCTCTCTCCCTCCTTGACTTATTTGGAAACACACAAGCTTAAATCAATACAGTGTATGGAGAACTATAAGGTTATTCACGAGATTACAGAGTTAGAAATGTGACTTAGTGAGTTTTGATTGTATACCTCAGGTATTTCTACCCATGAAGTAACAAAGTTAAAATTTTGACATGTCTAGGTTATAGATTGTACACCTCAGGTATTTCTACCCACGAAGTAACAACGTTAAAATGGTGACATGATGAGTTATAGATTGCGGTATACTTCAGGTATTTCTATTCATGAAGTAACAAAGTTAAAATGGTGACATGATGAGTTATAGATTGCATACCTCAGGTATTTCTACCCATGAGGTTACATAGTTAGAAAATAATGTGACATGGTAATTTGATTGTGCAAGATTGTTTGATAAATCATGTGAGGATATATAACAACAGTTTTCTCCTGTGGAAGTTTGTCTCCTCAAAGGTCCAGGTGATCTGATATGGAGGTACTCTTGCACCAGCAATGATGTCTTGAGCCAGCAAGATAATGCCCATCCCACAACTTCCACTGCCAGCAGTCTTACCATCGAGGTTTTGCTGTGGCATAGACATCTGCTTATGCTGCGATGAGCATAGCTGACTGGGCACCATAGCATTGACGATGTTGGCAGATGCGAACATACTGCTCGGAAGACTGACTAGTGTTCCTACTACGGAACCCAGATTGGCGGGTGGGGCAATTTTAATGCCATCATCATACCAAATAGTCTGTGTCTCTAGTTCATAGCAGACAAGTCCCCAGTGTAGCTTGTCCTCCATGTGCAGTGGCATTAATATGGGCTTCAGTTCTTGTGGATTGTGAAGGTCCTTTCTTAATATCGTTTTGATGGGATCTAGCACATGGTTGTCCAACCAGACCAAGGCTTCAGAGGGCAAACAAAGGATAGAGTTGCTGGACGTGCGCCTTTGGTCAGATCTTAGGAAGTCTTTAAGTTCCCTGATCGTATCCTTGGCTTCGTCCAGCTCCTTTCCGGCGATGTTTGTGTATACGAACTTCGTGCCATTTATCGGGAGGCCAGTGATCACACAATGATCATTTATTACTTGTCCTATTCTTTTAAAGGAATGGCTATTCAAGTAGCTTCGATCTGTTAATTCGCGTTGGCGAATAAGAAGCCACAAAGACCAAGGGTTGACGCAACGAGAACGCCGCATTTCTTATACTTGACACCAAACAAAGCTGGATCAAGAGGATTTCCGCCATCATCGCTTAGTTCGCAGAAAGGAACCTTTTGTACTTCGTTCGGGAAGAGCCGACTGACTGATGCAAAGAACGTTTTGACGGAAAACATATCATTTTCAGCACGTGTGATAACTTATTGACTGACGCGTTGATGTTTTGAGGCAGACCAAAGTGTCTTAATCTTCTAAGTGGTCCGTTTCATATTCAATCCGACCTGTCAGCAAAACCACGCATCAAAAAATAATCCAATTAATCCTGGGACAAAAATTTAGCTGGCTCTGGCTCCTCGTGGCGTGCAACCGTTTCCTGCACATGCACTGCATGGAGGATAAGACCATTGCCTCTGAACCCTTGCAGGGCTGGCGCCACCAGGTCAACCACTCCCACGTGGCCATGGAATGGTTGCTGTGGGAAGAGAACCAGCTACGCCGGGCCGCCCGGGCTTGACGGAGGAACAACAGCAGCAACACCATGACCGGTTCCTGAACGACGGGATGGATGACCACTATCCTCTCTACTGCCAGCGGATCCAGCACGCCCACAACGTCGGCGAATACCGGATTCCCGGTACATGGCACACGGTCGACGGCTACGATCCCGAGACACGGACCGTCTTCGAGTTCTATGGGTGCTTCTGGCATGGGTGCTGGCACTATCATTCACAATGCACCGAGCGTTATCCGCAGTCGCTGGGACGAATCATGCCCTGTTGGAAGCCCGAGGGTTCCGGGTCCACGAGATGTGGGAGTGCGAGTGGAACGCTCTCAAATGCACCGACCCCGCCATCCACACGTTCATGCAGGACCAGGAGTTGATGGACCCCCTGGACCCCCACGACGCATTCTTTGGCGGCCGTACCAATGCCGTCAAACTCTACCATTTCGTCGACGTCAAACCTGGGGAATGGGTCCGGTAGGTGGACTTCAAGAGTCTCTCCCTTGGTCAATAAGACAAGCGAGTACCCGATCAGACATCCCGAGATCCTGTACGAACCTGGCACCACCGACCTGTCCACTTACTTTGGGTTGGCCAAAGTGACCGTGTTGCCACCCGAAGGGTTGTTCCATCCTGTCCTGCCCTACTGCAGCAGTGGCAAGTTGACCTTCCTGTTGTGTGCTGTGTGCAGCGACATCGACAAGCCCTTGCTAGACAAGGTAAGAGCATTTGCTCCACTTTTGTACCCAGACCCCCTCCAGACGAATCGACCTCGTCCCTTAGACTCATCCCGTGTGTTTTTTCCTGGTGTCTTGCAGGTCCCCGAGTGCCATCACACCGACACCCAACATGCCCTGGTGGGTGTCTGGTGTACCCCCAAAATGGCCAAAGCCGTTGAAAAGGGCTACGTGATCCAACACGTTCACGAGGTCTGGCATTTTTCCCAACGCTGGGCCAGCCTCTTCTGGGACTACGTGGACACGTGGCTCAAACTCAAAGAAGAAGCCAGCAGTTGGCCTTCCGAGTGCACCACCCCCGAACAGAGAGAAGCTCACGTCCAACGGTTCCACGAGCAGGAAGGTATCTTCATGGACGCCTCCAAGATCGCCAAGAACCCCAGGCAGCGGGCGTTGGACAAGCTCATGCTCAACAGCATGTGGGGCAAGTTCGGTCAACGTACCAACGAGATGCAGGTAAAGAATTCGTCGAGCCACAGTACTTCAACCAGTTCCTCGACAGCAACCGGTATGACATCTGGTACGTCAGTGTCTTGACTGAAGACTGCATTGAGGTACATCACCGCATGCAGCAGCACGAGGACCTGCCGTCGGTGAATTTGAACATCTTCGTGGCCTGTTTCACCATCTGCTGATCGGGTCCTCTACTTCGACACGGCCTGAGTCCTCTTTGTGGAACGGCCCAGCGATACGCCCGTGTATCCGCTGCTGGGCGATTTCCTGGGCTATTTCACTGACAAGCTGGACCCCGGTGACCACATCGTCGAATTCTGTTGTGGGGTCCCAAGAACTATGGGTACGAGACGGCCAGGGGCAAGCACGTCATCAAAGTCAAAGGTCAGTCCAGCAACGCTGAGGGGATGGCGCAACTCAATTATGAAACGTTATGCCAAAACACGTTGGACAAGCTGAAAGACCCTCGAGACGCCCCACAGACCACTCGCATCACGCAGACGCACAGCATCCACCGTGACGCCAAGACCTACCAGTTGTCCACCCGTCCCTCGCACAAGACCTACCGTTTGGTCTACTCCAAACGTGTCTTGGACTCCGTGACTGCTTGTACCTACCCGTACGGGTACCACCGTCTGTCCGAGGAGGACCTGGGCAACGTGGACGCTCTCATGGACTTCTAAAGAGTCGTTTTCTCAACCCTTAGGGACGGGGTGGTCATTCGGACCTCGCCCCACACGTTCCCGTTTGTAAAAAATAAGTTTTTTGTGCATTAAACTTTGTCCTTTTATGATTTTCTGTCTTTTTTCCGGTTCACTTCCGGTTTTTGATGACGTCATGTCCGGTCCCTTGATTCCAACCCCTTGGGTTCTAACTCGACTCTCGCTCGCCTCGTCCAGGATGACCTTTGGACCGTGACATCATTCAAACATCGCGGGGGTCAAACCGTGGCGAACGTGACTCCATGACTTTTGATGGGAATAGCCATATGTACTTATCAAAGACTTTAACAGGTTTATGTACAGTAAAGCAAAACGTAAATAATGGAGACGCTTTGGCATGCATTGTCTTCAAAGCCTTAGAAGCGAAGACACACTAACCAAACGCAAGGAAAACTGCATAATAATCAATGGTAAGCAAGCAATCAGAATGCCTAAAGAAGGTTCTAAAGTTGGGTTAAAACATCACCATGAACATTTGCCTGCTCCATTCGTGATTTATGCAGATTTCGAGGCTATAACAGAAAAGATACCAGGAGAATGTGGGCAGAGCATCGGTGAATCTTACACAATAGCCTACCAAAAGCATAAAGATTGCGGTTATGGGTATAAAGTAGTTTGCTGCTACGACGACAAGTTTAGCAAACCAGTTAAAATCTTCAGAGGTGAGAATGCAGTTCATAAATTTTTAGAGAAAATGTTAGAAGAGGTTGGGTACTGCCATCAAATTTTTTAAGGGCATTTCTGCAAACCACTTCATGATCAAAGAAGAGGAAGAAAAATTCAGAAGAGCCAAAGATTGTCACATCTGTGAGAAATCACACACCGAAGAAGACATCAGAGTCAGGGACCATTGCCACATTACTGGAAAGTTTAGGGGATCAGCTCACCGAGACTGCAACCTAAAATACGAATTAACCCATAAGATACCTGTAATTTTCCATAATTTGAGATGGTATGACAACCACTTCATAATGCAAGAGATCGGCTCAATAGTTGAGAAATACCCTGTTGTAAATGAAGAGGGAGAAGAAAGAAAGATGGAAAATTGGTGTGATTCCAAACAACATGGAAAATACATAGATTTTATGCCTAGCAAGAATTTAGTGTTTATAGATAGTTTCAATTTATGAGTTTCAGCCTTGATTCCCTAGTGAGAAATCTCCCTAGTGAAGCCTTTAAATACACAGCTGAAGCAGTTGGGAAAGATGAACAATTCGAACTCATGAAAGAAAAAGGTGTTTATCCTTATGACTATATGGACAGCTTCGAAAAATTCAAAGAAAAACAATTACCATCTAGAGATCAGTTCTACAGCATTCCTAGCGATGAGCATATAATAGATGGACAATACCAACATGCCCAAAATGTCTGCAAAGAATTCAACCTGAAAAAAACATGGGAGATTACCATGATTTATGCCTAAAATCTGGCATTCTAGTATTAGCTGACGTATTTGAGAATTTCAGAAAAACTTGTTTGGAATACTATCACTTAGATCCTACCCATTATTTCTCCTCAGCTGGACTCAGTTGGAGTGCCATGCTTAAGATGACTAAAATTAAATTTGAATTGATACAAGACATTGACATGTTTCAATTCGTAGAAAAGGGTATGCAGGGTGGAATTTCATATATAGCAAAAAGATGCAGTCAAGCGAATAATAAGTACATGAATGATTATGAAGAGAAAAATCCTTTAAAGTACATCATGTATTTAGATGCCAGTAATTTATACGGATGGGCTACGAGTAAATGCCTACCATCTGGAGAATTCCAGTGGGTGAGTGAGGAAGAAATCAGAAAATTACACGTGAAGAGTTTAAGAGAAGACTCTGAGAAAGGTCTGATATTAGAAGTCGATCTTAAATACACAAAAGAACTGCATGAAACACACAAAGTTTATCTCCTTGCCGCAGAGAGATTAACGGTGACACCGTCAATGCCATCACCCTATTGTGAAAGAATCAGGCAAGAACATGGAATAACGACTGGGCAAGTCAAGAAGTTGATTCCAACCTTTGGACACAAAAAGAAATACGTTCTGCATTATAGAAACCTGCAATTGTATCTCGATTTGGCCTTGAGAATAAAGAAGATTCACAGAGTATTACAATTCAATCAGTCTCCATGGTTGAAGCAATACATAGATTACAATACTCAGAAACGAACTAACGCAAAAAATTCTTTCGAAAAGGATTTTTTGAAGCTTATGAATAACAGCGTGTTCGATAAGACCATGGATAATTTAAGAAACAAAGTCAACGTCAGACTCATCACAGACCCTGAAAAATTAGTTAGTATCAGCTCAAGACCAACTTTTGTGAGCTGTAAAATCTTCAGTTAAAACCTGGTATCTGCACATAAGATCAAAGAAAAACTTACCCTCAACCGATCTGCTTATGTAGGAATGTGTATTCTTGATCTCAGTAAGGTGCTACTGTAAGATATGGCAAAAAACTAGGCTTACTTTTCACAGACACGGATTCGTTGGCTTACGAAATCGAAACAAGAGACGTATACCAAGACTTCTGGGAAGACAGAGACAAATTTAACAACAGTGATTACCCAGTAGAAATCCAATTCTCAGACAAAACTAATAAGAAATTCTTGGGAAATTCAAGGACGAAGATGCTGGAATTCCAATCGCCGAGCTCATGGGTTTGAAATCAAAGATGTATAGTTATATAAAAGGCTACGGTGGAGGTGCGAAAAAAGCGAAAGGAGTAAAAAAGATTGTTGCGGAGAAATGAATCAAGCACAATGACTACAAGGAAACCTTATTCGAAAGCCAACAGCAGCACCACACAATGAGAGCCATTCGAAGTCAAAGCCACCAATTAGGCAGTTACGAAATTAAGAAAATCTCACTCAGCTGCTTCGATGACAAACACTACATTCATGAGAACGGTGTCACAAGTTATCCTTATGGCTATTACAAGATCTCTTGAAAGAAATCTTTACACCTATATGAAGCATTGGGCAGTTTTGTAATATAAAATACAGTATTTTATATTCTTAAACCGAAAAATTCAGAAATCAAACGTGCACCATCTGTACCTCTCTGGGTTGTCGTCCTCAGCAAGACTATCGAGATTGTAATAATTGTACTACAATCCGTCTTAAAAAGCGCAATATCCTACCATCGCCCAAATTTGCTTGCATTTTTCAAAATCGTATCGAGGTGACTGCTCAAAAAACCCTTCGAAGATTCCAAATCTCCTCCAAAAAAATTCTGAATAAATCACATAGGCAATGAAAACACCCCATCAAGGTTGTTTAACCTCCCTGGGTTTACCATTGAGAGTTTTTCTAAAATAGTATCGTATTCTCCACGTGTCTCCATTTTTGATGGAGTTATAGGCATCTAACAGTTCTCGCTTATGGAGCTTGCAAGTTTTTTTTGCACTCAGGGTTTTGACTTCTCTCAATTCCGCCACTGTCTTGTTCACCATGTTTTATAGTATGACAAAAAATAGCTACTCTTTTTCTTCAAAAACGGTACAGAGAAAAGTTTTTGAAAACTTTTTGAAAACTTTTTGAAAAACCTTTTGAAAACTTTTTGAAAAAAAAGTTGAGAAGTTTTTCAAAAAATTTTCAAGAAAAACAAGATTCCTCGAAAAAGGAGACTCCCCAAATGGAATGTAGTCATGAATTATTCATGATGTCATAATCTTCTAAAGGGGTCCATTTTTTTTCGAACATGCCAAGGCCAACGATGGGCCAACCCCCCCTTAGTTGCTAACTAGTAGTTTCTTATTCGTTTTTTTTTTTTAGTTTTTTCTTTATTTGTTTGGTGATTGTGGTTTATAGCTTTTTAACAGCTCATAGCTTACCAATAGTTGCTTTAAGTTTCGTCGTTTATTTCAAGCTAGAGAGACTCACTCTCCAGGTACAATCCATTTTCCTTACTCCGAAGAACCTCTCTCGTGGCTTGATCGCTTGAACCCCTATCTACCACGCAGTTTGCATTAAAAATGACATGCACATGCTTGGACATGTTTATTGTGTGAATCCCAAATATTACACCACTGCTCAAAGTAAGATGGTGTCAGTATTTTGAGATCATATGAGCGGTGGATTGCTGAAATTTATGTCAAGGCAGCACTACTCGAGGAAAGACCACATGTTGACAACCCTGAAGTGCCGTGGGGGGGGGGGGCAGCACCACCACCTGGCTGGCCAGCCCAACGCTCACAGACAGAACACTTCTCATGATCCCATGAGGGAAATGAAGATTGTTTTTGCTGGCGACAAGTTGACGCGAGTGCGATTTGCTGGAGCAAAGGATTTGCTGTCCGGATCCCAGACTCTTTCAGACCCTTTTGAGCACGGTTCCCCATTCAAGCCAGGTTCTCGCAGTAATAACAAAAGACTGAACTCGAAAATGCAAACAATTACCATAAAAGGAAGAGCTGTGCCAATGCCAGTCCAAAAGGAGAGGGGGCTAGACTATCCTCAACTCGACCTTTTTCTTTTGTTTGTTTGTTTTTTTTTGATAACCGGTCGAAAGTGCGAAGAAAATCTAGATCGAGGCATACTTTGTTTTGAAAATCTGAGGTACTCATCCAGTTCTTCAACTTTATTTGGTGTCCATATATTCACATGTGCAGTTTGTTCTGTTCGCTTTGAATTTAGAACAAGAATATGTCTAAATTAACTAGCAATGTTATCATTAACTAATAACTCTGCATCTCCACAATACTAAATTTTATTATTTTTTGTCCACCCCTCTAGGAAGAAAATTCATCGAATTACTAGATCGATCGCATTTTGCTTCGTGGAGATGTTTTGCTCCTTAGCACTTGGAAGCAACCAATGACGGGATGCACGAGTTGACCATGCTGAGTGAATTACAGTTAGAGCGTTCAGCTTGCCTGTCTTCAAGTCTTTACGACACGACGGTGAAATTAAAAAGGGACATGTCGTCAGAGTGACAGGGCGCGTTAAGGGAAGGCATTAGCTTAGTATGTGGCTGTGATTTAGGCCGTTAATTGAGAAAAATTTTCCGACTCTCGACTCTCGAATTAGAAGTGTTGCTCGCCCGATGAGGCAAATATTCGGCTTATCCTTGGTGTACTGAAGATCCTCAGCTGGCAAATTGTTTTTGGCTCTTACTTATTGTAAACACAGGCAGCCCAGACGTGATGTTTGTTTTCAAATGGTCGTCCAATTTAACATTTATATTTAGGGTCTAGCCGATGATTAAAAAGCCCTTAATTTGCAAAACATAGCCCGCCTACCTTAATTAAGGTGGCTCAAATCGGTCTCAACACTTTCAAGAGACTCACTTATTAGAACGATTGACACTACAACACTGCATCACGTATTAGCAAATGTTATAGTATCATATGAAACACCAATTATTGCTGAATAAGATGCGGTCAAATTTGTGAATTTTTAAAGTAGCTCTGAATCCGCTGAACGTTTTTTAATCTTCGCAAAAAGTTTCATCTTGGGCTCTTCATTACTTTCCAGCAATAAAAAAATGGGGTTCACGGAGTTCGTTATTGAGATATGAGCAACTAAAGCCAAAATGTAGGGTGTTTTTAAAGGGCTTTCTCGTTTTCATGGCTACTTATTACTTATGACTTATTCAGCAATAAGAGGTGTTTCATATGGTACCATAACACTGCTAATAAGGGAATAACATGACTTTTTGAGGGAATATTGTTTATTTGCGCCCGCGTAGTGTCATTTGCGGCCCGACACTACGCGGGCGCAAATAAACAATATTCCCTCAAAAAGTCATGTCATTATCATTATTATCAATAAACAAGGCCAAATGATATCAAGAATGCGAGTTTTAATAATACAAGCTAAGTGAATAACGAATTCAAAGTCACTTCAAATCACCATGTAAGTGTTGATTGAACAAGCTATTAAAGATTCAACTCAGTCCAGTTAACTTATTTAAAATTACCGAAAAAATGCTTAAAATTGTCGATAAATAATACGCGTATCACAAAGTCTAATTGGTTAAAATCCATCGGATGATGAAGGAAGAACCAATCAGCTGTAGGGCTGATAATGCATTAGCAGCCCTCTGTGAGTCTTTTGCGGCCCGCTGAGCGTGTGTTTTGAAGAGGCCAATTTTCTATTTGGCCGCGTATATTGATAATAATGCGTGACACAATGCTGTAGTGTCAATCGTTCTAATAAAGTAGTCTCTTGAAGGTGATGAAACTGTTTAGAGCCACCTTACGGTGGCTGAACGCAGTCTTTTTGCAGTCAGTGATATTTTTTAATGGCCTACGCCGATTCTGAAAAACGACTAACAAATAGGGCGGTGACGGCCAAAATAATTTTTGACTTGCTCGCGAAGATTGGGCTAATGCAGTGTAAATTCGCTGTCATTGCGTAAATCAAAGCGTTAAAAATCATACGTACGAAATGCTGCACATGCGCATTGCTTCAAACTTGAGACTGACAACCATCGCCTGCTTTCCCCCAATTTCTCGCGAACCAGTCGTTTGATTTTAGACAAATTTGGAATAAGAATACTTCGGATGACAAACAAATGGGGTATAAAAAAAAATCTGAAATTTAACAGAAAATGTTTGGAGAAAACCAGAAAACGCCAGTCAGAAAATTATGAAAAGTTCGTCTGTTACAATTTAATCATAACAGCTGTTACACTTACTATATTTTCCTTTTTTAGTAAGCAAATGCTGAAAAAAAAGCTAAGAAGGGAATTTTGCATAAGTGAGGAAAAAACCATCCTTCAGCCGTTGTTTCAATCTAGATGCGTTACCAGGGCAACAGCCCGCAGAGCACCCAAACTGCCAACAATGTAAGCCTTTGTTGCAGGGCTTGTTCGTGACCACGTTTGAGCTTTCATGCAAAAACGGCCTAGATTTTGCAGTAGAGGAAGTACAAGTATTTAAAAACTGCGTTCAGCCGCCTCAAGCCGAATGTTTTCTTGGTTTTGCTGATCGGTTTAGGTAGTGTTTTGTCACTTTTCGTCTTCTACAAAGTCAAGGCTGGACAGAGCAACAACGGACCTTCTTCATGTGAAGCACGATGAATTGCCCAATTATCGAGCAACCTAATACCCAAGAGAAGCCTTGTCTAGATTGAAGTGAGAGCGAGTTAAGTAATCATGATAATCACGAATAAAGTGTAAGAGCGGGGAAAAAGACGCAGGTCACAGGCGTTTAAAATGTGAGAATACGAAGGAGAAGACAAAACATATAGAGTGATCGAGTGAAGAGAAAGGACATTGAGCTTAGAGAAAAGAGGCTTGGAATGTGTTCGTGAAAGGTTGAAGGGGAGAGAGATTTGGTGTTAAAATTGCTGATCTTAGTCTGAAGTATTGGGCTTAGACTTCGAAGCCCCTTGACGAGTCATCATGGTCTGAAAAATCTCGATTTTTTGGTTAGATGTCAGGTGCGGAGCATGCGCACTTTCGCATGGAAATCTGCGGTATTCGCAGTGCCGTTTACCTTACTGTGGCGTGGCATTCAAAGCGCACACGTGCAGTCGATTCTGTTCACTGAAGGAAACGCAGGAGTTGAAAGGGACGGATTTTCCCTTGTTTTTATTATGCCTACTAGTTTCTAAATGCCCGTGGAAGTCTTCATCAACGTCATGACCACTTTAGTGATGATTCTCGAGGACGCCAGACAAAAGCTTTGTGAACCTTTATACCATGTGAGCAGTTTAATCGAGGTTGTCGCTTAGCGCAATTGGAAGCAGACAAATACCAGCTCAACAAGATGAAAAGACTTCTCCTTTGAGTAAATTACCACAACCATTTTGCTTGTCCTCGGAGACATTCATGAAAGATCATAGCAAAAACAGATCTTCTCTAAGGGGCGCGTCAAGGAAAAACACTGAGCTTACCATTTCGCCCGCTGAGACTAAATTTCAACCTCGTTCCCAGGGTCGCTCCAGGGGACGGGAAGAAGAGAGATCCTGGGAACGAGGTTGACTAAATTCAACATGTTTGCCGCCCAAGGCAAAAGCTCTGTCCCCCGTTCAGGCAAAATATTCAACCATAGAGTCGAAACGTTCTTTAACGTTCTTTAATTTCGTCCTAGTCGATATTTTCTTTAACCAGGCAGACAAATTTTTCTACTGTGAATCCAACTGTTCGAACCTGTCACCCGTCATGTCGTACAGGATTGAAAGAGCGATCAAGGGCAGATAAATTTAAGCCAGTTGCAATAGTTCGCCAAGTGAGCTCAATGATTCAACCAGTTTCAAATTTCCAGGTTCATACCATCTAAGCTTAATTTATTGGTAACGTTAGATAGCCTGAAGTGCAGGCCTATTTGGGGGTTCGACCGCTCGTATTTTCGTAACATAGCCACCATCTTGGATTTCAGGGTGTGTTGTTACCACCTTCGTTGCGCTAGACTGCTTCCGGTTACCGTAGTTCCCATTTACTGCCCAAGACTGTGTAGGGATGTCTCATCTTTGCATAATACGGTATACATAGCCATGAAGTTGTTAATTGTGGATACCAGATGACATCCATATTGTTCTCTGCAGTGCTTTTGTGTTTGACTCTATGTTGGGAGCTAAGTGCAGCAAACAATGAAGAATGCAATAGCGACAGAGAGGCTAAGGACCTTAGATTTGTCAGTGCTCTAGTATTGTTTTACTAATAGCTTCACTTTTCATTTTTATTTTCGTTTGTTTTGCAGATCGTAGTGTATGATAGTCGGACATGATGGTTCGTATAAGGGAAGGAGTGATACAAATTATTATTTTATCCGAGAATAAAATTGAACTCAATGAGACATATGAACTGAGCTCATTACTTCCTAAATGAGCCCACACCAATTATACGAACTGGCAAGTTGTGACTGCCATCTTCACAGTATGTCACACTGAAAACGGTAACCTTTGCAAGTGGTCTGGTCGAGCCAGCTATTCATGTCCAATGGGAAGTGCTTTCATGCAATAAATGGCGGCCGAGTTGATGTCTTTTTTTCGGTGTGTTTATCGTACGGTTAATTCGACCTACTGGCCTCATTTGAGATCAGAAATTCTTATTAATTTTGCACATCATAGAGAGGCTAGTAGGGCTTATTAGTGTTGAAGCAAAACGGTATTTTGCTTAGAGGTCATTATTAAACAGGTCTATACATGATACTCCGCCTGGTGACAAAAAAAGAAATACAACATTATACGTACAAGTTGCACAGCTGTGACATATTCCAGAATATTCCCGCTGAAAGATTTTGGATTTCATTGCTTGATAAATTCCTGTAGGACAATTAAACATCATGGTCAATAGCTAAACAAAATACTGTAATATTCAAAGATCACAAAGACTACTTTAAAGAAATAGCCAGAAATTGAGAACTAAACAAACAAGCATGGAGTTTGGTCCTTTCTTTTTTCGTCAATGTTAACTTTTAGAACATACCCTTGAGGCTAGCAATTTAATCGGTCATATCAACCTTAACCCTCTGAGCTTTTTCGGTTACAGGAAACGGGGAAACACCAACTCTATACTTGCAAACAGAAAGAATTTATACCTAGAAGACCTTCTTTTAATGGGGTAAATTATTGATATTGCTTGTATACCTGTTTGTAACTGAACGAAGACCTCGAGGGAATGTCCACTAAGACCGAGCGAGAGGTAGCACAAGATCAAAAATAGAAATTGTTCATATTTCATCCACAGATAGCCTATCATAGAGTAAGAAACGTGGGTGGGATTTGTTTCTTGAAATAATGATTATAATTCCCCAAAATAGCAAAAATTCCGTTGGGACCCGCCGCGCCGAGAAAACCCCGCAATTTTCTAGCGAAATACCTAGGTTGTAAAATTCTTTATATTTGGTTCGCATCACTCCAAAGCGCAAGTTGGACATAAGAGATCTCTTTATTAAATGTTATTGAGTAATTTGAGACTAAATATTAACTTGTGGCTTAAAAGTTGAGGCCATGGGAAGCCATTAAAAGTCATCAAAATTTACTTGGTCAAAATTCCAGACTTGGAAGATTTTTTCCAGAGTGCATATTGAGTCCAGGAAAAATAGGAAATTGATCGAAATTTTCAGATTTAGTTATAGAAACGTTGTTCTTTTTGCGGATATAAAAATCAATGCCGGGCTATTTATCAGCGCTGAAGTGTCATCACTCAAAATCGCCATCATTACAACAACAACCCGATAAGAGCACGAAAGCCAACACAGCGAATGTTACGGCTGGTCTTCATTTTTTTTTTTTTCAGTATTTCGCTCTCTTTGAATTGCCGGAGTATAAATAGTATTACCGGTAGACCGTCAGAACCTACACAGTTACTCCAAGAAATACTTGTCGGCGCTAAAACATAATTTGCAGATGCCCCTTGTCGAGGTCAAAAAATCAATGCTCCAACTCGCTTCGGATTAACAAAACCATTTAATAAAACGTGGTTGCTACAAAGCAAATCAAAACGAAACATAAATTACAGGTGTAAATTGCAAACAGAAAGCGGCAAGAAACTAAGAAACAAGATGAAATAAAGCTAAGGTAAGGACACTTACAAACGGTGTATGATTTCTAGGACGACGTAAAGCTACTTGATCGAAGATCAGAAACGAGTGAACTTGAAAGCAAAAACTGAACTAAATAAATCGATTCGAAATTATGCAACAGAACTTAACAGAATAACTAAATGCAGGCATAACAACGTGATATAACGGGAAACAAAGGAACACCTAACATACGAAGGAACGCAATCAACACCTACGACTAAACGAAGAACGTATTAAAAGAAAGAAAAAAAGATTACAAAGCGGCAGCAGCATCGCTATTATGACATTTATTCAGTACTGTTTCGTCCAAAAGGGAGAGATGAAATAGCAATGAGCGGGTCAGGTATTTGACTGTGTAGGGGAAAGATTGGCATTGCGTAGGGCGGACACATCGCATCGAGTGTAATCACATGATTTCTCGAACTCACTCGGGCCTTATAAATGTTCCAAATCGCAAGCCGAAAATCATGTGATCATGCAAAATCATGAAAAAATGCAAAATCTTCGCACTACGTATTTATTTTTTAACCGATTATACAAGTAAAAGCGAGAAGTTTTTGGCTGTGTTGTAAACTGAATGTATAAATGATATAAAAATTGCCGGAATCAGTACAGTAGCCAGCGTTTTAACATGTGGGAGATGGTTTCCTAGAAGTTTGCTATAAATGTTCGGAACGGTAGAAAGAGATGTTTTCAGAACCCATTACCTCTTTGCCAATTGCACCCTGGTTCTCCAGCTTAATATACAAACTCGACAGACAGGTAGGTTTCACTGTTTGCAATGGTACTGAAACATCGATCTTACATATGCCTTGATCAATTTCCAAGAGCGCCCATCCCCCCCCCCCCAGTTTAGCTCCGTATGGTGGCGAATTTGATGCAAGACGAAGCCCGCCTGGTCGAGCATTTGATTATCAAGGGCGACAAGCTGGAGGATTACGTAATTCATTCCTCGGGCAATTTGCTCTAGAGCCATTCCGCGATTCCGAGCGGGTTTTGTTGCTGAAGAGAATCCCTCTTTTAAGAGTTAGGAGCGGTCACAAAAAGACTCGAAAAGCGTTGACAGCACAACTTGACGCTTTGTGAAGGCCTTCCCGATGGGGTATTTGACCGTAATTTCTGACAAGATCCTTGGGAATTTGACCAAAATTTTCCTAAAAAGTCAAATGCGCGGGGGTTTGCCCGGTAAGGGAGGGGGGGCGCTCTTGGAATTGATAGAGCCATTAGGTCCTAACCACGTGTTTCTGTAGATTTCATTATTTTCATTTATTTGTTTGTTTGGTTGTTTTTTGTTTGTTTTGTTCAGTTTGTTTTATTTTTTGCTCCTTATGTACAAAAAAAATATGTTTTGTTGTTTTCTGTCGCAATCACGCCCACGCACGTATCAAAGCTGTCATCTGCAAAATCAAAATGCGTGACATTTTATGTATTGTTTAAAAAACAAGCAGCAGTGTTTTATCGGGTGTAAAACACGAGGCGTAGCCGAGTGTTTTTAGACCCGATAAAACACTGCTGCGAGTTTTTTTAACAGCTTCAAAAACTTCTGTCGCGGATTTATTCATTTCTTTAATAATCCTTGGGTTTTCTAATTATTTTCCCAGGTAAAACTGGAGGCAAAAATTCAGCCGTGTTTTATCAGATATAAAGACACTCATTAAAAATTAATTTTCTTTGCATTTTCTTCATGAATCATTAATGAGTTTTTGAATGTGATTACAAATGCTTGAGCACTTTCGGTTTGTTGACAATTCAGATAAAAATCTCATCGGAGAAGATTGTTTAAAACAAGTTATAGGAAAGGAAGTTATTTTCCCGTTTTCACAGAATTCTCTTAATTTAAAGAATTGGGAAAAATGGTTCAGAGTAGCGATATTACGTGAAAGATGTTGCTGAGGTAGTCGACCTGAGTTGACCGGCTGCACGGATGCAGATCAAGATTGCAATGATTTTACTTATGAAAAATGTTCACTACAAAGGCGAAATTTTATTCCGCAGACCTAAAATACATTGTCTGTCATGGTTGAAAACGGAATGGGAGGAAAGCAAGAGGAACTACTCAAGTTTTAAGTTTCTGGGACCGAGGTCCAAACTGACAGCACCCTAGCATACAATATTCTGCCTGATGACAAAGAAAAAATAATTATGATACCTACAGCTGACAGAAACCAGTCAGATCCGACAGCATTTCCGGTGAAACCTCTTGGAAACCTTTGTCTGCTAAATACCTGTAACATGGTTAAAACATGTTGCTTAACAGAATGCATCGAAAGATCACCAACAGCATTTCAAGTATTTCTCCCTGAGGGACTCTGTTAACAAACTATTTGTCCCGTTTCTGCGAACTAATTTCCTGAAAAGCAGCTTTAGTTATAGCGGAACAGTCCTCCTGAACAGCCTTCCCTGTTATTTCTAATTTTTATACTCTTGACGGGTTTTACCGTGTTTAAATAAAGATTTTGCATTTAAATTTTCATTATATAGCTAAGGGCCTGTCCAAACGATAAATACGATCCAACAGTGGGGGAGGGGGGGCAAACGATATCAAACACCCATTCAGCTTTTGTTTGATCAAACATGAGGGGCACAGGCTTGTGGGTATTTCCCAGCAAATGCCACGTTTTACCAAACCATGTGGGAATGTTTTCAAAGTGCAACCAAGAAAGAGAAATTGAACCAGCCGCGTTGTTGATCAGTGTTATTTGTGCAAGATGGGCTTGAAATTGAGAATAGAGCGAGTAAACGAGGGAAAACAGGAGAATGGATTCCAAGGCAACAAGAGAGCGATTGTTTTAGCCCAATATTGTACAGGAAGAAGTTGCCATCGAGGAACATGCTCGTTCTCTCGTCTCAGTTCTGGTGGTACTTGGCACACTAGAAAAATCCCACAAACAAGTATTATTTCCCAATAGATCGATCAAGCTATCAGTTTCCTCGTCACGCCAACCCCTTGCTTTTTGGTTTGGTGTTTGTTTTTCTAGACGCTAGATCGACTTTCTGCGCAGCTGCTTCCTCGCTCGCTGCCATTTTGAAAAACGTAACTGGGATCAAACTGTGTCCATGGTAACGACTCAATTTCCAGTCAAAATGCGCGTGCGCATGTCCAACATGTTGGCTGAGACTTTTACTTTTTACTTTACCTTACTTATTTTTTATACACGGTAAAACCTTCAGTTTATGTTACATTAATAAAGAAAATTAATTAAACAACACTGTTTTTCAAGATTGCCGTGTGGGAGCCCGACTAACAATTGCTGTAAAATTTGTCAAGTTCCCTTTTAAAATACCCAAGAGAATCTGATTTTCTTAAGTTTACGGGTGGGCTATTCCATAGTAGCGCCCCGCTGTAGCCCAAGGCACGCTCACAATAGTTCGTGCGAGGCTTGGGCAGGTTTAGTTTAATCTTAGAATCACTTAAGTTATACGGTGTACTACGGATGCTAAATAAATCCTGCAGGTAAGCTGGGGAAAGCCCTTTAATTATTTTGAACGTTCACATCGCCTTCAGCATTTTCCTTCGTGTGGATAGGTTGTCCCACATGAGCCTATTTAGGAGGATACTGGCACTAGTGTCGTAACTAGACCTGGTAATGACCCTGGCAGCCCTATTTTGGAGTTTCTGGAGTTTGTCGCTCAAACTAACGCTGAGTTCATCCTAAACAGGGCTGCATTAGTCAGAGTGGAGCAAAATCAACGCTTGATAGATTTGAAGAGCGGTACTTTCGGAGATGAACGGTCTTATTCGTTTAAGGGTGCCTATAGCTGAGGATATCTTCTTACTAATTTCTTCTATATCTTCTGTCCATGAAAGCTGTTCGTCAATAAACAAACCCAGCGATTTAGCTTCTTCGAATTTTTTGATCGATTTCCCGTCGATCTCAATATCGATCTGATTATTCGATAGAGCGTGTATTCGTTGATTTGACCCAGCTACCATGAATTCAGTTTTAGCTATATTGAGGCTTAGCCTATCGGTTATAAGCCAGCACTGAAGGTTTCTTAGTTGTAAGTTTAAAGCATTGTCAAGATCAGTCATTATATTGGCAGCGAAGGTTATATTAGTAGCATCGGCGAAAATTCTAGGAGAGGCTGAAGTGAGGCAATTGGGAAGATCATTAATATAGACTGAGAAAAGGAGTGGACCAAGATTGCTACCTCGAGGGGCGCCACAAGAAACTGGGGCAGTACTTGATAAATGGCCATTTGCGCTGCATTTTTGGCTTTGGTCACAAAGATATGATTCAAACCATTTAAGACTACTCGTGTCAACGCCATATTCCGAAGCTTTCGTATAAGTACACTATGGTCGATGGTGACGATGCCTTTTTTCAGATCGATGAAAACTACATCATTTACCAGGCCATTGTCGATATTGACCGACCAACTATTAGTGGCTTCAATCAGTGCAGTGAGTGTACTGTGCAAGGATCGGAATCCAGATTGGCGGTGAGTTAGTAAGTTGTTATCATTAAGATTATGTTGCCAGCCATTTTAAGAAGTCTAGTTAGAATGTAATCTAGGCCCGCATCTTTCTTTTCGTTTAGTTTGGTCAACAGTTTTCGAACTACGTTCACCAATGAATCTTTCAGAGAAAAAGTTGTTCTAGTTGCGTCAAGGTAGGACTCAGGCTCAATATTAGATGCCGGCATTTCTGAGGCTACTTTCTCATCAACGCTTGAGAAATGCAGATTTAGTTCTTCGGCTATCTCAGAGGGTTCAGTTATAGTTTTCTCCCTAACCTTAATTTCTACAATATTGCTTACTTTGTTTGGACGTCGCGAGGACAATTCATTAATTAATTGCCAGGTTCTTTTAGGATTTGATTTGCTGGACTCCAGATTGTCAGTGAAATATTAACGCTTAACATTCTTAATTTTGTTATTTGTGTGGTTCTGGGCACGTTTATATTGATCCCAGGCCAAAGGGGAGCCGCACAAAACTGCTTTTTTTTTTTTTTTTAAGAAATCTCTTCTATGCATTTCATGGCGCAAATGATCAGTAATCCATGGAGACTTTTTGTTGCCAGCCCATTTAGTCTTTTAGTGGTGCATGTTTATCTATGGCTTGCATCAGCATATCTTTCCACATTGACCACATATCATTTGGATCGTTTAGTGTTTCAACATCTGACCATGCCTTTCCTTGAAGGTCCCTTAGGAAGCTAGCTTAAGGAAATTTTTCATTTGACGGGTTTTGATCATTATTGTGCCTGCACGCTAATGCTGGACCTTATATGTCATATAAATTAGTGCGTGATCGCTAATTGCAAGATGGACAACACCAAACTTTGCAACTTTAGTTGGTGTATTCGTAATACAAAGATCAATTGAAGAGCGGGAACATAGGGTAATTCTTGTCGGCTCCGTAGCTAGCTGGTCCAATCCATAAATATCAAATATGGCGTTAGCAACCAATTTATAAGTGGTATAAATTAAAGTTAATGTGAACAACCATGAAAGGGAGGTCAGAGAAGGTATATGATCCATGTATTCCTGATATACATTTCTGTCACGCAATATCCCGGTAAGACAAACACTTTCTCATTGTCTTTCAAATTCCCCCTCTCATGTAATTATGGCGTGCTATTCCCGGGCCAATCATATTTATGTTTTTCCATTGTGTCAATCAGGACCATGCGGCTGTAGTTCACTTAAAGTTCTCTGACTTCGCAGAGTGTTGTGAAAAATTTGTAGCGTGAATTCTTCGCATTATCACCGTCGCTCTATTCTGAGTTTCAGTTTATTCTGTTTATTCCCCACGAATTTACGTTCAAGATTTACGAACACTACTTCGTGTCCAAGGATAACGCCGCCAATTCGTCGTGGCCGACGGTCTTGCGTTCAAAACGTGGATGCCGCAGAACTAAACGACTATTCAGTTCAGCAGCTGAGAAACTTTTGCAGACAAAGGAATATTGCTCCCTCTGGCAACAGGACCGGCTTAGAGATTCTGCTCCTCAAGTCGAGTCTTTAAGCGAAAGTGTAAGAGCTAATAATCTACATGTACCAGACAACGAGCGAGCAGTTCCCCAAGACCATGTGGTCAACGCTAACGCGAACGATAGCAGCTTCACAGAAGGCCAGTTAAATGTCATACGACGATTGGTTCAGGAGTCCTTTTCGGCTGCCTCGAGGGAAATCGCTAACGAAGCAGCTCTGGCCGCAGTTCGAGTTTTGCAGCCCAATTCTTCACCATCACCCACAACTTCCAATCGTACCACGCCATCCGTCGATCTTGTCCCGCCACAGCAACGATCGAGCCTATCAGATGTCCATCACGCGGCACCATTCCAGGATATACCTGCTCAGTGCGTGAAGGATATACAATCTTGTGAGTTCTTCGAATTGTCAAAGCTCCTTCCCAGAAATCTGTCAGCTTTAAATGAGGAGGACAATCTTGTTCTCACCCTAGACAACTCAGGGGTTCGAGTCTCGAAGAAAGCCAAAACATCCACCTCTACCACTAAAATTGAACAGTGGACCACTGCTTTCACAACCTATATGAGCGTTCTCACCCAGAAATTCCCTCAGCGTTCTGAGGAGCTCCTACAATAACTAAGCTTGATTAGATATCTATCTATCTATCTATCTATCTACCGTTTATTTGCCTCCATCACAATAATTGATGATTCTTGCAAATTGGAAACGGCCAGTGGTCGATATATAAATAAATAAATAAATAAATAAATAAATACATCAATAGATAAAAGTAATTATACATGATATTATGAATTAAATTAAAGGCAGTTTGTGAATGACGTCAGAGAAGAGGCATTTACTGTCTCATTTGGCAAAGCGTTCCACTCGATTATTGTTCTTGGAAAGTAGGAGAATTTATAATAATCAGTAAAAGCGAATGGGACCTCATAAGCTTGGTTGTTGACATGACGGCTAACTCGGCCCAATGGCTTCAGATATTTCGCAGTGTCTATTCCAGTTTGGTCATTGTGGATTTTATAGAACATGACTGGTCTATCCTTTCTCCGCCTTTCTTCAAGGGTGTGCCATTGTCATTCCTGTAGCATCTCATTAACACTTGATACGTAATTGTACCGGTTTAAAACATACCGAGCTGCACGTCTCTGTACCATTTCCAGTTTTTTGACATTTTCTTTGGTAAAGGGATCCCATGCTACTGAAGAGTATTCGAGTAGTGGTCGAACCAGGGTCTTGTAAGCCAAAGTTATGGTGCACGTGTACATAAGGGTCCAGGATGGGCGATTTATGATCATAAATTCCGTCAAAAAGCTGGCCAACACAAGACCCGCTTGTGGTCGGAAATTGATCAGCAACTTTGGCTGACGATATTTACGGTGGCACCTTCGGTGCTGAAAGAGGAGTATCCTCTTTTTTCTAAGGGACCCCAAACCAACAGTGTCTCATCTGGGGCCGAACGTCGAGGCACTTGCCATACCTTCAATCGTAGTGGGTGGTGTCACAGGGACCCCTGTAGCTTTAAACATGTCTGTAACTGATGTGCAGGGGCACACCCAGGATGTGACTGCCCCACACTCCCAGGAAAACCACAAGAGGTCAGAGATAGAGATCGAGACAAGACAAGGGATGGAGGCAAGGATAACGTTAAGTCCAATCCCTCCCGACGAAAATAAGGCATTCACTGGGCCTTTACCCACTCCTATCAATGTAAATAGCCTAGAGAGGTCACTCATTGATCACCCTGACCGTTTACTTGTTTCCCGTTTATGAAACAGTCTCAAGTATCGTGCCGATATTGGATATAAGGGGGCCTGGGTTCCCAGGTTTTCCCGGAACCTACCAACGGCATTAGATCAGCCTGCTGTAGTCACAGGTAATTTAATGAAAGAAGTTGCCTTGGGTCGTCCTTTCCCTACCTCCCCTTTCCCAAATTTTCAGGTTTCCCCAATCGGGCTAGTTCCTAAGAAGCATTCCAACAAAGTTCGGACCATTTTCCACCTTTCCTTTCGTAAGTCTGGGGTAACTAGCATTAACCATTCCATTTCAAAGGAGGATTTAAGCTTGCAGTACATTACCATTAATAATGCCATTGAGGGGATCTTATGCTTGGGACAAGGTTCTATCTCGCAAAGACATACGTTGAGGCTGCCTTTCGCTTAATCCCTCTTCGCCCCTCCGATTACGAGCTGTTTCGTATATACTGGCAAGGCTCTTGTTACTATGACAAAGTTCTCCCATTTCGATCACGAAGCACCCCCTTCCTATTTAACCAGCTTTCAGAGGCTATTAAATGGATCCTAGTAGTATACGTGGTCTGTATAGGGCCTAACCAATCAGAGAGCCGGATTTTGTACCTCGTGACCGCTCTCGACCCATCAGAACGCGATGCATCTCATTAACTGTCCGTCATATTGGATTTAGGGGTTATGTGGAGGGAAAATGCCCAAATAAGGGCAACAAAGTAGTGAGGGAGCAAGCGTGTCATACTGCGAGCCAGGGAGGGCTCTCAAGCCAGGGCAAAAACCGGAGGTCACACCCTCAAACCGGAAGTCACGCTCAAAACACATTTTTGAATGTTTACAACATTTTGAAATAAAAAACAAAACCTAGGGTGACAAACGGGAACGTGGGGGAGGTCCGAAAGATGCTCCTGTCCCTGGATTAAAAAACAACTTTTTTTTTACAAAACATTTTATTCTCAGTAACAAAAGAAGGGGCCCTCTTTAATGTCTGGATGAAACTGTAACTCCAGGGCCTTCAACAAGGCGGGAGCCTTGTCGAGTCCCACCCACACGGGACACTGCTTGTTGACGCATTGGACGTACCGCCAGTCTTTCCGCGAGACGTCGTGATGCAGCGACAAGTCGTGGATGGGACACATCAGCACCGGCTTGGGATACGTGGGTCCTTCCTCCACCACCTCCACTTTGTCTTTGATGGGTGCACACGGCAATTGCTCTTGGTTGGGGGGTTCCAGAAACCCACAGCAGAGGGCCTACTCAGGTGACGAGTAAGGCTCGTCATCGTCATTTCCGTGAGGCGGGGACACGTTCGCCTGCTCGGGTACCACGGGCAGGGTGGGCAACGGCAACGGCAATGGATCCAGTTCTGGCTCGAGTGGAGGGATGCTGGCCATCAACTCTTCCAAGGTCTGGGGTCCAGCTTGTCCAGTTTAGGTACCTTAGCCTCGGAGGTGGTGGTGGGCACAGGCCCCGGCTGGGTCCTCTTGTGCGGAGGCGGACCCGCATCCCAGGGCATGGTGTTGTTCCCCAACCGTGCACTGAACTCCAGATGCTGGCCGC
Source organism: Astreopora myriophthalma (assembly GCA_014634185.1). Taxonomy (NCBI): domain Eukaryota; kingdom Metazoa; phylum Cnidaria; class Anthozoa; order Scleractinia; family Acroporidae; genus Astreopora; species Astreopora myriophthalma. The sequence goes on along the minus strand of BLFK01000829.1, from coordinate 162,813 downwards.
CTTGGGCATGGCGTTCGGCGGCGGCTTTTTGGCGGGTTTTCTGACGAGCGGAAGGTTTCTGACGGTGCATCAGCGAATCCGTGCGCGCCCCCGACAGGTGGTCCATCTTCTTGGGCGGGATTTTCTTCTTCTCAGGGCATGGGTACTTGGCCGGAGACAGATCGCCATACTCCCAAGAGATAAGGTTGGCTCAACTGGGTCGAGACACTCGAATGATACCGAGCCAGCTGGGGCCACCCTCTTATAGGGTGTTCCCATGCCCGAGAAGCACGATGGGATGACCTCATGGCCGTCCAATGGGAGGGCGCTGGGAAATCACGGAGCACGAGCCCTGCCGTACGTGCGTGTGGAGCCGGGAAAGTACGGACAGTCCGTAAAAACCCAGAGCATGTGCCCCGTCACGGGCGCATGCTGAGCCGATACCTTTGAGCCGTGCAACAATTGAAAACCATGCTGTGGCATGCTTCACCCTATGCCGAGACGGTCCGGGCCCTGCCCACCCAACTTGAAACATTGTGTAAGATATGAATCAATAAAAGAAAGGGTCGTACATCGTGTGGGTTCATTTGTGAGTAGGATGTGGGGTGAAACGCGGCGAAGCTGGGTGCACTGGCACCCCACGTGCTGGGTGTGCACGAGTCTGATCGACTCGATGGGTCTACCGTATCGATGGCTCGACCTGGACGAGCCAACCATCGCCTCCCCCATGACCGTCCTTGAGGTCTTGCTCGAGCATCTTCTCTTTCATTGGAGGCACTACACGGCTTTCGTGGTGTGGTTGGCACGTCGGCACCCGAACCCTGAGGGTTGGTTCCACCACGTCCATAAAACGTATCCCGACCGCTTGCCGAGTATGGACCGCTTGCTCTGGATCTGCGTACGATGGTGGCTCTGTCCGCCGTACTGAAGAGAACGACGACGTCTGAAACGTTACGTGCCCCCGCCTCACGGAAACGTCGACGACCCCAAAAAGACGTAAGCACCTGGTACCGCGATCCGTCGGCGCCGGGGGCATTAGGAGGCGTCCGACGGTTTGCCACGCACAAGGCCTGCCACTGCGTCGCACCCGAGCGGCCATGGAAGGCGATCTGGCCTACACGTTACACCGACCGCAACGACGTCGGTTTCCCACCTTGCCAGTGCTGGTGATAAACGAGGACGAACAGTGGGTGGCAGAACTGGTGGAAGTGCAACAGTTGGCCCGTCACAACCATGGCATTCGCTACTTGTTGATGGTGGTGGACGTCTTGTCAAAGTTTGCGTGGGTCCGGCCACTCAAGACCAAGACGGGGGCCGCCTTGGTCCGAGCCTTCAGATCCATCTTGAAACAAGGTGGTCGACACCCCCAGAAGTTGCAGACGGACAAGGGCAAAGAATTTTACAACCGACCGTTTCAGACCTTGTTGAAACAGAAAGGTATTCATCATTTTTCCACGCACAGGGATACCAAATCGGCGGTGGTGGAACGGTTCAATCGAACTTTGAAAGGACGCATGTACGGCTATTTCACGGCGGCCAACATGTTGCGGTTCGACGACGTGCTGCTGGCCTTGGTGAAAGGCTACAACGCTAGCCGGCATCGTAGCATCGGCTGGGCGCCTTGAGACGTGACCCTGAAAAACGAGAGCGAGGTGTGGCACGCGTTGTATGGACGAAGAACGCGGGAGAAGAGGAGGCGCCCGCGATGGAACGTGGGTGATCACGTGCGGTTGGGGAAGCACCATCGACCGTTCAAGAAAGGGTACTTGCCTGGTTCGACCGAACAAGTGTTCGTGGTGCGGGCCGTGCGCCCAGGACCCTTGCCCACGTACCAGGTGGAAGAGATGGACGGCACGCCGTTGGAAGGCACGTTTTATGAGCACAAGCTGCAGAAAGTGACAGGGGGCGATGACGTGGTGTTCCTCATCGAGAAAGTACTTAAACGCAGCGGGGGCCAGGTCTTGGTGCATTGGAAAGGGTGGCCGAGAAAGTACGACAGTTGGGTGGCCAAGAAGGATCTGCACACCCCCGGGATGAGCGAAGGATTTTTCGTGACGTTGCCCAGCAATGCAGCCGGGCCGAATTCACCGGCAACACGGCGGCCTGGTTCAAAGTACGGTTGCCATACCCATTGCATCCGAAAGGTCACGGATGGCAACTGGGGTTGAGCAGCCTGTCCTTGCCGGATGCCCGCATCGACCTGTACAACTTGGTGGGGGCGGACGAGTACCTGGCCTACAGCAAATGGTTCATGAAGGTCATGGGCCTGGCATCGTCGACGTCGACCGAAACGTCTGGAGAGAAACAAGTCAAGATGACCGATGTGACTGCATTGGAGTCGGTAGTGGACGGTGAATCGTTCGTGAAAGCCGTGATCGGCGTGATAGAATGCGATAGGTCGGAAACGTTGCTCACACACAAACTGGGGTACGACATGAAAGATGCCAACGGCAAACGCTTGTACGTGACGTTTCGGTGTGAGCAGCAGGGTGCCGACCGCGATCTGGTTATGGACAATACGAACGTGCGCATCATACCCAACCAGACCCCCGTCTTCATCCTCAGCATCAAATTGGCCCTCAAGATGGGTTGGTTGTTCGAGAGGACCACCGGGAGCTACGCGTTGGGTCCCAACCTGTGCATGGAGTTCCCCGATGATACGATCCCGGCGTTAACGGGTCATTGTGAGGACCTCGTGAACCCGAAGAACGAGGGCATCGGGCCGTCTTCCACTGCCTGACCCTGAGCCTGAACTGCCAATGGCGGTTCCAGAACCTGAACCAGGCATTTCGCGAGGTGGTGGGTGACCCGACACGGACCTTGCACGTCTACTGCAATGCCGGGGGCAGCAGCATCGTGGGGCGTCAAGTGACGGACCTGTTCCGTGAAGTCCAGTACCAGTGCCAAGGCCGAGGCACGGTGTACTTCGAACCGTTGCACGTGCAGTACCATCCCTTGTGCAACGACGTCATGGAAGTGCTGGAAACGCAAGTGGCCAAGACGGACAGCACCTTGGTCCGCTTCGGGCAAGGTTACACCCTGCTGACCTTGCACTTCCGACGGGATGTATAACGGGCCCGGAGCAGGCACGACGACGAGGACCAAGAGACGTTGTTGCGCATGTATCCACCTGGCACGTTGATCGCTTACCTCTTTTCGTTCGAAGAAGTTCAAGAACGTCTGCATCGCCCGGGCATTCGGGCCGAGACGCACATCGAGGACGTGGTGGGCCGTGGCACGATCCATGACGGGGCGTCGTTCGTGAAAGCGACGGAAGTACTGAAATAAGGTGGAAGTGGGTTCCTCCTTGGGAATGACGACCACCTCTTCCATGCTTCTTCTCACGGGACGCGGCATGTGCATGCGTTGCACAATTCCACTTGGCCGTCGACGTCCAATAAGCTACGAGGGAGGCGTTTCTCCAACTGCATCTTGTTGTGCATCACCTTATTATACTGTTCCAAGACAGTCACGTAATCCCGTTGCCAACGGTGCGTCTCGTGCCACAACCGAGAGTTCTTGGCATTGGCGTCTTGCAAGAGTTGCATCAGGGTCCGAAGGGTAGCACGCATCGACACATGTCACGTAGACTCGTCCATAGTCCCGCGCCTTGCTGCAATAGGAGCCACGCACGTCGACGTTTTAACGAATTCTTGCATCGGCCGACTTTGCGCAACACCTTTTTATGCTTGCGGAGCCGAGCCATCAAAGGTGGCGACACGGGGATGCGTTTCTTCAACAGGTTCAAGACCAATTCGCTGACGGCATTGATCTGATTGGCGTTGGGGTGCTGCAACAGATCGCGTCGGGTGCCCGGTGCCTGGGCTTCTTGCAAGAGGGCTTGTTAAAACGGCCGTTGACATTGCAACGGTTTCCTCCTCGTCGTCGTCAGGGATCGACAGGGTCCCTGTTTTATGAACGTTTCCAAGCGTAAGTGGACCCGTCGGGATGTCGAATAAACCCACGTTTCTTTTTAGCACGGGTGGCTTTTTCCACGGCTCGCACATTGTACCTTTTCTTGGTGGTGGCCTGGAGCCCTTTCTTGACCCCATAGCTGGCTGCACCGCTGATGGCAAACAAAGCCGCCGCTTTGCCCGCCTCGATGGCCACCGGCAACAAGGCCAGTAACGGAAAGAGTCCACCCGTCTGATGGCGGGGGCGGCAGGTCGTCATCTTTTTCCGCCGCCGTCGCGTTGGAGGCATAAGGGACCTTAAGATACCCTGGACGCGGCCTAGGAGGACGGCAACCGGAAGTAAATTCGCACTGTCTTGAAGCTAACTTGCATAAATGTCACGCCACTTGACGGCCTCCACCTCAGTGGCGGCGGTGACAAAGTTCATTTTGGCGGCCTCTCAGAAAGGTGAGTTAGTTTTGCGACTTTTTCCCTTAAAATAAGATGATTTGCACAAAATTTCTAAACCTTATTATAAAGAAATATATTCCTAAGTTGTTTTGTTCAATTTTGTTTTCATAACTCAGGTTTTTAATAGCGTGCTCATAGAGGGAAAAGTGAGCGTCAAGTCTAAAGAAAGGAATCCGAAAAGAGGGTGAATTTCCTCACACCAGAGTGTTACTTCCATTAGTGTGGTAATGGAATGGACAAACAACCACGACCTCGCTCTTGCTCGCGAGGTTTTGTTATTGGAACCGTATCGTCACAAAGCGAGGACAGTTGAAAGAGGAAAAGTGTGGCAAACAATAGCGGACAACCTCAATTCGCACGCTACATTGAGGTTTCTTGTCACTAAGAAATCGGTGAGGGAGCATCTTAAGCTTTTACTGGACAAGTATCGTGCAAGAATGCAGAAGGAACGGAGAGATAGTGGAGTGGAAGTGGAGGAAACAGAGCTGGACCAAGCCCTCGAGGAGGTCAACGAGAAGTGGGAAGCAGCGGAAGAACAAGATATATTGTGAATAACAAGAAAAAGACAAGAAGACAGAGCGATGGGAGAGGAGGTCCGCAAAAAGGCGTGCGAAAAGCTGGGTGAAACGATGAAACGGAAAGGAGAAGGCGATGGTTTGTCAGAGCCGAAGAAGAAAAGGTCAAGAAAGGGTGGAAATGATACAATAGAGTTTCTGAGGGAAAAGGCAAATATAGATCACAAGATTCCTTTCTTAGATGTTTTTATTAACAATGACACTGATTTTTCTGTCACTAGTGTTTACCGCAAGAAAACTTTCACGGGCCTTCTGACCAATTACTTTAGTTTTACATCACGTTCCTACAAACTGGGTCTCATTCGCACGCTTGTTGACAGAGCCTATAAGATCAACAACACTTGGTTGGGTTTTCACGAGGACGTCACGAAACTTACCAAAATCCTTCAGGAGAATTTATTTCCAGTTCACCTGGTTGAAAACACTATTAATCACTACCTCACACTTACTCGCCAAGACTGCAATCCCCCGGCTTCTGTCTCAGACACTACACGTACCTTTTACTTTAAATTACCGTATATTGGTCCTTTCTCTATTATCGCGCAGAAAAAGGTTCGCCACTTTGCTAAACGCTATTGTAATAACATTGATATCAAGCTAGTCTTCTCATTATTTAAAATCGGTAACTTGTTTAGTGTTAAGGATCCTATCCCTCGTGGACTCCGTGCGGGTGTGGTATATAAGTTTTTGTGTGCGGGCTGTAGTGCCTGCTATGTCGGCGAAACCACCCGGCATTTTTCCACGCGCGTACGTGAGCACATTTTCAGTGATAGGACCTCGCACATTTTTAAGCATTTACAAAATTCTGAACATTGCCGCACTTTATGCTCTAATGACTGTCTCAGCATCCTAGATCACGCTTCCACCACCTTCCAACTCAAGATAAAAGAAGCCATTCATATTCAATGGGAAAAACCTACACTTAATCATCAACTTTATCATGTTAATTTAAAACTTTCTCTGTAACAATTTACATTGCCATGGTTCCTTTTGTTTTCACAGTTAATTAGCATTTTGGTTCACACTATATATTCAACTCTGTACTTTGTACTGATGTAACTGAAGATGACAGAAGTTTCTGTCGAAACATGTTTTTAAAAAGTGTCGTGTTGTTTTTGAAAATATCGCAAACATTGATATAGCAATGAAACAAGAAGAACAGAAAGCGAGAAGGGAGGAGCACGAGCGGCAAACAAGGCTTTATGAGCTAGCACTTGCTAATCAACAACAGCAGCAACAACAACAGAGCAATCAACTCATAAGTCTGATGATTGGCCTCATGCAAAAATTGCAGACAAATAAGACGTTTAATGTTGATATCGAAACATTCCAGTAACACACTTTAGTGTTTACTTCAGATTGCTTGTTTGCTACTTAGTTCTACACTTGTGTACTGATCCATGTCATGTCTTGAAGTTACCACAACTTGTTAGATTTCAAAAGCTTGATAGCATTTTGGGATGGAAATCCTTTTGTGTTCTTTGGTTTTTATATAATTAGCACAAAAAACTACTTTTGGAACATAGCCACGAGTACAAAAGCATCAGGTATTTGTAAACACTCTGCTAAATGCGGTAGGTCGCGTTATTCACGCGGAACTCTGCTCTGCACTCTGAATCTGCTATTTCCTCGTGGTTAAATCTTTCGTACTCTTCATACGGTATTTCTAAATTCTTTGAAAAGCTGCAGTCACAGAGGACCACGAATTCTTTGTCAGAAATGATGTCGGCCAAATAACATCCTGCTAAGAGCTCTCTGGTCTTCTTAAACGAAGTTATAACAGCGAAGCCCCTTGATTCTCTGTCTGAATCTGTTGTTGTTACTTGTTTCGGCCACCGCTTTCACGATGCAAATCTTAAGGTTCGTTTTTCCCGCGCAAAGGTGGCGGTCACGACCCATGCCCTCTCGGACGTGACCGCGTTCTTCAAGGCCGCCGCGTCCAGTATCTTAAGGTCCCTATAGTTCATGGTAGGAGGACGGGAAGCAGCTCCCTTTTATGGATCAGCATCGTTTCCAGGTGGCCGCTTCAAGGCCTTTCTTGACCCCTTACCCGGCTCTGGCGGCCACCCTGCCCAAAGCCGCCGCTTTGCCCGCCACGAGGGCCGCTGACAACAAGGCCAGTAACGGAAAGAAACCAACCGTCTGACGGCGGGGTCTGCGTCGTCGTGGAGCTGCCGTCGTCTTGCATCATCATCGTCGTCGCGTTGGAGGCATGGTTCACGGCGAGTGGCTGGGCAGGGTGGTGGCTTTTATACGTTCGATGGCACCAAGGGCCGGGCATGACTGTCCACGTAACAATCGCCCCATACCGGCACATACTCGAACCGGGCAGCGTAGGTGGCCAAACAGCGATCTGTCAATGGCGGGGGCCCCACCTGTCACCACGTTGTCCAACGTCTGCATCTTGATAAAAAAAAACTCTCCACCTGGTCCAACGGCATGCCACACACGTGCGTACGCAATTCGATCAATGTCTTCGCATAGGTGGTGTACGCCCAACGGGCCATGTCCACTTTGAACGCGAATTTCTTGAAATGCGTCCACCCTTTGACCACCGTGCCCAAGGCGGCCTGGCAGGCCACCAACAGACTGTCGTCTGACGATCAACCCAACCGCCACGATCAACAAGGCCAAACCGTTCCACACGGCGTGCACCTGGCGTACTCAGGTGAAGGTGCAATGATGACACCACCATTGCGGGTGGTAGAAGGCGAACAACGAATCCAACTGTTGCAACGCATCAGGCGTCCACCATTTCAGATTGGCCAGCGTCGACGTCAACAGTGACACGGGCGTCTTGGCCATCTCAGTTAGGAGTTCGGAGTCGACAGACGTGACGAGGTCCGTCGCACCACCAGCGGTCCGCTGTCCTTATAGACGGTGGTGATGGTATTGGTGTGCGTCAACCCGGCGATGGTCCGACCCCGAGCCCGTTGTCGTTGATCTTCGGCCAACAGATCCAATTGCTGTCGCAATTCTTCCTGGTTCAAACGACGTCCTGGGCAATCGTGATCGTCGCCGTCGCCCCAGCCACCCCCGTCCCCTCCACTGCCGTCGCCGCCGCCACCTCCTCCTCCATCCCCTCGGCATCGTTGGGGATGGCCTCTCGGGGTGCTGCTGCTGCTCCCTGCGAATGACGGCACGGGCAGGGGTCGTTGTCAAGAACGTTTGTGAAAGTAGTTGAGCACGTCTGTATAGGGCCTAACCAATCAGAGAGCCGCATACAGCCCACGTGACCACCCTTTAGCCAATCAGAGCACGATGCATCTCATTAACTGTCCGCCGAGGGTTCACTCGGAGCCCCCCCACGTTCCCGTTTGTCAAATAAGTTTTTCGTTTTTTATTAAAAATTCGTTTTACTTCATTTGGAGCGTGATTTGATGACGTCATTTCCGACCTGATGCCCATATTTGGACACCACATAACCCCTCATTCAAAATGGCGGACAGTTAATGAGATGCATCGCGCTCTGATTGGCTAGAGGGTGGTCACGTGGGCTGTATGCGGCTCTCTAGGCCCTATACAGACGTGCTCAACTACTTGTGACCCATGGTTGACCGGGCATTGATGCGGGCGATCCAGGTGATGGGTGTGTCCGAGGGTGGGTGATGGGTGTGGGTAATGGGTGTGTCCGCGTCAGATTGCCTCCTTGCATGCTGGCTGCCTCGTGCACTAGCTCTCGCTCTTTTTTATAGGTCGCTCCATTTAAAGTGCAAGGTGACGACCGTCACACCCCGTCCCACGGGCACCAACCGGCCATCGCCGTTGGTGAGGCGTAGCTCCACCACGTCGAAGAAGAGTTGACGGACTGACACGTACTGGACGTGCTGGGGTTCGAAGAGCATCCAGCCCCCGCCCGTGGTCTGCACATCCACGTCACGCAAAAAAGTCGGTCAGATGCGTCCCCACGCGATGACTCTGGCCTACGTTGCTGTGTACGTACCAGGTCCAGGTCCGGAGCATTCGACAGGGATGACGCCAGTGTTAAGACCGGTCAGTTCCCACGACTACTGTTGCGACAGGATCCTGCAATTGCCAATCTGCTCCCAAGCCGGCACGGGTTGCCCGGCCCAATCTTTAGCCATGGTCATGGGATTGACGGTTGGCCGCATCATCAAGCCGGGTCTGGGCACGCAGCTGCCGGCGTCCGTGCCACCCATCCGTCGCAGTAGATCTTGCGTACGCCCAATCCAATGTCCCCGTCATGCACCACCCGTGTGTTGTCGACGACCAACGTGTCCGGTTCGGCCCAACGAAACTCAGGCAAAAAGGTGGCGTCCCCTTCCATCCACGACCAACCCACTTTCACCTTATTTCAGTACTTGCGTCGTATATCATCCACCACCGCTTTCACGAACGATGCCCTGTCATGGATCGTGCCGCGGCCCACCACGTCCTCGATGTGCATCTCGGCCTAAATGCCCGGGCGATGCAGACGTTCTTGATCTTCTTTGAACGAAAAGAAGTAAGCGATCAACGTGCCGGGTGGATATATGTGCAACAACGTCTCTTTCTCTTTCAACTCTCAGGCAAAGCCTCATCGTCGTCGTTGTCGACGTCCGGCACACTCAAGCTGACCAATCCCATGACCCACCGCCCCCCTCGTAACCAAAGGGGTGGGTTCTCGTGGGTTCGGAAGGCCACGTTGGTGTTGTCGGGGAACCCGTCGTCGTTGGCGTCCCTGGGCAAAGTCACGTAAAACACGTCCATGGTCCTCGTCGTCGTGCCTGCTCCGGGACCGTTATAGGTCCCGTCGGAAGTGCAAAATCAGCAGGGTGCGACCTTGGCCGAAGCGGACCAAGGTACCGTCCGTCTTGGCCACTTACGTTTCCAGCACTTCCATGACGTCGTTGCACAAGGGATGGTACTGCACGTGCAACGGTTCGAAGTACACCGTGCCTCGGCCTTGACACTGGTACTGGACTTCACGGAACAGGTCTGTCACTTGACACCCCACGATGCTGCTGCCCCCGGCATTGCAGTAGATGTGCAAGCTCCGCATCGGGTCACCCACCACCGTGCGAAACGCCTGGTTCAGGTTCTGGAACCGCCATTGGCAGTTCAGGCTCAGAACCAGGCAGTGGAAGCCGGCCCGATTGGTCTGCACCGTCGAAAAGATGCCCTCGTTCTTCAGGTTCACGAGGTCCTCGCAATGACCCGTCAAGGCCGGGATCGTATCATCGGGGAACGCCATGCACAGGTTGGGACCCAACGCGTAGCTCCCGGTGGTCCTCTCGAACAACCAACCCATCTTGAGGGCCAATTTGATGCTGAGGATGAAGACGGGGGTCTGGTTGGGTATGATGCGCACGTTCGTATTGTACATAACCAGATCGCGGTCGGCACCCTGCTGCTCACACCGAAACGTCACGTACAAGCGTTTGCCGTTGGCATCTTTCATGTCGTACCCCAGTTTGTGTGTGAGCAACGTTTCCGACCTATGGCATTCTATCACGCCGATCACGGCTTTCACGAACGATTCACCGTCCACAACCGACTCCAACGCGGTCATGTCGGTCATCTTGACTTGTTTCTCTCCAGACGTTTCGGTCGACGTCGACGTGCCAGGCCCTTGACCTTCATTTGCTGTACCATTTGCTGTAGGCCAGGTACTCGTCCGCCCCCAACCAAGTTGTACAGGTCGACACAGGCGTCCGGCAAGGACAGGATGCTCAACCCCAGTTGCCATCCGCAACCTTTCAGATGCAATGGGTACGGCAACTGTACTTTGAACCAGGCCGCCGTGTTGCCGGTGAATTCGGCCCGGCTGGCATGGCTGGGCAACGTCACGAAAAATCCTTCGCTCATCCCGGGGTCTGCAAATCCTTCTTGGCCACCCAACTGTCGTACTTTCTCGGCCACCCTTTCCAATGCACCAAGACCTGGCCCCCGCTGCGTTTAAGTACTTTCTCGATGCAGAAGAGCGCATCGTCGCCCCCGTCACTTTCTGCAACTGCTGCTCGTAAAACGTGCCTTCCAACGGCGTGCCGTCCATCTCTTCCACCTGGTACGTGGGCAAGGGTCCTGGGTGCACGGCCCACACCACGAATACTTGTTCGGTCGAACCTGGCAAGTACCCTTTCTTGAACGGTCGATGGTGCTTCCCCAACCGCACGTGATCACCCACGTTCCATCGCGGGCGCCTCCTCTTCTCCCGCGTTCTTCGTCCATACAATGCGTGCCACACCTCGCTCTCGTTTTTCAGGGTCACGTCTTAAGGCGCCTAGCTGATGCTATGATTCCGGCTAGCGTTGTAGCCTTTCACCAAGGCCGGCAGCACGTCGTCGAACCGCAACGAGTTGGCCGCCGTGAAATAGTGGTACATGTGTCCTTTCAAAGTGCGATTGAACCATTCCACCCCCGCCGATCTGGCATCCCTGTGCGTGCAAAAGTGACACGGTCTGAAACGGTCAGTTGTAAAATTCTTTCCCCTTTTCCGTCTGCAACTTCTGGGGACGTCGACCGCCTTGTTTCAAGGTGGATCTAAAGTCTCGGACCAAGGCGGCCCCCGTCTTGGTCTTGAGCGGCCGGACCCACGCAAACTTGGACAAGACGTCCACCACCGTCAACAAGTAGCGAATTCCATGACGGGCCAACCTTTGCACTTCCACCAGATCCGCCACCCACTGTTTGTCCACGTTGATCACCAGCACTGGCAAGGTGGGAAACCGACGTCGTTGCGGTCGGTGTAACGTGTAGGCCAGATCGCATTCCAAGGCCGCTCGGGTGCAACGCAGTGGCAGGCCTTGTGCATCGGCGAACCGTCGGACGCCTCCTAACGCCCTCGGCGCGGACGGATCGCGGTACCAGTTGCTTACGTCTTTCTGGGGTCGTGGTCGGGGGCACGTCACGTTTGAGACGTCGTTGTTCTCTTCAGGGTGGCGGACAGAGCCACCATCGTATGCAGATCCAGAGCAAGCGGTCCATACTTGGCAAGCGGTCGGGATACGTTTTGTGGACGTAGTGGAACCAACCCTCAGGGTCCGGGTTCCGACGAGTTAACCACTCCACGAAGGCCGAGTAGTGCCCCCAATGAAAGAGAGGATGCTCGAGCAAGACCTCAAAGACTGTCATGGGGGATGTGATGGTTGGCTCTTCCAGGTCGAGCCATCGATACGGTAGACCCGTCGAGTCGATCAGACTCGTGCACACCCGCCACGTTTCACCCCACATCCTACTCGCAAATGAACCCACACGATGCACGACCCTTTCTTTTATTGACTCATATCTTATACAATGTTTCAAATTGGGAGGGCAGGGCCCAGACCGTCTCGGCATAGGGTGAAGCACGCCACAGCATGGTTTTCAATTGTTGCACGGCTCAAAGGTATCGGCTCAGCATGCGCCCGTAACGGGGCCCTTGCTCTGGGTTTTACGGACCGTCCGTACTTTTCCGGCTCTGCACGCACGCGCGGCAGGGCACGTGCTCCGTGATTTCCCAGCGCCCTCCCATTGGGCAGCCATGAGGTCATCCCATCGTGCTTCTCGGGCATGGGAACACCCTATAAGAGGGTGGCCCCAGCTGGCTCGGTATCATTCGAGTGTCTCGACCCAGTTGAGCCAACCTGATCTCTTGGGAGTATGGCGATCCGTCTCTGGCCAAGTACCCATGCCCTGAGAAGAAGAAAATCCCGCCCAAGAAGATGGACCACCTGTCGGGGGCGCGCACGGATTCGCTGACGCACCATCAGAAACCTTCCGCTCGTCAGCAAAAAACCCGCCAAAAAGCCGCCGCCGCCGAACGCCACGCCCAAGGCGGCCAGCATCTGGAGTTGAGTGCACGGTGGGGAAACGACACCATATCCTGGGATGCGGGTCCGCCTCCGCGCAAGAGGACCCAGCCGGGGCCTGTGCCCACCACCACCTCCGAGGCTAAGCTACCTAAACTGGACACGCTGGACCCCCAGACCTTGGAAGTATTGATAGCCAGCATCCCTCCACTCAAGCCAGAACTGGATCCATTGCCGCCGCCGTTGCCCACCCTGCCTATGGTACCCGAGCAGGCGAACGTGCCCCCGCCTCACGGAAACGACGATGACGAGCCTTATTCGCCACCTGAGTAGGCCCTCTGCTGTGGGTTTCCGGAACCCCCCAACCAAGAGCAGTTGCTGTGTGCACCCGTCAAAGACAAAGTGGAGGTGGTGGAGGAAGGACCCACGTATCCCAAGCCGGTGCTGATGTGTCCCATCCACGACTTGTCGCTGCATCACGACGCCTCGCGGAAAGGCTGGCGGTACGTCCAATGCGTCAACAAGCAGTGTCCCGTGTGGGTGGGACTCGACAAGGCTCCCGCCTTGTTGAAGGCCCTGGAGTTACAGTTTCATCCAGACATTAAAGAGGGCCCCTTCTTTTGTTACTGAGAATAAAATGTTTTGTAAAAAAAAAGTTGTTTTTTAATCCAGGGGCAGGAGCATCTTTCGGACCTCCCCCACGTTCCCGTTTGTCACCCTAGGTTTTGTTTTTTATTAAAAAATGTTGTAAACATTCAAAAATGTGTTTTGAGCGTGACTTCCGGTTTGAGGGCGTGACTTCCGGTTTTTTTTCCTGCTTGAGAGCCCTCCCTGACTCTCAGTATGACAAGCTTGCTCCCTCACTACTATGTTGCCCATTTTTGGGTGTTTTCCCTCCGCATAACCCCTAAATCCAATATGGCGGACAGTTAATGAGATGCATCGCGTTTTGATGGGTCGAGAGCGGTCACGAGGTACAAAATCCGGCTATCTGATTGGTTAGGCCCTATACGGACCACGTATACTACTGATCCTATTTATTAAGTGCTCTATCTCTTTCGTTTGCCACATTCTTGACGACTTCACAATTATTAAGCCCGCCTCTGACACACACCCAGCCAGGGTTGCACACAGAGCTTGTCAAGAATGTTACTTACCCTTAGGAGCTTGTGCAACCCAACTGCTGCAGACAAAACTCAAGGGCCCTGTACTTGCCTAGAATTTATGTTAATTATCCTGGATTCTGTTAGGATGGAAGCTCGCTACCCCGATGACAAAGTGGAACGCGTTCAGACGTCTTCCACTAGTTTTAAATCTAGAAAGTCCTGTACCCTAAGAGAGTTGTAGGCTCTCATTACGCTAAACTTTGCCTGTAGGGTTGCTCCGCCAGGACGGCCATTTCTGCAGCGCATGATCGCATTATCTATTCATATATTGTTCGTCTATGGGGAATACACCGTGTATTTGTAGGGATGAAGTGCTCCATATAGGTACTAGCCCACATCGACGAACTTCGAGTTTTCATGTCAACCTCCAAAATTGATATACTTTCCATTAATGAAACTAAATTAGATTCCACTATCGATGACAGTGAACTATACTTACCGGGCTTTGAAATAATAAGGATAGTAAGATAAATGGGCGTAATGGAGGTGGAGTCTGTTTCTATGTGTGATGTATCCTAAACTACAAAGTTCGTGAAGATTTGAGTACGGAAAATCTTGAATTGTTAACTTTGGAAATCACCAGGCCTCGGTCAAGACCATTTCTAGTTAGTAGCTGGTATAAACCTCCCGATTCCCCTGAGTCTTTTTAACTAATTTGAGGAGCTAGTTAAAAAAGTTGACGCGGAAAACTGGGAATTTTTCCTTTTAGGGGATATTAACGTGGATCTTATGGTGAATACGACATCATTAATGCTCTCAACCCATGAAATCAAAGAAGACAACAACAACTTTTGATGGGAGAAAAGGGGTAGGGGACGAAGTGCTCGAGTTGCCAACAGGATTCTTACAGGATTACACGGGTCAGGTGGTTGGCAATGAGAGGACGTAAACAATAAGAACATTATTAAGCAACAACAACCAGGCTGCAGAGAGGTCCTAATCCTCCTTCTGGGGTCCTAATCCCCAGGCCCTGAGAGGTCATAATCCTCTCCCTTCTTTCCGGGAGTCCCTGTAGTCCCCAGGCTACTGAGAGGTCCTAATCCTCTCTCTGGGGTCCTTATTCCCAGGCCCCCCTGAGAAGAATCAGAACAACAAACAAAAGAGGTTTGCTTCCTTAGTAACAAGGCTATCTGGGGGGCCCTTTCTGCCACGATAGCAGACTATTTATGTTAAGAGAAGCCATCACCAAGCCTCGGCTGAAGGAGTTAAATTCGTTAATAAAGGACTTACCCTGAGCCGTGGCGTTACACTTCTCGTCCTGCAGGACATGTACGGTAGGCTCCCAAACGGCAATATCCTAATCCTTATTTTTAAAAAAATCTAAGAAGTTACGAGCTAGTCGAGATGTTCCTATTTTTTTTTAGGTGAAGACCACTACGGTTAAGATGGCGTTCGGCAGTGATGTTGGAGTGAACAATCATCTTCCATTTGTTTTGGCGGCAAAATTTCTTTAGGTTTGAGTTTACTTCCTCTACTTGGCTTGCTAGTTGGTCATCGTCGGAGCGCGCTGGCAGGCTTGATAAGACTACTTCAGTCTCTAGTGCTGCATTTTTGGCCCAGCTTATAAGGCCGATAATTTCCTCAGAACAGGCAGCTGGACTCTCACTATCCCGTAGGCTGTTTGTGCCGACATGAATGATGAGCTGATCCGTTTTTTTCCTTATGATGGGCTTAATATGATCACGCATATCTTTAGTGGTGCATCCAGGAAAGGTGGAAACTCTAACTTTGTTGCTATCTTTGGGCATTTTATGAGCCTTTAAGTGTTTCAGCATGGAGTCACCAGCGATTATAGTTGCACATGCGGGATGGTCGTCACGCTCGCCATAATCGGCGTTGTCCTCATCCCTTGTCGTCTCCAATGTATTCTCAAGTAGTTGAAATCTGTTTTGGAGTGCGGTGGTGCCTCTTTTTAAATTTTCTTTCCCCTTTCCATTTGGTTTTGTTTTATGGCATTGACGTTCGGCTGCACTCTTTGAATTTCCTTGAGGAACAGTTACCTCGTGAATCTGGTTATCCCGTGGTTGACATTCACCTTCGCTCTTTTCTTGCATAATAAGCGTAAATGCTAATTTCAGGGAGTCGTTTTCTTGTTCAGCAAACGATGCACGGGTCTCAAGGGATGCAATCTTTGGTTTCTCTTCATTTATTTCCATATCTTTGTTGCGTAATGTTGCCTGTAGTTTTTCACACCTTTCTTTCTGTTTCCAAAGCTCTTTATATGTTGGTAATATTTTCTTGGTTTTGTGGATTTCTCGATAACAATCTTCTTTTGTCTTCAACCTGCTTCTTTACCATCAGATTGTGTTTTATGTCATTCAGTTCAGCAAATAAAGAGTCTTCTGAGATAGAGACTTCTAAGATAGAGACTAGCCAAACGAACAGAATTTCACACGTCTAACGTGAGAACAAAAGAAATGTCGGACATTGTTGGATCGAATGTTTGATGCTCTATCAAACAAGTTCCAACATCATCCCACGTGTTGAATGACCATCAAACACGGTAGCTAATTCATAAAATGTTGGTTCATCCAACATGGTGGATCGTCCAAGATTTATCGTTTGGCCGGGCCTTAAGAGAGTGTTATGGGGTAGATTAGACAGGACCTCCCCCTTCTTTTCCAAGATTCAATAGAGAGCTGTAGACCTTCGTCTCATGTTCTGCAAAGAAGCTAACAAATTAAGCAGAGTTTGGTATTTGTATTGCATAATGAAGTAGGGACCTGTACGGAAATCTTGCCTTTGTATTCACCACCATCGATAATTTATCGATATCTTGTATGTTAAGCAGAAGATTACAAGACAGATTGTCGATCAATCATTTCATAGGGGAAGGAGAGTTGTGATAGTAGTTTTTTTTCCTTTAGTGCTGTTGTACTGTTGTTTCTATTTCATAAGTTTACGTTAAAAGTGTAGAAATCTACTTAATGTTGGGTCTTGCCCTTTCGAGTAGCATACCCAGATACAACACTTGGAAGTCAGAAATTGATTTGAAGTTTGTATTGTGCGTTATCTGGGCCAGACCTAAGGCTGTCTCTATAGTTAATTTGTGACGGATGACACGCGTTATCCTCAATGTGCCTTAGAGATTTACCTACGTTGCCGCGTGGCCATGTTCCCAGTAGCCGCGTCGCCTCATAGCCACATAGACACGTAGCAGCAGAACCTCGTAGCCACCTTTTTCACAGGTGCTGCTTCTAGTGGCCGGGTATTCTGCTGTTACTCCTTTATTTTTTTGTTTAGCCGTTCAGCCCGTTTCAAGCGGCTTTGGCCATCCGTTTACCAACCGTTCAGTAGCCATACGTTTTCCCTTTCAAGCGGATACCCGTAAGTGTACGTTTCACAAATGTTTTTCACCCCCAAAAAAGTTTACCTTCTCAGGCTTCAAGCTGAATTCCCGGCTTGGGACTTCTTGTTTAAATCCGCTAAAGCTTTCGATGAGTTTTTCCATAAGCCAAAATTTTGCAGATGCGATAAACTCACAGCGTGAACAATGCCTATTGTACATTAACCAATCGGAATTTTTAGTTCTTAAGACGTCACGTGAAAACCAACAATCCCAAATACACGAGGAAAATTATGTGTTTCCGTAACATACATACAACAATTGCGCAATACCTCGTCATAAACATTCAGCAGCTCGTACCTTTCGTTCTTTTTTTGGTTGTTTTGTTTTGCCTTATTAGTATTATTATAAATTTGGGAATGTGTTCAGCTCTGTCTATAAAATATTGGAGACAATGCTACTTGACAGAGTTAAGAGACGATAAGGTGGCAGAACATATCCTTATGCCTCCTGATAATTATTTTCAATCTATTTTTAAATTTTGTAAACCTCAGCACCATGACCTGGCGGTTCATATTTCATAAGACTGACCAATCGGCATCCGTCCTTTAAACAACTAGTCTCATAACCTCGTACTAAAAATCGATTTAAAAAAATACCATTGACAGAGGCGACCTTCTTCCCAGGGCTTTTCTCCGCTCAGGAGGGGGCAAGAGAAAAGCCCTGGGAACGAGGTTGTGATTGAGGGCCACGTATTGGGGATACGTTCTCTTAACTCACCCTCTCTTCCGAGAATTAGTCCTCATTTCGAGAGTACATATCGTAAATTTTTGCTAACTTAACGGAGAAATCATTAATATGACACTGCAATTGAGCTTGGCAATCATAAAATCGACTTCTGTACGGATACGGTGGCCATTTTGAATTGATTTCTATAGTTAAGACATGACTGGATTCTCAGTGGGTAATTGCAAATTACCGGTGGGTTAAAATATTTATACCGGGAAATGTTTTTGCCTCCTAACCATCCTATATTAGGTATTTGAAACAGAAGAATTCAAAATTTCTCAAAACTACCCGAATAGTTTGTCAGCCTTTGTTACTGTACCTCTTTGGAGTTCGTGTTACATCCCGTAATAGGTAAATATATGACGGAAAAATATATGAAATTTACATATAGTTGAACGTTTGTCCATAATATGCATATAATCACCTACTACGGGAACAGTTGCAGTCGGCTTGATAGCTAGGTTGGTAGAGCAGTGTTGGTAGAGCAGTGTGCAGCTTGCGCATTTGCAGGGTCATGGGTTCGAGTCCCAGCTTGAACGGGACTCGAACCCATGTTTGAAAAACGACCATTGATTGCATATAGATCACCGAAAAGCCTCCAAGATACTCTCGTGAGCACTGAAATTTAAAGGCAGAACCACTTAGGGGAACCCGAACGTAACTGGTGGTTATGGAGCTTACAACATACAAACATGCAGTTAGCACATCCGCATAATTTTTTTGTTTTCAAGGACCCGTGAGTGCAGGGACTTCTACAATTCCACACAGTGGATTGTCAATCAACGTGAGGGATTTACATAATGGGGTGTAAGATTTGCAAATTACATTACGTAGGAAAGAGCGAGACAGGGTTTAACTTACCACTCAGTAATCATAGAAACCACGCAGTTCAGTTATTGAATGACAAGCTTTAGTACGTCATTATAAATAAAAATCATTTGCAATCAAAGGCAGAACAGAGATCCTTTATGAAGGCAGAGGCCGAAACGCGTTGGGTCTAAAATAAAATGTTTATTTTTAGAAAGGCTATCCTGTATTATGCAAATCAAATTTATAAGCTGATGGTGACGTGGAAGAGTTGGTAGAGTCACACTATTTTCGTTTCTTTTCCAATTTAATCAATTACCAACCCGCTAATTTAGACATGTTATCGAACTAGGATTTGGGCAATGTAAGTGAGTGTTCAATTTCGTCTCCTTTCTCTTTCCTTTTATTTTTCCCGTTGATTGTATGTTCGATTATTGTGATTGCCGGCAGCTTTTTTCACCATGTGTCATGAGGGTAAAAAAAAACAACAATATTGGTAGAAATTGTAATCTTTGTTTATGAGGCTTTTTTATAGAAGGAGAAAGATCTTAGAAGGCGGATCATCCTAGCCCCATACTGTTTTCTGTATTCACTTTGAATCGGAAAAATTGAACTTGGTCCCAGCGCTACGATCTTTCTAGCTATAGGATAACGTCTTGTTGGGAGATAAAAAGATCCAATGACCATGTCTCGGATCATGCTGCCACTAGGCATAAAAACCAACCAGAGGAGTAACGGGGTGTGCAGGTGTTTTATTGTGCATTTGCTTGAAGGTACGGAACATTAACCCGCCTTTAGATTCAAAATAGTTATTTCTGCATTTACACAAAACATAAAATTGTTCTCTCTCCATGGAAACAGCCCGTAATTCGGCGTACCTTGCCCCAACCAAAAACGGAGTGGGCGATAGGCCGTGTTTGATTACGGTATGGTGGAAAAGACAGCGCCTGGGGTGCCGGGATGCGGGGTGACGGGGTCCGTGGAAAACACGGGGGGGGGGGAACGGGGTCTGCTGAAAACATGGGGTGACTAAATAACGAAAATAACAGGTGAGCATTGCTACTCTAAAAAAATTAGAAAAATACCTAACAGTAACATTTGAACTGAAATCTAACAGTAACTTGTTGTGTCAGTAAATTGCTTCGAGCGGTCGAAAATGCGATATATACGTATTGGAAAAAGGTTGGCAACAAAAGACCTCGAGAAAATACCTAACAGTAACTAAAACAAAGCTCGATCGCTTGAAAAATACGGTTGGAATAACGAAATAAAATAACGTTACTATTTCATAATTCTTTTGTCCAAGTTCAAATTACAGGGAGTATTTCTATCCTAAGACGCCACTTCAATGGGAACTTAACTGGGACATTTGAACGGGAACCCAACAGTAACGTTTTGTAACACATTTATCAACAGGTTTAAAATCATGAAAATGTTAGGAAATCAATATAGTACAAAAACGTATATTGAATAAATTGCAAATCAAGTTTCGTCCATCGTGACTCAGATACCTAGGTTATTCCTTAAGTATTGCCTCTGCGTAATTGTGAGAAAAGTTTCGATTTCTAGAGGAACTGAACACCAACTGCTTTCAAAAAAAGGTTTTATTCTGTTGTCCACAGTGGACATGACAGTGAGAATAAACATTTCCCGGCTTTCTGAATAGGTGCCCTAGGCAAGGCCATTCTCTTGCCATCTTTGAAACGATGGCAAGATCTCGTGGAGGTGGAGATATGGAATAACTGGGCTTTAAAGTATTGCCATAGCCAAAACATGTCGTTGGTTGGGCTGGGCAATAATGTGAAAGATTAATGAAAAACTGCCCAGTGCTCGGAGAAAGGAAACTAGGGATATTCAGTTGGAGCGAGTTAACGTACAATTGCCGCGCATAAGCGGGCAGCAGCGGGACTGGGGCTGGCGAAGGCAAAGGCGACGGCGACGGCTACATGTACAATCCCACACCAGGCCGTGGAGTGGAGCAAGGTTGATTTGGTATATTTGGCAGGGGATGGTTTCCTGCCAGAGAACTGAGAGTGATATTGAGTGTTTACTACACCACTACAGGAAAACACTTTAGGGCTCTAAACGGTGTTATTTAGGTTGCTATTAGCACCAAGGCAGGGTCGATGTACCATTTTAGTGATTGGTTTCTTGGTGGTGTTTCTTTTCCCTGGAGCTCTTTCTCCTTTTCGTCCTCTTCCCCTGGGCATGTCATATGTTACTGCTGCGGATAAATTGACTCCTCCAAAATTCTGTTTCATACTTACAAGCCTGCGAAGGAAGTTTGAAAGACGTTCACAAATGGAAAAAGATGCAAATCCGGGACAGTCGAAAAATTCCACCTTTTCATTGGAGAACAGATTCACAACATCTGGACTTCTTGGATTGGACTTAGAAGGTACAGTTATTGTATCACTGGTATGAGAAACCAAGCCGTCAGCCATTGTTGATAAAATGTCATTGGGTATCCAATCAATCCCTTGACTTAGTACATCTTTCATGACAGGATGTACGCCAATAAGAAGAGCATTTGTGGCAATGGTCACACCAGATTACAAAAATACCAGCATGTTTGTGTGTTATTGAATAGATGAGCGTGCTGAGCCCAAAACTAGCAACATTTACTTAACTGAATTACTTGCTCTTATGTTAATGCGTACAGCCAAACAAACTGCACTAAATTAATCAAGAGATGATAAGCTAACAAAACGCGTCGGGCTTCTTCTTACTTCCTATTGGTTTATGAGAAAACTCATCCTAAGGTTGGACAATGGAAAATGTTTGTAGTCACTTCAGGAATTAACACGTCACGGAAAAAGTATTTGTGATTTCGTAAAAGCCCGAGGCAATTTGATGCACTAATAACTTAGGAACATTGTGGCCAACTTTCGTTGAAATCTGACAAATGTGCATACCTATTAATTCATTTGAAGAGGAGGAATTCGCCCAAAAAAAACAGCTGTTCTCGGCAGACCCCGTCACCCCGTGTTTTCCACAGACCCCGTCACCCGGCACCCCGGCACCCCGGGCCCAGCCTCTTCCACCATACCTTTGATTACTGAGCTTCTTTTTTCTCTGTTAATTTTGTCTTGTGTCGCACGTTTCACACCTTTTAACCGCATCTATTACTCGATCCATATACGCACGGCGAGCGTTCATATTCCATTTATTTAATTTTTGTTACAAAATAAAGTTTGAACGGGATATGTGAAAAAATCATAATATAAATTGTAATGTACTAATAAGTCAAATGATCTATTCTACGTTTAGTTCTTTACTGGAGGGAAGCAGGGTTGGTGCAGTGGGGCAAGCGCTCGCCTTTTGCCGATGTGTCCCGGGTTCGACTCCGGGACTTGGCATCAGACCTATGTTTAGTTTGTTGGTTCTTTACTCTGCTCCGAGAGGTTTTTCCTCAGGTACTCCGGCTATCCGGTTTTCCCCTTTACTCAAAAACCAACATTTCATGAAATCTGATTTGCCGTGGTTTGATTTAAATTGCAGTCTCCCCAATAAGCAGAGCTCTTGTGGTCTGCCATATA
This sequence comes from Astreopora myriophthalma, assembly GCA_014634185.1. Classification (NCBI taxonomy): domain Eukaryota; kingdom Metazoa; phylum Cnidaria; class Anthozoa; order Scleractinia; family Acroporidae; genus Astreopora; species Astreopora myriophthalma. Next base: position 140,578 of record BLFK01000829.1, on the reverse strand, counting down.
AGCTCAGTTCTTTTTTTTACCAAGGGAAATTTACCTAGATAAATTAGCTGGGGTTTTGATTTGCCTAAGTAAGTTTACATGTACCAAGCCACCTTGCGATTTATAGACGCCAAAACCAAATCTGGCAAATTATAATTTCAACTACCAGCTGAACACGCACTGCACGTGCACCTTCTCTCCTTCTCATTGGTGGGTTTACCAGGGTTTTTCTTCGGTAATTTCCTATTGTCCTCGGTCACTTTGACATGAAAATTTACCTAGGTAAATTTTATCGAGGTAAAATCGGTTACACGATAACAAGCAAGTTTCCCTAGGTAAACCTTACATTTACCAAGGTAAAGTTGCCTCGCGTAACCGCAGCTATAAACTCGAAACAAGGTTTTTACCAATGTCTTTGTTATTGTTATTTCTGTTATTATTATTGACAAGTGACTGACTGACTGACTGACTGGTTGGAAAGTAGCATTAATTAACAACTCACTTGGAAGTAGCAGCTCGACATCTACATAAGCCAAGCCCATACCCACGAACGCCCAAACCTATAAAATTAAGACATAAACTCGTCAAAAAGTAGCTGAATGCGACAAAACACCGTTTTTGCCCACATCATCAGTGAGGTCTACTGAAAAAAAACAACAGACAAAATAACAAACTAACTAAACAAAAAAAAGTGTTCTTGCATAAAATTGTAGTTCATGTCTCCTAGTACTGGCTTAGTTCAGAAGCACGGATTTTTCCTTTCCGAGTTAGAGATGCTTCCATGTCCATTTTTTGTTAATTCGAGTTTTCCCGTAGCACGGACTTGCGTCAACTGCAGAGCACCCTTCTTACCGACCACATCTCAAGTCGGTGGTGTGCTGGGGGTGTGTTAGCTAGGTCATCCAATTAGAAACAATAAAGTTGTGTGACCTCATACTAACGCCTCGATTACTTTTTTTGCTGTGCCCAAATTTGCAAGGGCACTCCTGACAAAATTTGCACCATTTGCTAGTGATATTTAAATATGGCCAATTTGAGTGAATTGGAACAGTATTTCTAAATTGTAAATCAGAGCACATAACATAGCATAAAACGAAAGACTGAAACAAAGCAGCAGGGAAGACCAGGTACTGTGACCATTGCTGGTTTCAAAGCGAACAACATTGGGATACTTAGTGCACAGTAGCTCAAGCTCATGTGAAAGTCGGGAAACAACAACAGTAGTGGTATACGCCCCTTCAGGCCCCTTTGGACGGTTGGAAAAGGAGTGTTCTGATTGGTCGATTTGAATTTTCGCGCCAAAACGGAGCACGCTGATTGGTGGAGGCCAACACGCGGACATTTTGAATGATTAAGGGATGACGTCACGCTCGAAACCGGAAGGGACATCACGACGTGGGCTCGATGTGGGCTCGACGTTGGGCTTCCGTGTAGCAACCAGCAGGCCAACCCTAAGCTTCCGTCTTGATTTTGAGCCAGGTGTTGACGTAATCGGCGAACAACCCTTGATGGAGCCTCGCTTGCACTTGTTGGGTGACAGCCTGCCAGGCTTCCATGGTCTCACGGAGACTACAGAACTGGAGGCGGAGTTGCGCGCGGACTCGTTCATGGTGGTGACACGCATCCTGCGCTTCACTCAATTGGCCCTCCAACCAGGCAATCTGGTCTTGTGGGCGTGGCTGTCGTGTCTGGGGTTCGAGGCTGGAGGGGCCTTGGGGGAGCACTCTGTCGTTGTCGGCGACGTCGGGCAAGGAACCGGAGGGACTCTCGGCGGAAAAGCATGGACGGTCTTTGCGTCATACAGGGGACCCGCTTCCGAGCATTCCAAAGCACTGGCTAGATCTTGCAACCAATGCAGGTAGGTCTCTTCGAATGTGTACCCGGCCGCGAGTCCATGTCATATGCGCGCCAGCAAGTAAGTGTCGTCACTCTCGAAATCATGCCGGTCGAGCTCTAGGTAGTACTGGCAGTAGTTTAAGAATGCCAGAGGGGGCCTGGAAGGTCGACTCTTATAGGTTCCTTCCGGGGCACCCAGCTTGTTGGGATCGCGTGGGAGGGTGTCACGCACGTTGTCGTCGTCTCCCACTCCATCGGCACCGGGTGGATCGGACACCACGGTTGGGTCAGTGGGCTCGTCACCCACTCCATCGGGATCCACGGCAGGACTCGTAACAACGGACTCTGATCACATCCTCGTTGCGGCTGCCACATGGTTTGTGGGTAGACACATTGCGTGCACTTCTCTTACGGCGTGTTCCCACGCATGCTAAGCCTACCGGGACATCCACGCGCGTGGCAGGGGCACGTTCTCCGGGTTTTTATGGGCAGGCCGACCTTTTCCGAGCCATTCTATTGGACGTCGATGAGGTCATCCCATCTTGCTCGGCGAGCTCGGACACGCAAGTATAAGAGCGTTGCTCGGACCAGCGCATATTATTTTGCAAGCGAAAACTGCTAACTACAAAATGATAATTACACGTGTTTAGTTGGCGCCTATTGCCTTGCAAACAAAAGAATGGATCGAAATCCCTGACTTTCCATTGGTCCGTTTTTCGTTGCACGTCATTCCAGACCTATATAAAGAGCACTCTGAAGCAACTTTGGTCAAACTCCCGCTCGCAACCACTCGAGCAACAGCAAAAAGCAACTGACGAAGGAAGTCACCTAGGTTTCCAAAACCGGTCTTGCAAAACTAACCAAACAGTTCTTATCAGAACTCTATGGCCACTCCAAACGACGATCCAGTCGCCGCCATTCTCGCCGATATGAGAGACAGCCAAACACCAGCAATCTCTCCAACCAAGTCTCTGGCTAAAAGAGCCAGTTCCGACTCAGAGGAAGAAATTCCCAGCCGCCCCCCAAGCGTCCACGGACCACAGAGGATTTCAGATCACTACGGAACAGAACCGCCTACCTGGAGACGAGAGGCACCAAAGCAAAGAAATCGCTTTGTGTCCTGAAAGAACACGTCAGCAAAAGTTCATGCCCTGTTGGTCTCCAGTACTGGCCCAGACCGCACCTCAGACCAGCCAAGAACTTCAACACTGACTTGCGAAAGATCTGCATACGAGCGGAACAGGACCTCCTCCAGCTCATGATCCAGCAGCAGGAAAAGAACGTTAATACAGACACTGAGGCCATCAACGCCCTCAAGCAGAAATTAACCACCATGATTCCTGACCAAGCCAAACTTGAGCAAGCAGAGAAAAGAATCCTGTCAGCCACGAGCAGAGCCAACTTCAGAGTTTCTAAACACGAACGTGCCAACAAACAGCAGAACAAGGCTAATGACATTAATGACTTGAAAGCCAAGATCAGGGAACTTACAACTTTTGCTTTTTCCAAACGTGAAAATAAAAAAGAAAGTTGCATTGTAACAAAACTTTGGATGTGCAAACACATTACAAGCCTACAGAAACGTTTCAATATAAGCACTTCTCTTCAAGTCACCCTCTCAGTGTTAAGAAGGGTTTCATTAAAGGAGAAACTTTGCGTTTGCTGAGAACAAACTCGGTTAAAGAAACTTTCGAGTTACGGAAGCTATAATTTCTAACTCGTTTACTCGAGCGAGGCTACCCTAGAGAACTAGCGGGAAATATTTTAGCCGAAGTAAAATTCTCATCACGAAACGAGGCTCTACAAAACAAAACATCCAGAAATGTTTTTGCCTTTCATCACGACTTTCAACCGGCCTAAGCCTAACCTAAAAAGGGTTGTTATGAAACATTGGCACCTTATAACTGAGGGCAATAGACTCGGTCAAATATATTCTGAATCACCAATTGTCGCCTACAGGAAGGACAAGTCTCTCAAAGACTTTCTGGTCAGAGCTAAAATTCCTTCACACATTTAACAACAACACTCTGGAGTTATAAACGGTAAGGGTCAAGTGACAATATCACAAAACCGTAGCTCAGTCACAACTGATGGCCCGGATGACGGCGGTCAACTCGTATGCGGTCGGCAAAGGCTCCTGGAACGTGCACTTGTGGGAACCCGTCCAGACCTCCTGCTGCCATCAAAAAATCCACGTGCTCTGCCTCATGCGGTTTTGTCTGGCGCAATTTGGCGAACTTCGCCGATGGGACTGGTGTTGCTCCCACTGCTGCTCCCTTCTGATTCAGATCGTGGCAAATGCACCCCCTCGGACGCCCACAGCGAAGGCAGGGACACGGTCAGTGTCATGGACACCGAAGATGCCCCCAGCGCCACCGATGCCGAGGATGAACTCTCGTTGGACGCGACCTCCACCGTGGTGTTCAGCTTTGTCTCTGGGGATCGCGATGACAATGCTGCCGACGCTGAGCTCTCGGAAAACGACAGGACCTACAGCTTCGTGTGGCCCAACACGCACTCCTACATGGACGAAGAGGAGCCCATACGCATCATCATGACGGACAAGGAAGGCAAGCCCCCAGAATCCGATGGTGCTGACGAATTTATGTAAATAGTCGTTTTTTCGTGGGACGGGGACTCGGTTGGAGCCCCTTGTAAAAGTAAGTTTTTATTCTTTAAAAAATGTTTTTATCCATTTTTGGCGTGATTTCCGGTTTGATAACGTGACGCGTGACGTCCCTTCCGGTCGAGCGTGACGGGCGATGACGTCATCCCTTTCCCTGGTCTTCATGATTCAAAATGGTCGTATTTTGGCCTCCACCAATTACCTTGCTCCGTTTTGGCGCGAAAATTTGAACCGACCAATCAGAAGCCTCCTTTTCCGACCGTCCATAGGGGCCTGAAGAGGCGTATACCACAGCTAACACATGGTTTCAAATGTAAGGATTTGTATGGAAATTCTGGTGATATCTAGATTCAAGAAGATAATTATATACGCAAACATTCTCATTAAAATATCGCACTTTACTGTAAATTTTATGGCTTCCTTAGTATGTGGTTATTTTATCTATCTAAAGTGATTTAAAGTGCCTATGACCCCCAAAACGTTTTTCGCCAAATGAACTATTTGATACTGAGCAAAATACCTCAATTTTTTCCTGGTGCGATAAGTGCATTATTGTTGTTGTTATTATTATTATTAGTACTATTACTAACACTATTATTATTGTTATTGCCTGTTTTTTTTTTTGCGTGGTTTCTTTTTCGTTTGCGAATTTACCATTTTATTTTCAGCGTGTCCATTATAAGGCTTCGTACGCATGACATGACGTGTAAATTCATGCTGAAATATAGCACTATCTTCACAACGCAACTAAGATGAGTCCCTCGCATTCTATAGTGTTGAGGAAAACTGTTTTTCCGTCTTCCGTGGGGTCTCAAGAAACTGAATGTACTCGGACCAGGTTACAGCCCTCTTTTTTCCAAGCTTGACCTAAGGAAAGTTTGATTCCCTCCCTTTTCCCTTCCACACTAGGTGGTTGTTTTTAGGGTACTTCTTAGTTATTCTTGTTTACTCGGTTTTTCCCATACCTTTAGTTGGAATTAGCTCGGGGTTTAGTAGATTGCCCGTTGATGGCTGGGTTAATCGTTTGTCTCACGATTGTGACTCAATAGAATTGCGGAAGCAACGTTCAGCTGCTATACTGTTGACCTGGTCAGCTGGTTCGCCTGATGAAGACCAGCAGTATACATGGCGGTCGAAACGTCGTGATCCGCTATCTTATTGGTGACACAATCGGTAGGCAAACGATTAGCTCAACTATCATAAAGAATTACCATAAGTAACACCTTTCATGAACGATTGTCTGTTGTTGGGTCAAGTTTTATTCATGCAAACAGCCAATTTGGCAGGCTGGGTGCCTCATTTATGGTTGCCCAGCAGACAGAGCTCAGTCAACCTTCATCAGTTTTAAACAAAAAGTTGGCAAGAAACATAAAATGCTTTACTCCCCAGTGTTTTCTCCTTCGATTGTCGATTCAGAACGACGTGCTTTTTTTTTTTGTTTCCACTGTAGCTCAGTGGTAGCAGCACCCAAACTCGTCCAGAAGGTCATAGCTTAGAATCCGGCATGTAAGGAGCACTCGGGTGTCTTTTTTTTCGAGTATACCCTCGTCACTGCTGATAAACTCATCATCTCAAAACACATTATTGTCTTGAGAGTTCACTCGCGAAGGACGCGCCAACCATTTGAAATTAAAAGCCGTGTTCCTTCACAGGACGAAATCTTGGATTTACTTGTCTTTGGAGAAATATTAAATACCTCTTAAAGATTTTCTAAATCTTTAATTTGAAACGTAAAGTTTTTTAAATGCCTTAAAGTTGGTAGGATTCTTTAAGATACTTTTAAATGCATTTAAGATGCTTTAAATTTAGTTGACCACTGAGAAGGAAAACTGTAGACTTAAGTTTACCTGTAAAGCTACCTTAAATCAATAAAACCAATTATGAAAATTACTTTTGCATTTACAGCTTCGTAAATATATTGCTTGATTTAAGACACAACACTTAAATTCTCTTAAAGAAAGAACTAACAAAAAGTAGAGCGCAATGCTGCTTTAAGATTCACGAAGTCTTTAATTTCATTTAAAGTTTCTTAAATCCCTCAAGTGGGAAGCGTGTTAATTTTCTTTTACACTCGTTTAAGATACTACAAATTCGATGTACAATTCTACAAGAAACCCTAGCGGCAAGTGAATTCACTTCTGGGTTCACAGCTCTGAAAATAAACCGTCGTATTATCCCACTTATTCCCATGAGCTTACGTAAGTTTTTCAGAGTTTTCCGGCTTTTTATATGGGCTTGCATTCGTGGGAAAACGGGGCTGATGAGTTACTTCTACTACTGCTGCTGCTACTACTACTAGTGCTACAAAAACAAAGTAAACGATAGCATCAAGCGTTTTCATTTTTTTCTGAAGAGAAAACAGCCGCGAAACTCTTAGTACGCCGATGCAACTGAAACACGGATTTGAAGGGAGGAAACTCCATAGGGCAAGTTGATTTGTAGATTGCACACGCTTATTGATCAAGGCAACAAGAAACACCCAGGAGGCCTATTGCTCATATCCGGGGCCTAAACTCCTTTCAGTGACGACATCATATAACGACCTTATGGTGACGTTAGAATAGAAGACTTTTTGTTGTATTTTTGACATAAAACCCCTTGCGAACATCCAATCAAAAGAAAGAACTACAATGGAGTACTAAGAACTGAAAATTTATTGAACCAGGAGGAATAAACGGTACACAACGGACTACCTATTTGACAATACTAAAACAGCAACTATAACGGGGGAAATAAATGGAAATTAGAGATTTTACATGCATTTCACAGGCAAACTCTCACTTTTGTATTAAGAATGGGAAATTATTATACCATACTATCATAAGTGAAAACTGAAACGGATAACAATTCTTACTTGGGTTATATGCAACCGATTACGGGCCTCTATTTGCACCAAATCACTGAAGTGAGTTCCGAGCTTCGGAACAGATAAGGGTTATAATGAAAAACTAAAAATAAAAAATAAAATAAAATTGCATGTCTCCTTTGAAAAATGCAGCACTCATTTACAGTTAAGTTATGTTATGAGTCACGTGCCTCTTACAAGTTCTGCAATACCTGGCCTGACGTTGGGGTTTGCTCCAAGAGCAAGATTTTTGGCCAAGACGCGCTGGGCGCTGCCCAGAATCAAAACAGCATTTTCGCAGAGAAAATCGACAAGTTTGGCAAAAGAATATACATCGCTGGCGATGCTGTAGGATCCAGCGCCAGAAACAATCTCCGGTGCCACGTGCGGGTACTTTTGAACGTAACTTTTCTGTTCTTTGGCAGACATTTGCTTTTTTGCTTTCTGTGGTCCATCAATCAACGTGCTTTTTCCGAAGTCAATAATAATAGGATTGTAGTAGTCTTTTCTTTTCTCGAGAAGAATATTATTACCCTTTAAGTCATTATGAAGGAAGCCTTTTGAGTGGATGTGTTGAAGGGCGCTTCCAATGAGGTCCACTACGGTTTTCCATTCCTCGCTGCTGAGTTTGTTCTTAATTGCAGCACGCCATACTGTCAAGGACTTGTTATTGTCTCCGTGGAACTGCAGAACAATTCGAAATGGTGCGACCTTGCTTTGTATTCCGAACAAAAGTGGTAAGCCAGGATGATCACCAAGTTGTGATATCACTGTAGCTTCGTGAATTAGTCCCTTTCTTTGCTTGTCGATTTCACGCTCTGCCTCTCCACGACTCCTCAATTCTTTTACAGCCACTACAATTCCTCTGTAACTTGCCAAGTAACAGCTGCTAAATGTGCCAGACCCAATAGACTTTTGCAACTTGACAACGCTGTCTTGCTCAATCTCCTTTATGGTGGTCCTTTCTTCTTTCACACCTGATCGAGGAGCGCGAGTGTTTCTTATCTTCGACGACAACGCCGTATCCCCTTG
>BLFK01000829.1:103728-127601 GCA_014634185.1 Astreopora myriophthalma | reverse complement strand
TATTTGGTATGTTACAATTTGGGGGGAAAGTTCCAGTTGAAATATTTTAAATGCTCTATTTGTTGCCAAATCATCCAGCATAATTAAAATAATAATTACAAGTTACAACCTATTTCTATATATTTATGTCCAAAGAATGGATGATCGCAGTCTTAATAAATTATTAAATTTAAAGAAAAGCTGATGACAGTTTTTCCTGTTGTTACTGAGGTAGTATTTATTGTGATTAGAATATAGAGTTTGGCATTCATTGTTGACATTTGTAGAGAACAACATTGGATCCACAGTGTGGTGCAGTTCTGTAGCCATCCCAAGGGAAGGCATTGGTACACCAATAAAATGTGTTTCCAGATGCAATTCAACCAATTTTTTAAAGTCTTTAGATGGTATTTGGGTTTTTGTTTTTCTTACTGTGCTTTTGTATCAATATTGTGATCACCTGTATGCAGTCAAAACTGTATATATTTTTTTGTAACAATTATTGTCCACCAAAAGCCATAGACTGAATGTATAAATTGTGGCCTCGGCCTATTTATGATTCTTTCATATAAATGCTAATTAGACTCACTATCCTCATTTTTTAAAATTTGATTTCAATTTTGTGCATGCTGACAAGGCTAGTGAGGGTAATTGGCATTTATATAAACTAAGAATAATAAATAGGCTGCCATTTGTGCATTTGGTCTATTTACCCACTAGTTTTGGAATATATTCTCCCTTTATTATCACTAAATGGTTCTTGAAAAAAAAGTCATTTTTGGAATATATTCTTTTTTAATTGCAACTTAAAGGTTTCCTAAACTGTTGTATACTCCCCTTTCTCCCTTTAATTGCCAATTAAAGGTTACCTAAATTGTTCTTTCGAAGGTTTGCTGTTTTACAGTAGACGCTTCTAACTTTTCTTTTAAGGCGTATTTACTTTTCTCTTATTGATGCTTAAAGAATAATTTTATTAATATTTAATCATTGTTTCCTGCTTCAAATCGTCTTAAAGGTTCGTTTACCATTCTGTAATTTTTCACGTAAACGCTCTTAAAGTAGTCTTTACCGACCCTTTCACGACAACCCTTAAAAGTTCAGTAACTGATTCATTTCTTCGTTTAAGTGCCTCTCCTAAAGATTAAGGAATTAAGAATTTCATGTATTTAAGATGAACTTAAAGATAAACGATATAATTCTTTACTGCATCTTTAAGATTACTTTAAGAAGCCTTAAACTTCCGATTTCGTCCTGTGCTTGCTCAAGATAACCAGCCCAAAGTAATACAGTCAATTCAATCAAACACATCAATGAAGTTTCTAAAAAAAACGAGGGGGGGAGGCATCATTGACTTACCTTGCAAACAACAAATCGATATAATTACGGTGACTGTAAGAAGCCAATCTCCCATACTTGATGTATGTTAATATTTAGCTCTCATTTGAACTGCACCGTAACAGTAAGAAGCTACAAAGGAACGTAAATAAATTATGGTCGTTGAAATATGTGCTTTAAATTCCCAGTTTATAATATGTAGGAATGAAATTAAAATTGTCCCTTTCCTGTCAACGTAAGTATATGGATATACTAATTACAACATGCCGTAATTTATTTCGATATGTTCAGGAACCTTTTTTCAAAGCTTCAGGCTCGTAGGGCCGTGTATAGAAAGTAACAATTGAAATCAACAGAACAACGTTAAGAAACCCAACTGGAGGGAGGCAACCAGTTGACTATTTACAAGGCGCGGTGGAGTTGAATTCGGGACGACATTGAAGACAAATCCATTTGCTGATCAGAGCGAGATTTGAACCCGGAACATCCGCGTGCAAATCCAGCGCCCTAACCACTTGGCCACGCAGTCTCCTGTTCAGTTTTCTATTGAGCCAATGAAACAACACAATCAATTAAGTACTCAAATTGTAAGTTGGTAAGGGATTCCAGGGGAACGCATTTTTGCTTGCCAGCGGGATGTTCTTCATTGAATACAATATTTACATAGCTCCTGTCTTACAGTCGAGCGCTGTCAAGAATCAATTTCCAGGTGATGGAGTTCGAGTATTCAATGAAGAACATCCTGCTGGCAAATACAAATGAATTTCTTCAAGCACTAATTGCTAACTATCTAAATATATGTATATATTGGTTTATAAAATTGAAGCTTGATAACGGTCTTTTTTTTGTAAGAAAGAGCCAGTAGAATTTTCGAGTTTGAACGTGTACGTGACTGGAAAACGTTGTACTAGTTGTAGCCCCTTGTTTAATTTTTGGTTTTTGTTATTTTAGGCTCTTGCACTCCTTCGCTTCTTTCGTGCTTATCAACTTCCCGCGTGCATCCATAACTCATTAGACGCACGCCAAGCATGAACTAATTGTTAATTCGATGATCTCGCGACTCGAAGGAAATTTAAACTCAACTGAGTTGCTGTCGGCACGAACGTCAACGTAAAACAAATACCGTTATGACCCTGAACGTTTAATAGAAATATATCAGACAAAAGCCTTTTAAAACTGTATTCAGTCAACTCAACGAGGCAGATATAGATCATTACTTTAAAATGAATGAGCAAACTTGGTATTTTTATACCCATAAGTTTTAAAGCCGAGAGACCAGGAAGATATGTCTCTCACCTACTTTTGGGAGAAACTATCTATATCATGATACTCAGTACTTCAAATTTATGAGCAGATGTTTGTGAAAATGTGCCATTAAAGTCAGAAAGGCTAAAGAAATCTATACTCCGTTATACTTCAAACAGTTAGCAGCAACACCTGTATGCTTTGTCATTAATCTGGATCTATTAAAATTGTTCCTAAAAACTTAAGGATACTTCCCACCTTCGCGGGTGCCCTTCGGAAAAAAAATCGTACGCGCCCCAGTTTAAATAAAACCCTAACAAACTATATATCATAAGAAAGCTTAATAAATGCACTTTACGAAAAAAATACAATTTTAGCGATATTTTATTTCAGGAAGTGTCAGGATCTCGTAAGGCGTGAAACGACCGAGGGTTCTTCTATTGAATTTATCGGCTATCTGATTGATCAGTACGAGCAAAATGACTGCACAGTCTTATTCACAAGGCATCAATCAACAAAAGTGTGTCAGGCTTTTTCGATATTCTGATTGGTTGTCTAGATATCTGCATCTAAAGTTGAAGTAGCTCACATTTTTAGCTACTTCAACTTTAGATGCAGATATCTAGACAACCAATCAGAATATCGAAAAAGCCTGACACACTTTTGTTGATTGATGCCTTGTGAATAAGACTGTGCAGTCATTTTGCTCGTACTGATCAATCAGATAGCCGATAAATTCAATAGAAGAACCCTCGGTCGTTTCACGCCTTACGAGATCCTGACACTTCCTGAAATAAAAATTCGCTAAATTTGTATTTTTTTCGTAAAGTGCATTTATTAAGCTTTCTTATGATATATAGTTTGTTAGGGTTTTATTTAAACTGGGGCGCGTACGATTTTTTTTCCGAAGGGCACCCGCGAAGGTGGGAAGTAACCTTAAGCAGGATCGTCTGTGATTTCTGTAAAACCTTTCAAAGAGAACTGTAAATATACCTTTCCGAGTTGCAACAAAACCGCGGTAATTGTGAGTGCTCCAATCGATGATCCGACCTCTCACTTCAACCAACAAACTAGACTGGTTTAAATGTTAGACCGACTTTGCATTTTGACAGGGGAAAAGTAATAATAAAACAATCGACATGCACGATAGACATATGCCAGATGTTGAACAATGGTTATTACCTCCATGACTACGCAAAAAACTGATTCTAATTCTATGAGCTTGTACACGACTTGTCACATTGTGTCTAGTAGTTTCGACAAAAGTATAGTAATTAGTTTGCCTCGGATCAACTGATTATTCCAAACTGGCATTTTCAGGCTATTTTAATTGTTGCCGTATCTATTTCCTTAAAAAACTATTAAAATTCAACCGACCATAAAATCCATTAATTTGCCGGACTTTTACTTCGGCTGGTAAATTAGAGGTAACATCTTGTACAGTTGTGCTCAATTCCAAGGGGAAAAAAATGTGAAATTCTCAAACTAACTGTTTTAAAAATAACTTACAAAAAAAGGATGGTTGTAAACTTAGTGAAAAATAAACGAAAAGGGTATGGAAATTTTCATGTTCCATCTAGCCAAGAGGTGCAAAGGAACTTGGGAACTTTTCACGTTGCTTTCAAAGGCAGAACACGAACGGAGTTGGAAGTTTCCATGTTCCTTTCATAGAGAAAACGCCAAAGAACATTAAAAAACGTAACGGAAGTTGCAAATGTCATGCATGCTCCTTTTACAGACGTGGAAAATTATGTTTTCAATCTTTTTTTTCAATTTCAATTATGTTTTCAATTGAAAAGCGGGTATATTCATATTCATATTACAAACTGGCATTTTCAGGCCATTTTAATTGTTAGCGAATTCATTTCCTTAGAAAACAATTTAAAAAAACATCTTTCTAGCAAGTCTCAGTGCTAATCTATGTGCTTCCATTGCATTGTCCCTTTAAAGATATCGTGAGAGTTTCCCAAATGTTAGGAACATTTTTAAAACCCTGCAAAGGATGTGATTAAGTTAGAAGCTTTCTTGTGTTTATTTTTCAAGAAATTCAGTCATCCATCCTAACCACGTAAGGCACTTAACACAACAATGCTCATACAGCAAAAGGTGTAGTCTTTTTAAAGGCTGGTTTTCATTAGCCCACAAGCACAAGCATTAAGATAAACATAAACACTCGCATGAGAAAGTGAGAACACCCACGACATGAGCGTAAGCATAAGCATAAACACAAGAAGAACGAACTCTGCTCTTTCTTCTTATGCTTATGTTATGCTAATGTCATGCTTATGTCGCAGTGGGAACTGACATGAAATAAGCATAAGCACAAGCGCTAAAATTAACAGTAGTTCGTATTTCTTCCGCCTTTACTGCGCTTGCGTATGCATCATTTTCTTGAACTTGTTTCGCGTGTGGAAACGTCGTAGAGATATGCTTGTGTTTATGCAGTAGTGAAAACCAGCCTAAAGAAGAACGAACTCTGCTCATTCTTATGCTTATGTCATGGGTGTTCTCATTTTCTCATGCGAAAGTTTATGCAGGCAAAGCTGCCATATTCAACATTTTCAAAAGGACAACTATACTCATTTTCGTTTGTTTCATCGATAGAATCTGCGTCGCTTTGGTTCATCCTTGCTCTGGAATAATTTGCCTGTGTTTCGGACAGGTCGGGATTTGAGGAGCAGAAACGAGTTCCTGGATAATAACAACAATGGCGTGCAAAGGATTGTGGTTCAGCGTGCTCCTTTAAATACCCGCTTACGGATATTCACGTTTCCGTTAAGTAACAATCTCTTTCCCAGAGCCCACGTATCTTTTGACCCAAAGATACTTGGGCTCTGGGAACGAGATTGGTCAAGTAACCGTTACGAAACCGGGAACGTAAACGCCTTCATTGGGCGTGCGCATGAATTTCCTATCTCCCTTCGAGCGCATGCCACGCTACGCTGGTCCCAAAGGTTTTTCTTTGATTCTCGCTTCGGTCAAATTTTAGCCACGAAGCGGTGACAACGAACGACGAGGCAATGAGGGAAGAAAAACATCTGCTTCGGTCCCTGTGAACCTCACTTCCTTGCAGATGCGAACTGTCAAACGCTTCAAAATTATCATTAAAAGAACAGCCAATGACAATGGCGCTCTCACCTGAGCTGCTTGTTGGCATTTTCATCATCAGCCGTAAATGCTGAAATGTGTAGACGTTAGAATATCTACCAATCAGAACCGACAGTCGCACACTGCACTGTAAACATTGCATGAAAGTGAAATTCGCAACGACCGAAAGCAGAGGTTTTTCTTCTCTCATCGCTTCGTGGTTCGTTGTCACTGCCTCGCGGCTAAAATTCGTCTGATGAGAGGAACGAAAAACCTTTGGAACCACGGAGGGTAATGCCACACAGCTTAGCAGGTATCGGCATGAAAAAAATAATGAAACTTGACGTAACCTCGAAAATAGTTGGTCAGACGTATAAATGGTCGTTTATGGCTCAGAGTCATCTTGTTCGTCATTTGTCATGATTTTATATGAGGCTAAATATAATATTAATTTAGGCAAAGTTAAAACCAAGCCAATGCAGTGATGTTGCCTAGGATACTTGTGGGAATTCCAGGGAGGTTTACAGGGCATTGCCATGTGCTTTGCCTTGAGTTGCTTTTTCGCTTGCTTCCTTCTTTCCCCTGCCTCCCTCTCATATTTTGGGGTAAGTATATGTACTCCACAGACTGGTTTTCTCTCAGTGATGTGTTGATAGGTGCCTGGAAGGTGGACTGTAGCTCGGTTGCCATGGTGAGCCTCCTTGCTGCTGAGGAGAGTGCTGTCTCCTCCCTTGCTTCCCTTACGGCACCTACTCTCCAAAATATTGGCGTTGTGTTTTAACCGTAAATGAATAATTTCGTGTTATTATATGGCTAGCTCCGTGAGCGGGCAAGATGAACCAAATCGTGCGCTGTGATTGGCTACCCGAGCGGGCAAGATGGAGCTTTCTTGCCCGCTCGGGACCACCCGCCGTGTCCCGCGAGAAAAATTTCCCCAAAAGCCATATAATAAATCTTTTATTGACCAAGCTTCTTCGGTCAAGATGGCTGGATATTGTCCTCGTTCTTTTTTTGCGTTTTTATGGATCTCGACTTCGTCTCGGTCCATAAAAACGCAAAAAGGAACTTGGCCAATATCTACCCATCTTGACCTCACGCTTGGTCAATAACGCATACTTACAGTCGAACTTCCGGTTGCGACCTCCCCTCGTAAGCGACTACCTCGTCTCAGCGACCAGTTTTCCAAAATACCAAAAGTTGCAATTCAAGTCACTATATTTCGAACTTCTTGTAAGCGAGCGCGAACACTTTTAGAGCTACAAGTTTGAAATTAACTCTTGTTTTTAACCTCCCGTAAGCGACCACATAATAGATCGTTTTCACTTACGTGACCAGCGGCCATATTGATTTACAGAAGCAAGAAGAAATATGTGCATAAAAATGGAGATCAATTCCCCGAAGATTGTTTTGGGACACCAATATGGCGGCCGTGACGTCATGTGAAAACGATCTAAAGAAAGGAGATACTGTGGTGTTGTAACATTATCGCATTCGTGGGTAGTTCGAGAGACGGAAATTTCTCAATCAGAAGTAGCGGATTTTTTCTCTAAATTGACTTTTCACATGAATAAAACTTTTCAAAGTTAAAAAAAATGCACATACAGTATACTGTACTCTATGTTTCATCGATAAAATGGGCGTTACCGCCTAATGACAGTTAAAAGACATTCTGTTTAATAATGATTTGAACTTTGATTTCTTTAATTGATTTTGATTGACAGAATTGTATAGGTGTTTAAAATTATAGAATTTTCAACCATCAGTGAGTTGTAGTCCGGAACGTGTTGCGAAAGGAGAAATTGTCAGGAAGAATAGTTTTTGCTAACCAGTATCTGTGTAATTCGGAATTAATTCGGTTGGATATCGCCACAGAAGTAAGTGAGCGTTTTGATTGTGAATTCATCCGTTGTAGAAATTTCATGATTTCCCGGTCATAGTTTTCTCAGTGATTATAATTTGTACTTCAGATCGAATAAACCTTGAATCTTTGCATGGCTACAATAAAGATCAAGATAAAATATACGATTTGTGGTTTACGTTCACCCGAAGTCTGCTCACCGGTTTTTAATGAAACACTCTATCAATCTTAAAAGAGACGACCTTACCTTGGGGTAAGTCTCCGCAGTTACCATATGCTAATAAGGCAAAATTTTGACCCAATATCGTATGAACTCTCGTAAGCGACCACCTCCTAGTCTTAACATTTTGGGTGGTCGCTTACGGGAGGTTCGACTCTATTTTCAAGTTTAAAACTCATAATTCATGACTCGGTTCCGTTTAGTCAAAGACACCAAATACGAAGGAACAGAAAAATTACGATTCTATCAACAATGTACAGTAACTGGTCCGTTAATACTTGGCCTTACAAATGTTTAGAATTCTTTATTCGTTGTTCATTGAAACAGGATTATATCTCTAAGTACGTCATAACTTGTTGCCAAAGCCGCAGGCTTATATGGCGTTGGTCAGGTCAAACTTGAGATCCAGAACAATAAAAAGTAAATAGAAAAAGTGGATAGAAAAATTACACGGAACAACAGTAAAATTGATTGCACATACACTTACTTCTATAACTGCCTCCGTATTAGGTACAAGACGTACAACAGTTCATCAGTTTACACTTCTGGTTAGCAAGTTTGTACCACTGTAGACGGGTTAGCAATGGGTTAGAAACTGGTCAGCTTGAATGAGTCTAAAAACTGGAAAGCTCACGCTTATACACGACTTCAAAGTGGCTGGCTCCAGTTTCTTCTAGTTTTCAGCACCAGTCTCCTTTAAAGGACCAATACTATCACTCTTTTAAGTTGACGCTGCAATTATGGTATCAAACAAACGCCCAATCAATCATTGGTGAACAATTTAAGATATTTTTCTTGACATTACAAGTTACCATAGCCGTGCTGGTAACTCAAAAACGAGCTCCATGACCCCCATTTTTTTACGATTGAATTGTAATCAGCATGACCTTTCCCCAAAGATCAAAAGAATTATTTCCGAAACAAAAAAAAAATTCGGGGGCTGTTACTCGTACCCAGGCCTGTTGCAGCAAACATGATGGTGCCCGAGATTTCTGTAGTGTGCAAGCATATTTGTGGAAAGTTCGGAAAGGGACCACATTGTGATTCTGTTGCAGACAAATTACTTTGGGTAGACAGTTTTGACTACAAAGTGCATGTATTGGCCGTAGAGACAGACCAGGTAAGAAATTGCTGAGAAGTTTGATTTTGCATGCACACGCTTGTAACTTGTTGGTACGAATTTACGGTGGCCCACAACTGTCACGGCAAAAGCAAAAGTCACGGCAAGACCAAATTAACCCACGGCAAAACCAAATTAACGCACAGCAAAAGCAAATTAACTCACGGCAAAACCAAATTAACTCACGGCAAAACCAAATTAACACAGTAATGTGGTCAGCGGTAGGTCATCGGTGTTGTTGATAACCCATCAACTACGTTATGTATGGAATTTTAGGCATTAGCGCCACTTTTTCCGCCATTTTCTTCGTTGTTTGCTTCGTAACGTTCTTCATCATGTTTTGCAGCAACTGTGGATCTGCAGTTGTGCAAATGGAAACTTCTGTGCGAGCTGGGGTAAAGGTAACGTTCTTTCAATTGAATTCAGGGTATTTACATTCGTGTCTCTTCAGAAGGAAGTCGCTCTTTTTTTGCGCTTTTAATGGTCCGAGACGAAGTCAAAAAAGAAAAGAACGTGGCCAATATCCAGCCATCTTGACCGCACGCTTAGTCAATAACGCATATATATTGGACATGCAGATTCTTTGTCAACTCGCGATCGTAAGAACCACGACTTCCTTCTGAAGAGACACGAATGTAAATACCCTGAATTCAATTGAAAGAACGTTACCTTTACCCCAGCTCGCACAGAAGTTTCCATTTGCACAACTGCAGATCCACAGTTGCTGCAAAACATGATGAAGAACGTTACGATGCAAACAACGAAGAAAATGACGGAAAAAGTGGCGCTAATGCCTAAAATTCCATACATAACGTAGTTGATGGGTTATCAACAACACCACTGACCACATTAATGTGTTAATTTGGTTTTCCGCGAGTTAATTTGGTTTTGCCGTGACTTTTACTTTTGCCGTGACAGTTGTGGGCCACCGTACCGAATTAGCTCAACATGGTAGCACAAGAAGCCCGTGCAGTGAAAAATGCGAGAAATCGATTGCTAGAAATATCCTATGTAATACGTATTTCGAACAAATTGAGACGAAAGTTTCTTCGATATGAAATGTATTCGTTATAGCTATATTAAATACCCTTATAGGCCTATGGAAAAGCCAGAGTACGGAATTTAATCCGAATCCGGAATCAAAAATTAATTAAAACGAGAGTTGTAAAAGGCTCATTTCTATACACTGAAAATGCGCGGGAAAGAGAACGAAGCAATTAACAGAAGAAGCAAGTAAGTTTTTCGCCAAATTCAGAGTTCTCTAATGCACCTATCAGTGTTATGCATCTATCAATGTTAAGCCCCAGGTTGGGGGGGGGAGCTGACCTAGGGGAATTTGACATTTTCATGGAAGCAAGCGTCGAATTTCCCACCCCCAGGCACCTATGCACTGTCAAATTCCCCACCCCAGGCAGCTTCAAACAAAAAATCGGGCATCTAAAATTGAGCAACGAAACATTTCGTATTCAATCAAGCATGTGCAACGATAAAGTGGAAAATTCATGAATATGTAGAAATATACAAAAAAACAATCACAAGAAACAATAGAAAGAAACACTCTTCTACTTGTGAATGCTCCAGCAATTCCTGAAAGAAGTGATGGTCCATATGTACGAAAAGATTAGACAGATTCTCTTATCTTTCTTTCACTCATGTCGCAGGGATGGCGAAACGTATTTAGAACTGGGGGGGGGGGCTTACTAGCGAGCGGTGAAGGTGCCAACCTGTAGGGGAGTCTGGGGGAATCATCCCCCAGAAAATTTTGAAATCTTCAAGCTTGGAAATACTGCATTCAGTATTCAATTGTTTTAATTTTTGCTCGAAATTGAGAGGGCTTTAGCCCCCCCCCAGCCCCCTAGGCTCCGCCGTCCCTGTGGTGTCTAGAAAAATCAGGAAAACCAGAGCAGTCCTTTCGATACCAAGATAGCGAATAACTTGTCTCTGAATCTCGGTCTTCCAAGATGGCGGGCATGTCAAATTCCCGACCTGGGGCAATGCATACGTTTCAAATTCTACCCAGGGGAAGGCCATCTGAGTAAATTTCTCATGGTTAGCCCCCCCCCCCAGTCTGGGGCTTAATATTGACAGGTGCATTAAGGCCGAGGGGAGGGGGGGTCGGGCTAACCACAGGAAATTGATCGTGAGCTTTGTCCCCAGGGTAGCGATTTTGATCATACGTGATGTCTCCAGGGTAGGGATTTTGATCGTACGTTATCCCCACGGTGGGGGTCTCTCAGGAAGTTCATACTTCACCCTTAGAAACTTTCACAATGAATGACAAACAGCATTGTCATAACTTCCTGGAGTTTAAGAAGACGTTTTTTTTATTTCAAGTAAGGCACTGACCACTTATAATTACATAATAACAGTGTAATGAACAGTTCATAATTACATTGATTTGATAAGATTATTTGTCCAGCTATTCACGACACTCGAAGTGAAGCTCAGCGACTGAATCTTAGAGGTATTTCTACCCAACCTGCGCTAACGAACCCCATTGAGTCTAGCAATCCCTAGGGACGTTGAATAGGGATAAAACATGACTCTCACTAGCATTCTGCCTTCAAACGTGATAAACCACCCGGAAGAGAAGATGGCGACGGCCCACCCACCCAACCCCAATCACTTGAAATTCGGGGTCGAACATCTCTATCAGAAGGTGTCCACCCTCTTGGCGCTCGATCAACGCTCCCATACCTCTATTCAACAATGAGTGCAAGTGAGAGTGTTATAGAATAGAATACTTTTCAAACTTTAGCTGTTATACTATGCATTCCAGTAGACCGTGGCAACCTGCGAGTTTTTCAGGCCGTCAGCTGGTGTTCAAATATGATCACAGGATCACTGCTTTGTGTACCATGTGATAGCCTTTTTGGTTTACCATGTGATTAAGGCTGAAGACAGAGCCACTTGCATTTTAGTAAAAGCTGATCACGTGATACGCCAAAAGGTGATCATGAGGTACACAAAAAAGTGATCCCGTAATCAAATTTGAACAGCAGTAAACGACCTCAAAAAAACTTGGGGTTGCCGCAGTCTACTGGGATGCGTAGTAATTTTGCAGAGCCCTACAACGCTAGATATAGGAAAAAATGTCTTAAAAGCATATTAATCCAATCATGATCAGTTGAATGTTTTTGCAGTATTTTAAGTTTTCTCTGATAGAGACTATTCTTAAATAGTTAAGCCAGAAATGACCATACATGACCACACTTTTAAGTCCACAAAATTGTGCAGTATAAGCTGAAAACCTAAGGGCTGGTTAAAAAGCTAGTTTTCGTTATGAAATGGATTGTTGTTCATCCTGGTAGCTGGATGATAATGTAAGTTTGCTCTTTTGTCTCACGACAAGTCACTTAGATGTTAATCGCGACGTTTCGACTGCTCACTGCCAGTCTTCTTCAGGCGATGAGGTCGACTGAGTCCGGTACAGCATTATGTATGGCGGTGGTCTGCTGTGATTGGCGCGTTTCGATCCGGCTATTGTTTCCCTGTACGGTGTTTTCCTCAGGCGTCCGCTGACTCGCCGCGCGCCACTGGCTTTGATGTTTTTTAATTGTCGGCATCCACGCTTCCGGTATTTCGGCTCCGTTGTCTCTATTGATGTTGTTAGGGTTACGTGTACCAGTGGTTGTCTCTATCAATAAACTTTACTTCTTCCCACAGCGGCTTATGTACGGTTTTGTTTTCATTCAATTCCAAGCTAGTTTTCATTCCAGAAAGATGCTGAAAAAGAAAAATAGACCACCTTTTGCTGTTATGTATATATATATATATATATTTTAAATATATTCTGTTGTAGGTTAATTATTACACTCCTCTTGTGTGCAACAAGGTTTGAAGGACATTGGACCACCTTCACTTGCCCCCAAGTGATCAGTGCGGAATGGGGAATTTGAATTTTTTTTTAAAGAAAATGTAAAAATCCCCGAACTCATACCTGAACACCCCCCCACCCCCCGCCTTAGGCATTGATAGGTGCATAACAGTTTAAAGATGGCTTTACCGGGTATAAAATTGGCGTGTGGAGTTGACTTCTATCGAAGTGGTCTTGCTGTTACCTTAAGCCTGCTTCCCACTTCTTGTGTGATAGGGATAAGCATAAGTACAAGCATATTAGCACAAGAAAAGTAACTTTTCCCTTCGTTTTGCTTCAGTGCTCATCTCACGCTTATCTCATGCTTGTGCTTAATTATTTCACAAGTGGGAATGGATGGCAAATAAGCATAAGCACAAGCACTAAAATTAACCGTTGCTCGTAGTGTTCACCATTACTGTGCTTGTGTAGCCCTCATTTTCTTGTGGTTGTTTCACGTGTGGGAAAGTTGTAGAGATAATTGTGCTTAGGCTTATGCTTGTGCTTATCGCACAAGTGGGAACCAGGCTGTAGTTGGTATTAAGCAACATGTAAGAGTTATCGGCCTGAAGCGAGGGGTTACGTGATTTATTCCCCTCGTGCGCTGCCCGAGGGCGCAGCCCGAGGGCAACGCACGAGGGGAATAAATCACATAACCACAGCAGCTGAAGGCCGATAAACGGCTTATTTTTACATTGGCGAGTATTCCTCAAGGGATGCAAAAGTACACTGAAGAAAAATGCCTCTATTGTTCATCTTTCTTTCGTTTTTCAACACTCCATGCTGGCACTGGTGGGATTCACTAGTTCCTCGGCTTTTTAATTATGTTAGTCTTTTAAAGTCGCATTTCGAATTAGTTGTTCGTCTTGTTCGTAGTGAATGCTAGGAACAGGCTAGCAATGTTGAGCGATTCAGCGTCAGAACTGTTTATTACTCAAAGCAGTTTTAGTGGCAGCACCTCAATTGAGCTTTCGGAAAACAACTTTGAATCTTTATTTGCTGGTGCAGACAACGAGAAAGCAGTTGACAATTTCAATTTACACACCGAGGATCTTTTGACGGACCTTTTTACAGATAAAGAAGATGCAGGCCGAGGGATCATTACTGTAACCGACGAGGAAATTCAGGCGAGGAATGAAGCAAGAATGCCACAAAACACTAAAAGAGCAAATTCATGGAGTACACGAGTTTGGGATGAGTGGGTTCCAGAGCGAAACTCGTTACCAATAAATGACAGCGACACTTTCGTGGTAGCTCCAAACAGTGGAATTTTAAAGACACTGTGCGATTTCGAACTGTCGTTTTGGCTGATCAAGTTTGTATATGAAGTAAGGAAGAAGGATAAGAAATAAACATTTGTAAATAAACATTTGTAAATTTGTTCTTCATGAAAAGCTCATTTAAATGCGAGGGGATTATGTATTAATATGCAAGGGGGATAAGTCACGTAATTATCCCCCATGCTTATTAACATATAATCCCCTCGCATTTAAATTAGCTGTTCATTAGCCCCGCTCTTCCCTTCAAACAATCAAAGCCGCACCCAGCTTTTCAGACAGTGGATTTGGGGGTTATGTAATATATTCCCCCCAAAAAGAACAAAGGAATCCGAGCTCATGTAAAAATAAGTGATTGCCAAGTGTACTTCAGTATCACTTTCATAGCATGAGAACCACTTTGCCGAAATAAAAATAACCCTTTCTTAATCCACATTTGCGACCATCTCAGAACCTCGTGCAATTTCAGTATTCATAACTTGGACTACAATGACAAGGACAATCTCAAAACCTGAAGCTGAAGGAGTCAGATCAAAAAGTGGAAAGAATGTTGCTTTAGTGCAAATATCATTCAGTTATAATATTGCAAACATCATTCTTATGAGTGTGGCAAAATCATTACGGTCACCAGTGCACATGCATTCCGAGCTGTGACACTCTAAAAAATTGGCCAATTTCGATATTAATAGTTACTGTAATACTCACTCTTGGACAAAAGGCATCACCCCGAGGCTCTAGGGGGAAAAAACTCATATAAATCCTTACTTTATTCCCCAGAGCGTCAAAGTCGTGTTTATTGTTTGAAGTTAAATCTTGAAATATTGAATTGGTCTAATGACCTCCAATTGACCTCAACCAATCCCTCGCATTGCAGTGGTGGATCAAGAACTAGAAGTATCAGGGAGGGGCTTTGTGGCTTTTGGCATTTTAAAAATCAGTTTTAAGGTAGCTTTATTATTTGGTCCAAAAATAGGGGGGTCAGGCACATTTGGATCTGTCACTGCATTGTATTGTATTTTCAAGCACTTAGATAGGAATCACTTACTAATAGACAGGAAACACAGGTGTGTAAATTCTAGACAACTTCAATTGTGCAATGTGAAATTTTTGCTGTCCCTTTCTTGGTTTCCCTACTCGACAAACACACTGTTTTATCCCTAAAGTACAAGTAAACTGTAAAATTTATTTATAGAAACAATAGAAAAATGAAACATGCACTTCCTGCAGTTTGCAAGAGCTAGTCAAGGTGACAGTGTTTCCATGTATTAATAAAAGTCAGAATATTTAAAAGAATTTGGGGGAAGAGAATAAAGATAATTATATTAAATTACAAGTGTATTAATACATTTACAAACACTAGGGAAGGGCAAGTAGCACAAAAAACAATGCAAACATAACAAGCTCTTTAGTTTTTGTTATTAGATTGGGCAAATAATTATAGCCATCATCTTTTGAAAGTCTTTGGAATTGAAAATCATCATTTATCATGGATGTTAATTTTATTTCAAATTCTAACACCGTTTAATGAGAAAGACTTTCTTTGCTTGTCTAATCTTGAGCTTACGACAAAGTAGTCGCCTCTTGTTTTCATGAAGGAATATTAGCTTGATGGGTGAATGAATTAGATATTATTAGGAGGTGATAAGTTATTATTATTGTATGTGATGCATTATGATAACTGCCGATTTAAAATGGAGAAAATCCAAAGGGAGAAAACTAGAAGAGACAAAGTAAGGCCCTGCATGAGATTTGTAATCACCAAAGTATGGTATATTAAACTGAGGGCTCGTTTTTGGAGAATTAGAATCTGTGAATTTAAATTGCAGCCTGACACTATGCCATACTATAAATAGGGCTGGATAAGTGACTTATATTATTGTATGGTGTAAAGTATTAAGTGGTACATGTAAAAAGTCTTACCCTATGCCGGTAGTAATAATGCAATTATTGATTTGCTTATTTTTGGAGCAATAATTATGAGCGATGTGCTTTTTATTTCTACAAAATATTTTCGTCAATAAGCACGCCTAGGTATTTAACAAAATTTTTTCACTCGAAGGAGATGTAAGCTCTGCTATTACTATGTTGGTCAAATACTTCCAAGTTTACTTGGTAATTCAACTTTTTCTGTCTACTGTTGAAAAAATAACAAAGTTTACAGACTTTTAAATGACATGTACATTTAATAACAACTCACTGGCCATCAACCATTCATAAATCTTACCAGGTTCAACATTTATAACTGCACTTTCAAGTGAGTTGATAAGATTTTTATCAGCGTGTAATTGATTGGTATCATCTGCAAATAAATGAAATTTAACCTGATCAGAGCTAATAGATATATCATTGATGTAAATGAGGAAAATTACATATACCGGTAAAGGTCCTAGGACCGACCTGTGTGGGACTCATGATAATGTTTTATTTACTTCCTTTTTGGATGTTTTTGACAGAAATTTCTGTTGTTTGTTGTTGACCCACTGTTGTAATATATTGTCCCACCTTGATCAAAAGGTCACATGATTCCGTGTACATGTAAGGGCTCTGCCGTTTGAAATGCATTAAAAGCCTTGAGTTGTAGTTGGTGTTTGACCATGTGTTGCTTGCGTTAGTCTCCATATAAACCAAGAGTAGAATAACGCCCACTACATGTAGCTATTAAAGCAAGGAAACTAATTATTTACTGTTCCACATACTCCACAGTGGTTCAGTTTTTTTTTCACAATATGAAATTATATACTTTGTCGAAGGAACTCTTTTGGTCAATGAATGTGCCATACAAGCACAACTTTTGATGCTCATTATTTTCAGATTGTAATGTTTACAATATGAGCAGCAGTGTTGTATCACTATTAACAAACTCGAGGCGTAGCCAAGAGTTTGTGAATAGTGGTACAACACTGACGCGAATATTGTAAACTACTTATTTAACGTGCATTTGGTATTGATGTTGGTCCATTATTTTTGTTGTACGAGTAATTTTAACGAAGAAAGTCAAACGAAAAGTTAATGTAAATTAGGAAAATTTTGTATCAGATATACAACCATTGATTAATAAAACATTTCTTTTGTTTTTCTTCATTAATTATTAATGAGTTAAATAAGGCTAATTATATCCAAAATACCATGCTCAGTAGATTGTTTTTTTTGTGGAAGCCATGATTATCGTGAAAAAGTATATTGCATTTCTCAAGAAAAATAAGAAGATAAAAGGCATCTATGATATAGAGTGGCAGCTTGGTACAAAAATACTAAACATTTATTAATTAAAGCTAACGTTCAGCGTAAACAAGGTTTTAGGCCTTAGGTTACAATGTTACATTAGCATTAATTTTGTAATAATTAAGGGTTCAGTGTTGAAGTTCCCTTGAAGATGATTCACGATATCATGCCATGTGTTGCCCTCAGCAATGAAAAAACCTTATAACCCTCAATAGTCACTTTTTGAGATATCTTTTAAACAAAGCTGGTTATTTATATTAAGAATTTTCCAAACCATTTATAATGCAGTTAAATGCAATTTAACGGAGTTAACAACAAGGAGCACGTAGGTTCCAATTGTGGTCAGCGGTTTGTTAGATTAGCGCATGCGCCTGGATTCCTGGTCCTGGTGAGTCGAAGGACGTTGGTGGTGCGTTGTGGCGGGAAGAGTTAGCGTTTTTGTTGAGCGTTTGGTGTAGCGTTTTGTTTTAGCATTTTGTTTTAGCGTTTTGTGGAGCATTTAGCGTTTTTCCCCCTTCCCCCCTCCCCTTTCCACTGTTTTTCTAGCAGTGTGACGGGTGCCTGTCCCCTGTGCTGCGTGGGGGCTCATGGCTGGGTTGCCAGGATT
The DNA here is from genome assembly GCA_014634185.1 of Astreopora myriophthalma. Classification (NCBI taxonomy): domain Eukaryota; kingdom Metazoa; phylum Cnidaria; class Anthozoa; order Scleractinia; family Acroporidae; genus Astreopora; species Astreopora myriophthalma. The sequence goes on along the minus strand of BLFK01000829.1, from coordinate 109,795 downwards.
TCCCAGCCATGGCAGCAGTCTTCATCTAGGAGCTGGCTGCCAATAATGGAAGCTCCTGGATGTCTCAGGCACCCAACCTCCATTTAGCGACACAGTTGTTAACGTGTAGTTTGGAAAATTATGTTGTGTTATGATTTCCGGTCATGAATTTTTTGCTATTCATTGTTTTGATGTGAGCATCACCTGTGTGTGGCTTCAATGTGTGGCTTGTGTGCATGCTCAGCTATTAAAGCTAAGCATAGCCAATATTACAGATTCGAATTAATTCTATACGCCGTAACGTGGCTGATTGATTAGTTTTTTGACCATGTTATTGATGTCATCTTTTCCCAGCCGGGAGGATAAAAGCTATCAGCTAGACGGCATTGTTGGAAGTGGTATCTATAATTATTGTTAGCTTTATGCATATAAATCATCATGACCATGCACCATGAAGGCTTTAATGGCTTTGGACACTAACAAGTGATAATTGCTTGCTTTTAGGTGGGAGGGAATCACACTTTGCATCCCAGTCCAGAGTAAAAACAAAATGTATTTATGAATGAAATCAAGACCTACTTAATAACATTGTTGTAAAATTGCAGATTATCCGAATTGATTTGGAAATGATGGCAGAATAAAATTCCAGCTTTTACATAATTCAGATGATAAATTAGTAAACCAAGCTCAAGTTTAAAGTTCAAATTTAATATCGACTTAAAAACATAATACAGAGTAAAATACGTAAGCACTGCTCGCAGTTAGCTACAGCTTTTCAAAGTGAACTGTAGTTTTAATGCATGACAAATCACAATTCAACTTTACAGAATGAAAGAGTCACTCACAATTACTAACAGGTAGACCAAGAGAAACATTTAGATACAATGACAAAACTTGGACTAATTGTTTACAATTAAAGAAAGAAACAAAAATTACGATCATTAGAGGATGATATTTAGCAGATTATATTAGTAGGTCCCTGTTGTAATCCAACATTGCCTGCATGATCATCCGGCTTTTTCTTGTCTACTACGCCACTCGTCACGGTTTTCTGATGATTCTCGCAAGTCCTCAGATTGAATTCTCTCATTTCTAGTGAATTGTTGTCCGTCTTCGACAACACAATCTGTCAATCGTTTCCTTGGACGACCCCTTGACCACTTCCCATTATTCAGCCTCCATGTAAGTAAGTACTTTGGAGGTCTTTCACGCGATATGCGATTGACATGACCAAACCATTGCAGTCTATTCACCCCAATCAACACATCACTCGCACAGATCTTCGCTCGCTTCCTGACCTCCTCATTACTGACCCTGTGGAACCACTTATCTGTAGTATTCGTCTCAAACATGTATGATGAAACACTTCAAATTGATGTAATTGGGCTTTAATCGTATGCAAGGCCTCACAACTGTACAGCAAAATACTCAAAACTGCGGCTTGATAGATTCGTATTTTAGTTCGTAGCTGGATGTCGCTGTTGACCCATATCTTGCTGAGTCGATTGAATGGACCGGTAGCTCGCTGAATTCGAACTGAGATTTCACGGTCTACTGTCCCATCACTTAATTGATAAATTGATGCCCATTTAAGTGAAGTTGTGCACTTGCTGAGCCAGAGTCCCATAAATATTAATATTGATCGTGTCTTCCTTGGAGAAGGGGCGCTGAGTGATGTACTTACTCACAGCCACTGTTTCATTTTTCTTGATGTTAACACGAAGGCCAGCAAGAGCCGTGTATTTGCAAAGCAAATCCACTGACTCCTGCAAACCCCGCTGCATACCATCTAGCACTGCCATGTCATCAGCATAGTCCGTATCAAGAACAGTCCTACCATCAACCTCCGGATTTAAGACAAAACCTTGACTAACCCGTTTGTTCCTTTCAACCAAACACACCGCCAAATTTAACACAAAATTGAAAATAGGAGGGCCCTGAATGCTCCCTTGACCACATCGAACCAATCCGATAAACCACCCTCATGCCTAACCGCACTGACCTGATTCCTCGAAAAACGCTTGAATGACACGTATATGTTGTGGTTCAAATTTTCTACTTTGGTTCAATTTGTTTTTGTACTTTGTCTAGTAGAAAATATTTTGAACTGGTACAGAAGTTTTTAAATCAGTCCACTTTTTTAAGCTGTTGCAATGAAAATACCTGATCAACACAGGAAAGACCATGTCTAAAACCGCTCTGATCAACGTCACAATTTGATATAATTTGGATGTTGTAGCACAAAGTGTGATTCCGCGGTTGTTAGAACAAACTGAAGTGTCCCCTTTCTTGGGAAGAATGACTATCACTCCTTTCAGCTGCCCAATCCTCTGGAATGCATTCAGACTCCCACACCTTTCTGAAAAGAATCTCAAGTCTATTGACTAACGCCTCACGACCGTATTTCAGCTGCTCGTTCATGACACCATCAACGCCTGGTGACTTGTGGTTCTTGAGAAGTGACAGAGCTTCTGAAATCTCACTTCTGGTCAGCGGCTGATCAGATTCCGACAAGTTCGTAAAAAACAGGACCCTTTCCATACTCTCAATCTCTGTAAAATCAATTTCAGATGGAGGTGTGTTCAACAACTCCGGAAACTGTTCTATCCATCACTCTCTCTCTGATCATCCACATCAGGAATTAACTGACCATTACTATCTCTCACCATGTTTGATCTTTTGCTCTTTTTCATCTCTGATATCACATTGGTCAGCTGCTAGACTTCTCTTTGATGTCGGTGCACCTGTTTGCCCAACACTTGTCATCTCTTCAAGAACTTTTCGTGATCCGCTTATTCAACCGAGAGTACTCAGCTCTGCTCCCCGCATCATCAGGATCTTTCTGCTTGGCTGCATTCCTCTGGTCAATTAGATCTTTGGTGCCCTGAGGCAAGTGTTCTGTTTCTGTTTTCTTGGTTTCAGGCCCAGGACTTGCAGAGCAACCTCATTAATGGTGTCTCTGAAGTTACCCCACTTGTCATCTAAACACTCCTTGTCTGGCAGCACATCAAAACATCAAATTGTCCATTCTGGATCTGTGTCTCTACTTCTCAACATTTGGTACTTTTGGAGCAGATTCGTTAAGTTTCTTCACTGACATGAACTTGATCTTCAGATTCCCCCACAACAGATAATGGTTGCTGCTAATATCTGCACCTCGATGTGCATTCACACCAGACAAAGAGTCTGACCATTTTGTAGAGCTACAAATATGGTCAATCTGGGTAACTGATCGGCCACCAGGAGGTCTCCACGTTGGTTTGTGGATCTTATGGTTTTCAAGTAGGGTTCCTCCGATCGTGAGATGTTGCAGGGCACAGAACGCCAAGAATCTAACTCCATTGTTGTTTGAATCCTCGTGATATGAATGTTTCCCGATCACACTGGGCCACAAAGAACAGTCTCTGGTTACCTGGGAATTAAGGTGAGCAAGTAACAGTTTGATGTCCTGGCCCGGTAAATCAATTAACCTATCTGATAACTGAGTATCAATTAAAGTCATCTTTGACGGAAGATTCGGCGTCCTCTGTCGGGGCGTACGCTACAATCACATGTAAATTGATGTGTTTGGTGAACAGCCGCGCTACCAGCAAATGCTCTGAGATGGGTCTGTATGAGATGAGGGACTTCTTGAAGCACTTGCTGATCACCAAACCAACCCCTTTCCTCTTGGTCCCATCAGCAGAGGACATCCTCAGTACATGAAAATTTCACTGTTGTCCAACGTTTCAGTCCAGGGTTTGTGCGTCTCTGTAACACCCAGAATCCCCAGCTTGTAGCGTGTGAATTCTTTACCGAGTTCAAACAGTTTTGATGATGTACTGACCAGAGATACCACATTCCAAGTCCCGACTGACACTCGACTTTTGACAAAATTAAAACTGTTCATATGATTGTTTGACTGTGTAAGCTAATTGTAGCGTGGTCCAAACGAGACCAAACGATGATAACACAACGGTTTTAATCAAGCTTATAAAAGCCCGCCATTACTAACCGTAGTACAACAACGACTACATCCGGGATATATCTCATTCTACTGCGCAAGCCCGAAGGGCCTATGGCATCACAACATCGTTACACTAATTACTTAGCAATATTTGGAATAAAAAAGAACAATTATAAGAAATTACATTACTTTGAATACTTGAGTTTAAAGCGAACATAGCCATAGTACAACCTATGGTATACATGTATGTTTAGATAATGTTGACAAGAGCGAGGTGGATTATGCAAATATAGTACACTGAGTTTTCAAGATATTTTCAGTTTTTAATCAAATCTGAAGTAGATCAATGTAATTATCTGCCTCCGAGTATTTTTGAAGAAGTAAATTATGAATTTTGCTTTTAAAATTCGTTTTAGACATGTGACGCATTTCAACAGGTAGACTATTCCAGACTCTAACACCGTTTTTGTTGAAAAGAATAGCGGTAATTAGTGCCGCTGAGCCCGGAGTGGATAGTTCGCCCTTAAGTTTAGCGTTAGTGGGGTTATTCGATAATGACTATCTTGACAAAGTGTTAGTTCGCACCCCCTTCATTAGGACCCTCCGTTGGGAAAAACCTGTATATGATAATTCGATGATATAAATCCCACAATTTTGAAAAGACCCAGGTTTTAAGTTGGAATCCTTCGTTCGTTTGTCACCAATAAGTTTTCTTGTAAGTTAGTATCGAGAAATGTAGAGTATATCGTCGAAACAGTTTTGTCAAAAGGATTTATTGCTTTTATTTATGTAGTCAAGAGCAATTGCACAAGGACATTCCCTTTGATGATGATCTTGTGTTATAGGGGTGAATTATGCTCGATTGGAAGTTAAATATATTAGTTATCTGGGTGACAATATTAAATTATTGACAACATCATGCATTAAAATAGCGACTGATTTGAAATAACCATCAAAATGAACCATCTATTTTTAACTTTTTTATTATTAATACCAAATCATACCTTTGGAAGGCTTGGGAGGCTTGGTTGAAAACAAGTCCCTAAAATTCGCCCACCACTGAAGAAGTTCATCGTAGAATTTGGAATATGTCCTGCAATCCTTGGCATCATAATAAATGGCAACCACATGTAAAATCCCAAAGGCCTTAAGTATTGGAGTGGTTAACGTAGGCTTTAATAATTCCAAGGCAGTAAGCCTTCTGAAAAAGGCAAACCCAGGACAATCTTGATGTTTCAATTGAAGTTTCGATATCTATTAGATGCCGAGAGCTCCGTGTTTCAAATCATTTATTGCAGGTAATCGAGCTAGTCTTTATCTGGCCCTTTCCATAAAAATAATAAAAAATAAACAATAAAACTGTAAATTATGGTATGAAAGTGTTGCTTAATTAAATAATAAAATCCTCAGTAGTTGGCAAATTTAAAAACTCATAACTATAGCATTGTGGTAACAAAAGTGATTTTGGTAGTAATTGGTTGTGACTTTACCATCAACTCCATAGCAGGAGTCCCAATCTGCATTTGGATATCCGTCAATTTTTCATGAAAATTTTTCTGCAGTAAATCCGCCTCTGTCATACCTATTAAAAGACAATCCCAAGGGTCTCAACGCTACTTCACCATTTTAAACCAAGAGATGTCTCTGTGTTAATGTCTGCATGACCCAGTCCACAATTGGTCTCAGTTTTGGAATAATTGACCGTCATTAGCCAGAACAGGAGTCAAATTGATTAAGCAAATGAAAAACACACTCACATACAGGTACTGTTAGGTTGTTGGCATACTGCACTAACTTGAAATTGTTGTGACCTATTTTAAGGCCTGCAATATCAGGACTGCTTCTAATAGCAATTACTAAAGTCTCAGCTGCCTAATGCCTTACTCCTATTTGTAATTCAAAATAGGGTGTACATGGTCCTTTTGTTCAGCACATGACTGGATATAGTACTAACAGTAACTCTAGAGTGTCTCTACCCAGCTGATGAGACTTCTTTGGTCCAAATCCAAACTCTTCAAAGCATTTTAACATAAAATTCCGGTGACCCAATACTATCAACGGCTTTTTCAAAGTCAGTAAAGATTAATAATATTATACCAGGGATGTTTTCTTTTTTTGTGAAGTCCATAACATCTAAAATTG
>BLFK01000829.1:93728-96228 GCA_014634185.1 Astreopora myriophthalma | reverse complement strand
AGGTTAGAGTTGTCCTTCCATCTTGTGCTGTTTGCTGTATTCGAGCACACTTCCCTCCTCCAGGCATTGAAGAAGACTTTTCTTTTCAAGGATTTCGCTTTGCAGACGAGTAAAGCGTGAACAAAACCTCATTTAAGCATTATTTTTAATGTTAAATGTAGAGCATTCACAATCTGGTATTCAAACATTCGTAACAATTGTCAAGTTGTTACCTCGTGCTTTTACACGTCTGGGTTAATTGCTAAATGAAATATATAAAATGATTAAATCTAATTTGTGTTTGCTCCGGTTTACAAAGTGTAAAAGTGCCAGATGTTCCCCGCAGATAGCAAAGTCAATCAGACAATCGGCGAGAATTGTATCACTTTTTAAATCGTGATTTCATTGTGCTGACTGCAGTATTCTTGTCAGGGCGATTATAGTCAGATGACAATGAAAGTGGAGCAGCAGATCTTGGCAAAACACTGCTCTCCTGTCCCTGGAGAATCTTCATTACCATTTCCTTGAGATGGGCAACATATTCTGTGCAAAAGGATAACGAAGCGATGTAAAAACAGATGTATTACAGATACATGTATACAGTATAAGACAAGTGAAATAAGAGCAGGGGTCATAATTGTCTTCAGGGCAAGTCGATTTAGTCTATAATCGTTATGGAGAGAGAAATTAAACTTACTGTAGGTGCATTTGACTAAAACCTTTTTGACCGTGTGTTCTCCTTTCTTGTACTTTGGAAAGGCAATGTTCACTCGTTCAGAACCATCTTTTAGTGTGGCGCTTTCTCGATTGCTGTTCTCGTTAAAGTGCAGGATCGCTATCTGCAACCTAACACAGTTAATTCTTCAATTAGGTCAACGCATAAGTTATCGCTATGGTTGTCTTTCATGGCAAAGTATTGTAAATTACAAAAGTATTATCATTCAGTTTGTATTTACGTTAAGTTTGTACGGCTCGTTCAAAGGTCTTGTGTATACAAATCTTTGGGCATTTCAGGATCTCTTTATTTGTCTATTGACACCTAATGCTAACTGTAGTGTTCAATTGTGTACCACCTGCTTGTCATCCCGTGATAGGAAAACGCGAGGCGTTTCGGAGCAAAGTGATTTTGCACGGAATGGAATGCCTCCAGAGATGAGGTGGCATGTTGTCCTGACATCTGCCTGACATCCTTTATAAGAGAAATCTTCGTCAGAAGTTCCGTCAGTTTCTCAAAAGGTGGTGTGCCTGCAAAATAAAAGAAATTCAACTGCATTTACTCACTCAAGACAGATAATTGTTACTGCAGTGTAATATTTATACGTACCTGGCTTAAGCCACTTTTTTTTTCTTTCCCTGCCGTGCAACCTGCCGTGAAGACAGTTTGGGAACAGTGGATTTTTGTGTCCTGTATGTTTGTTCATTATGTGGTTGGTGATAGACAACCACTTTGCTTCCTTTAGGTCAGGGTCATCATCCTCACAAGATGCAGCACACCAATACATATGGTTAACGACACTCTTCTTCCACTTTTGAAGAACAGGGCAGTCTTTCTTCTTGGCAAGGGCATCGATTTTTTTTCCTATACCTGGAATAATAATTACGACATGCAGTGTGATTATTGAAGTCACTTGTTGTTGCTTCCTTCACGTGAACATGCACGTGTAGATGCATATAGAGCTGTACATAAACGCACCTTTTCCAACATGCCAGCCATCCAACCGGTGCTTTACTGCAGGCCATCTCTCTCTCATGTACTTTCGGATCTGTACATGCCTGTCAGTTACCAGAGTGTTTACAGACAGCCCCTCATCCGTTAGGTAGTTGAGACATCGTTCGAGTCCCTCCTTTTCCATGGCTGCTGAATTTTTCACTTCGTTACTCTGTTGAGTGCAGAACGGGAAAAATGTGTCCTAGTTCACATTGCAATTAAGATCGACATAAAATTGTGAATTTGAACTACTAGGCGAGAGTAGCTTATATTGTTCTGCACCAGTAAAGTTCATTATTTACAAACCTGCACCAACTGGGAATCTACGATTTTGCTCTGCTCGAGATCCATGAGGGAGTAAGACCCATACTTAGCTGAATGGCCAGGGCTGTCACAGCGACCATCTCCGCCGACTAATAACTCTCTCCCTTCGGATTTTATTTCATTTAGCAGGGTAGCTTGTCGCTGCCTGTATGTTCTTTCCACTGCGGGATGTAGATATGATCTCTGGTGGTGCATAAATGTTGAGTAGGCAATGGTAGGAACTCTCATATGCTGCATAATTGTTAGGAATTTCGTTGGGCTCCCGCCGCCAAAGAGAATTGCGGAGGACATCACGATGTTCCCAACAGGGATATCTCCAACGGAGGGTTGTGAATCCCACAATTTGCTATGAGTGCAAGACAAGCATTTTTGTTCCACCGTTATCTTCGTTCCAGCTCGTGTTGAAACTACTGCATCGCATTCTGAATTGCAGACAGGGCAAAATTGAAATAAAGAAAGAAGTGATGATTCCGCAACCAAAAACAGGTT
>BLFK01000829.1:81228-88728 GCA_014634185.1 Astreopora myriophthalma | reverse complement strand
TCATACTATTTCTATGTCTTACTTCAAACAAATGAAAAGTAACGAACATAAACTTAACCATCTGTTCCCGCAGCACTATCAAAACCAGTATAGCACACGATCTCAGGCTAAGGGTATAGCAGCAGTTCCATCAGCACGTACCAAAAGAGCGGCAAATTCATTTACAATCAAAGCCAGTAGACATTTTAATAATGAACTAACAGGAAAGCTATAAATAAACTGTTCTACAATCCTAATGTATATAATATTATAATTTTATCAATACTTATTTATTGCTCATTATTAGTTTATTTTATAGTATTTGTAAATTATAGTATTTGTAAATTTTATCAATTGCATATTAATTTTTTTGCCCAATGTATTTTAGACAGTTTAAATAGTTCAATTTGTCTACCATATTGGAAAAAAAAATAAAGTTATTATCTATCAATACATGCAAGTAAAGCATTCACTTTATTGATTTTACGGTCCCCATTTTTCAGAACTACAGCAACTGTCTGCAGAGAAAAGTAGCCTGTTTTGTGCGCCTCCTATTGTCAGTGATAGTTGTGTGTGATCTCTCTGCTTGTTGGTCACCAGACTCACAAGGGGGCAACAGAACCAGTGGGGCTTTCTCATTTTCAAGTGTTGGTTCACATTTTGAGTCCAGTAAATTACAAGTTTCCAGCCTTGAGAGTCCTCATGGGCCCGACGAGGATTAGTAGTAGTAGTAAAGTTGTTGTGCTCTTGTCTGCCATTGACTCATTTACAACTTGTCTTCGTTCTGCTTGAACGCGATCCTTGCTAACTTGCAGCAGTCTATTGTGGGTCTCTCTACAGTTATTGATCCCACACATCCTACTCCTGACACACGTTTGTCCGTGGTAGTCTCCTCCTAGGCAACGAAACCACAGAGTCAAATTTTCGGGTATTCCATCTTTCTTGAATTCCCAGATCTTTGAATTTGTCACAATGCGGAACTCCATGATGTCCATTGCAGACTTTGCAAGGGTGATAAAATTTTTGGGTTTTGGGTTTCTCAGCATACCCGAAGAATGCTTTCCCGCTCTGTTTACAATCTTTAATCAATGTTCTTGTTTGGCAAGTTTACCCCTTGAATAGTCTCTGATGCTACCATTTGAAATCCCACTTCCCGTAAGACGAGTTCCTTTACACTCTCAACTGACTCCGAGCGACTTTTCTCAAAAACCCACTGATGGTATTGCGTGAGCGTCATCTTGTTCAACTTCTTGCACAAGCCTTATGTGCAATGTCCCCTTTCCAAGTTTTTTATGATGAGGAGCTTCTTTAAGATTTACCGCAATTACATCTAACAAATCTGCAGATCTTTCTGTCTTCTGTTACCCGAACAGAGGGATTTCATATTTTCCATTTCTTCCAATAGTGATGCTAGTTTTTGCCGCTCTCCACCAAATTTACATTCCAGTCAAGCCATTGCCGCTTTGTACACTGTAGCTGAATTTCCTAAAGGCTACACAACCTTAAGGGCTCCTCTGGATAAGTGCTGCCTGAGTTGAAGTAACTTGTATTCGGGTGTGGCCGGCGCTTCGTGAACGCATGCCGTGAACGCTACCTTCCATCCTTCGTCGGTTTTCTTGTCTCCATTAAACTCAGCAATGTAAACTCTCTTTGGCTGATTCCACATATCCCCACTGAACGTTGGCTTTTCTATGAATGTATCAACTCCGGACTCAAATCTCTCACCTGTAAACACAGGCCGCCTGCTACATTCCTCTGCAATTAATCGTTCTTGATATTCTTTGTCTTGTTGGATTTCTTTATGAATCTGTTTGTAATGCTTTGAGTTATTTCATCCTTCTTTTAATCGGGTCAGTACGCAGCTATTAAAACAGCCCATGCAATTGGCTCAGAAAACAACGGAATCATTCAATCAAACATCATAAACAATGAACCCTAACCCTAAAAACAATAGAGCTGTGTCCTAATCAGATCCAATGAAATTAGAGGTTGTAAACAGCTGCGTGGTATCCGCTCTTAACAGCTGCAAAATTCACTGTGCGCCCCTTACCCGTCCCCATGTCTCTGATATGTGCTGACAAATTAATAGTAATTAATGCCAATTTGGGGTTGTCACAAATTACAGTCATGATTTTTCCAGCAGCAATTTGATTAATTAAAATAAACAAATCAAGTCACCTTAACAATAGGTTTTTTTTCTAGCCAGCTCTTTGTTTGTCTTATTACTCATCTCACAGATGATAAACTGGAGAACCATTTGAATTTTGGGAAGTGTGATCCAGTAAGTGTTTGAAATCACAGCACTTTTTAGATGAAATACTTATCTTTTGTTTGCTCTTTCAAACCTGAGTCTTGCTGCCCTATTTTGACTTGTATAGATCTGTATGTATCTGTAATACAAGTTCTTTCCCCCCACTATTCTCTGGATTAAATAAGGATTCCAATGAATAATAATCATTGCTATATTTTTTAAGTATTTTTTTATGTTTCTATATCGTCTTATTTATGTGTGACTTATTTATGTGTGACTAACTTGGCCAAATTCCTTTGCACACTCCTAATTTCTCACATACCTACTGATTTTTGTGCTCGTGATACTTTTTTGTTTGTTAACGAAATTACCAACCCGCGTACTCCAAACAAGTTTATGGTCTCATTCGATGTTGAAAGCTTATTTACTAACATTCCTCTACTAGAATCTATTGAGCTATCAGTGGATTATATTTTGTCCAGCAACCCGAACATCAAGTTACATGTAAGCAAGAACAGTTTCAAAGAGTTGTTTCTCGTTGCTACTGCCCGGACACAATTGCTATTCCAAGGGGAACTATTATGATCAGATAGATGGTGTTGCCATGGGCTCCCCATTGGCACCAGTACTTGCTAATCTTTTCATGGGCCACCATGAAAGAATTTGGCTCCAACAATACGATGGTCCTGCAATTTATTTCTACCGCAGATATGTGGATGACACCTTTTGCCTATTCAACAACGAAAAGGATGCTTTGGAATTTTTCCATTATATAAATGATAAACACCCTAACATTAGATTCACCATGGAGACGGAAGTCAACTACAAACTACTGTTCCGAGATGTTCTCTTGGACAACAGCAATCCTCCATCTCTCATCACATCTGTTTTTCACAAGAGCACTTACACAGGCCTTCTTACTAACTTTCTCGGTTTTGCACCTCTCCCCTACAAATTGGGGTTAACGCCTGAGTCGCACATGGAGGTTGGGTGCCCAGGAACCCTGGGGCTGGAGCTGCCGACCCCAAACCCAGGTAGCAAGAACATCCCAAAAGCCTGCCCTACCCGCAACCCAGCCACGAGCCCCGCCCGCCAAACCCAGCCCCAACCCAAGCACCCGTCACACAGAGCCAGGAGCTCAGTGGAAATAATAATAATAATAATAATAATAATAATATTCAATAATAATCATAATAAAACAATGGAAAAAAAAAACACTAAAACTCCACAAACTGAAGACGCCCACTATGCACACAGTAAAACCACGACCACATGTAAAGGCGCACGCAACAATTGCAACAATAAACCGCTGACCAGAGGGGACAGGAAACAATTCTGCCCCAGGCCTATTACAGTAACGCAAACCCTGGCAACACAAAACAAATGCCACGCTAAACGCCACCAAAACATGCTAATAAATGCTAATGCCACACCAAACGCCACGCTAAACGCCACGCTAAACGCCACGCTAAACGCCATGCTAAACGCCATGCTAAACGCCACGCTAAACGCCACGCCAAAACGCCACGCCAATAAATATGCAACGCTCCTCGTCGTTAACTAAGTTAAATAAATATATTTAACCTCATTTAATACAAACGCTGGTGGACAGGACTTTAAAATAAATAACACCTGGATCGGCTTCCACAGCAACATTAAAGAGCTTACCAACATTCTGGGAAAGAATCAGTGTCCATCCAGTCTTGTGAACAGAATTGTCAAACACTACTTTAGCAATTTCTTTGTCCCCACTTTGTGCACTTCCGTGGCAACTAGTTCTAATGAATTTCGCACACACTATTACAAATTACCTTTTGTCGGCCCCTTCTCGACTTACGCTCAACACAGAATCAACGTTACTGTAAGAACTTAGTCAAGTTAGTGTTTGCCCCATACAAAATTAAGAACTTATTTAGTGCCAAAGATGCCAGTGCCAATTTATCACGATCCCGTGTTGTCTACAAATTTTCTTGCGCAGGCTGTAGCGCCTGTTATGTCGGCAAGACAAACCGACATCTTGCTACACGTGTTCGTGAACATTTAACATCAGATAAGAACTCACACATCTTTTAGCACCTTTATGGGTCAGAAACTTGCAGAGATTTGTGCTCAGAGAATTGCTTTTCAATCCTTAACACTGCCTCCACGCCTTTTCAACTGAAAATCAAGGAGGTTTTACACATAGGTTGGGAAAACCACTCACTATTAAACAAGCAAGTGAATCATGTTAATTTAACACTTTCATTTTAATTTTTCCGTGTTATATACCCATTGTTTTTCTTTCATTGTATTTTCTAGTGCCCTATATTCACGTTCAACTTGTTGTTTTAATAGTATTCATACTTCCTATTCAGCTATCCTTTATATCACACCGACTAGCGGTTCATTTGTATTCGCAACTGACGATGGATGTTGGTCATCCGGACATCAGATTCTCATATCCTAAGAAAGGTGCTATCCATCAAATAGACTTCTACCTCGTTCTAACCCTAGGCCCTAGGAATGGCCCTGGTTAGTATGGTTTATCATGGCATGAAGTTAAATGAGAATTTAATCATGATGATGGTGATGATGATGAACCTTGAGATGTTGTGGGACTTTACCATACAATGTGACTGAATGGTAGAGGCAAGGAGACCATACATTGTGTTTATTGAAAGAGGCCAGACATTTATTGGTAGAGGCCAGACATTGTGTTTATTGACAAGAGAGCAAAAAAAGTGAAAATTATCAACATTGTGATAAAAGAGTGAAAGATAAGGAGCTTGAAAAAAATCTGTTAGCTAGGTAACAACCATATACAGGAAAAGAGAACTTTTGTGGAGCATGAATCATCATTATTCTCCATAGCCTAAGGCAGCCATAGATGCACCCTCAGAGACCAAGGTAGTTTCTTCCACTCAACTTGGCACTGTGACCTTCTGACAGCCTTGGTGATTGTAAACTCTGTCCATTCTGTTATATTTCTCAATCATGCCTTCCTAGGTCTTCCCTTTCCTCTTTTATTGGATGATTTGGATTCGATGATGCATGATCATGACTTTGTTTGCCATTTGTAGAGTATCTTGGTGTTGGTTCCCAGTTCTATCCACTATTTGTTTGGTGATACTCTAATTTGTACTGTGCTCCTGGTGTGATACACGTAAGATCTTCCTGTAGCGTTTGAATTCCGAAGCATTCATCCTCTCTTCTGTTTCTGAGTGCAAAGTCCACACCTCTCAGGTATACAGGGCTGCTGACCACACTAACGATCTTAGAAGGTGGATTTTTGTCTTCAGGGAAGTCTTTCTGTTCTTCCACATAGGAGTTAGCTTAGTCAGCGCCGACATTCCAACTGCTATCCTGATCTTAATTCCTTTTATCCCATTGACATCTTCAGTCAAGATGCTTCCGAGGTATTTAAAATTGTCAACTATTTCCAGTCTCTTGTCTCCTATTTTTATAGGCTGACTAATGTTTGCTGTTGTTTTGCCTGTGACTATTAATTTGCTCTTGTCCATGCCATTTCATTTCCATGCCATGTGACCGATGCTGTGCTGTTTAGTTTCTTCTTCGGTTTGTCTCAGTAGATCGATAAATCATCAGCAAACCTGAGGTTGTTGATGACTCTTCCTCCAATTTTTAGCCCAACTTAAGTTCTTCTAGCATTTCAATTATGATAATTTGCTCAACTAAAAGGGTGAACAACTGTGGTGATAACAAGCACCCTTGACGGACGCCAACCCTTTGTTTAAACCATTCACTTGTAGTGTCGCCTATCTTAATTTGAGGTCGTGACTGTCCATAAAGTCATCGTATCACATCAACCTGATGCCCTCACTGAATATTGCAGCCTTTCATGACCGACAGAATGCCAAACTCGGTCAAAAGCTTTTCTGAAGTTGATGAAATTATGATAGATAACAAGTTGATGCTCTATGAATTTCTCACGGAGAATACGTAGACTGCAGATTTGTTCTGCAGTGCTTTGTCCCATTCTAAAACCTGCTTGTGCATCATCGAGAATTGCTTCAACTTTCTTCATGCGCGTTTTAAGGATATGCAGTAGTCCATTGCTTACGTGGCTTATGAGACTAATAGTTCTGTTATTTTCACATTTCTTGACGTTGCCCTTCTTTGGAAGCGGTATTATCATGGACTCAGTCCATTTTGTGGGCCGTTCTTTCTGTTGCATGATGATAGTGCATATCTTCTGTCAGTAGTATATCATCACATCACCTCCAGCTTTAATCGATTCGGCGTTGATGTTGTCTGTTCCGGGTGGCCTTGTTCATCTTGAGATTCGTAACAGCATCCTAAACTTCGTGTCGTGTCATAGGCGGCTCTTGGTCGCCGATTGGTGCATCATATCCTGATTGTAAAAGTGACGTCATCTATGGTGGTAGAGCATGAATACATGTAGTATAATGGTAAATTGCCAAGTGCTCGTTGGTGGGGCATTGGTAGTTATATCTGACAAGTTTGAAGATCGTGTGACTAAGATTGGTGTTGATATTAATAAGACTGGGGTAATCTAAAAGACAGCAGTGCTACGAATGGCAAGGATGACATGGAAATTTCTGTCCCACCAGGGCCATATAAGAGGAGACCCTTAATCTTGTGACCTTTGGAAAGTAATGTTGACTGATGCTTTCTTGGGTTACTCTTGGACCAGAGAAACTACATCAGAAAGACTGAGATTGTGAACAAACCTGATGATCAAAATAATCATGGTACTGGTACTGGCAATGGTAATAGTAGTAGTAACAGTTAGTAATTATAGTACTTAATTATAGTAATAGTTGATTGTAATAGTTAATAGTAATAGTTAATAGCAACAGCAACAGTAACAGTAATAGTAATAGTAATTATTATTATGATCATGATCATTATTATTATGTAAACAACACCCCTCAAGTTAACAGCCATCTTTTTCCTGTTGCAGTTTTATCTCAGTGGTAGTGGAAAAACTCACAAAGTGGTTGGACAAGGTACAACACATTTTTCAATTCGTGAATTGCGCATGCGCAACACGAGTTATCGTGGGTGATGGGAAAATGTGTCGCTCGATCGATGGCCTGTAAACTTTATGCAAATGAGGTACGATCGTGGCTTACTTTTAAATTTTTGTCCATGTTTAACTAAGATAAGTTGTTCTAGAGGTCTAAATTAAAAGATGCAAGCCTAAAGAAATCTCGGCCACCGAAAATGAGAACATCAAGAATTGTAAAATCGATGAGCAGAACAAGTTTTCACTTCATGCAGACTTTGTTGTGATTAACGGAAAATGC
>BLFK01000829.1:54810-63884 GCA_014634185.1 Astreopora myriophthalma | reverse complement strand
CCCCCCTGTCCCCCCCCCCCCACTATTACGTGTGAAAGCAATAATTTTACTTGGAAAAAGTAAAACTGTGTTGTATAATCTTTCAGAAGACAGTCCAATGAGTTTTATGCTAACTGAAGAAAATATGTTTTACCGTCTGTTCACACTGATGACGTTGCGCACATTGTGGTATTCCAATCTGTCGACTTGAACTTGAAGCATTTTCATTTGATTTGAAAACACCACTTTTTTAATAGGCCACCTTGGTAAATATTTTCATTGTTGAATTTGGGATCTCATAAATTGCCAATTACCGTAAAGTAACAATGTGTCCCTTGCCGCCTGATATCTTTTAGGGGTTTTATCCTCACTACAGTAATTCATTTGTTTTGTTTTGTTCTGTTTTTTTTTACAACCAGACCCTCCCCAGCGAATGCCTGCCTCCACACTGACTTAAAGCCTGTTACCGTTTCACCCCAGGAGGGGGGGTACTCAACAGATGCTTGGGCAGGGAGGTGCGGCCCGGGCGCTCAAACCCTGACCCTGCTCTGATTTCCCTATCCCGTTTAAGACAGAATTCAGATTTTTCAGACTGACTCTATCTGAGATATTTAACCCAAAATCATACCCTGTTTAAGACTAGAATTCAATAATGATACCTGACTCGTTTTGTCTTATCTTTTTTGTAGTGTAATAACAGGGTCGTAACGAGGTATATTTTTTCATCGCTGATCCCGTAATTTTACCCAAATTTTTTATCCCTGGTTCCAAAAGTGATGAGAATTTTGATCCCTGATCCCGCAACATTTTGTTGATCCAGAACTCCTGATCCTTGATCCGATGAAAAACACCGCTGATCCCGATCCCTGGGGTTGTGATCCCAGATCCCGGGGCTGTGATCCCGGATCCCACCCTTTTTTTGGCCTTTGATCCCTGATCCCATATACCTCGTTACGACCCTGTAATAAGCTGTAATTATCAAAGTCAAGGGAAGCCCATCAATAACTGGCTTGCGGTCAAGCTTCTATAAACAAACGTCTAAGTTTAACCTGTTTAAGCCATTAGGTCATGTGGCGATATCCTGTTTAAGAGAGAAAGTGATGAAATCGATACCCCGTTCAAGACAAAACACCCTGAAACCCATACCCTAATGAGTCGCACGTGCCCGTTAAAGCCATATAAGGGAGCATCCTATGTTCTGTGCGTGCGTTCTACATTTTGGCGCATTTCTTTGCTGTTGTCTGCAAAACAACAACGTGAATCAAAATAAGCAAAATCAGCACTTTGGGGAGAGCGTCAGCACAAAACCGAGAATTCTTTTTTTTCTTCTCTCGCCAGTGTTAAGGTATTTAGGTTGTATCTTGTCTGGCCCTTAAAAATGGTTTGATCACACGCTTGAATATATTAAACGTCGGGGCGTTTCTGATGTTGCTCGGTAATGAAATCCATGTCCTAGGACCTTGAAACAGGATCGAAAATTTTTTGATATTTGTTCTACAGGTATGAGGTCGGTAAAGGTCAGTGTATCTTGTTGAATATTGATGAATCTGATTTCCAGTTTGAAAGATTTGATTTCATGCCATAAGTTGTGCAAGTAAACTTCCGCCTTTTCGTTTTCATTTTTTCCCAAATATTCCCCTAATTTAATATAGGAATCTCAACAGTTGACCTGTCTTGACCATCGACTTGTACCTACCGGGCTGAAAAGAGCTCGCCACATTTTCTCCAGTGCCTTATCCTGTCTTTCCCTATTAACCTGACATTGTTTAAGCTTTTTATAATCTTCCATTTCCTCTTCGGACATCTCTGGTAATGTATTTTCCAAGTCTTTGACTCTGTGAACCAATTCGTTGTGATCCGCGCGAAGTCCATGATAGGCGAAGTCGTAGAACTCTCTCTTTAGATCCTCGCTACACTTGCAAGTTTCTGCTGCCATGCTAAGCGTAGCGGTGTATGCTTTCTGCAGATGTTCGCTGAGCTTTGTCAATAGATCCCATTTGACTGCTGTTTTCAGCTTATCTTGTTTTAACTCTGGAACCTCCAAAGGAGAAGTTACGTATGTTTCAAGCTGTTCCCTCACATTCCTTAAAGTTTTGTTCATGTGAATTTCTCTAGCTTCCTGATCCATGTCCATGGAAACATCAGAGGCATCCTCGTCCTCCAGATCCTAGGATATGATTGATTTAAATAAAAATAAGTTTGTAAATAGCCGGATAATTGTAACCATGTGGAAATACGCTTGACTGTTCATTCGAACATTTGCACGCACGAGAGGCATCATTTGAGTAAGACTACCATGCAGAATCCTTGAGGTCTTGCTTTTCTAATGCTAATCAGCGATGTTGTCGTTTAAAGCGCCAGGGATTAAAAGATTTCGAGAAGAAAGCAAAAACAAGATGAATTCTGTTAGTTGTGGTCAAATGACGCCAAAACAGTTTGGATGTAGAATTACGAAGTGAACTGGCGGCAGACCTTACTTTACTAAATATCACACAACCCAGGCATATAACAAAAAAAAAAATTCCCGCTTTTCTATGGAGTTTATATCCTCTTATAAACGAACCTCGCAATAGATTAGCTATGCATCAAACAACTTTTACGCTCAGTTGAAGCTCTGTTGGAGATAACTTTGTCCTTGGGAAAAAATTTCGGATAGTTTATTGTCGTGAAATAGAACCACACCTCTTAAAAGACAATTACACATGTGACAAACGTTTACCCTTTGTTCCTGTTGACTGGCATCTTCCAATTCTCTATTTCGAGCACTTAGCCTCGAGACCTGTTTTGCAGAAAACGGGGAATGATTGTTTACCGCTAACTTCTTTTCACTCCTTTAAACTACTACTAACACTGTGAGTGTCGCTTTGGAAAAAAAAAAGGCATTTCCTTTTGGGTTCCTGTATTGGTAATTTAAAAGTTGCTCAACTGCTAGTACCGTGTCGAAATTTTATATAAAGGATTTTCACAAGTTCGAAGTGCACAACCCAAAGATTTTGACTCCCCTCCTCTTTTTTCCTCTCTGCACGTTAAATAGAATGTCAAAAATGTTCTAGGAGTAATCTCTACGAAAGCTCGGAGTAGAACCTGGACCAGAATAGTGGCGACAGCCGGATGGACAAATCGTGGACCTCGTTGTCTTACCTCCTCCTTTAATTCTTGAATCTCGGTTCTCAGTTTGAGAACCTAAAAAAGGTTTCAATAAGAAAGCAAAAACAAGATTAATTCTGGCAGCTGTGGTCAAATGACGCCAACATGAAAAACAGTTTGCATGTGGAGTTACAAAGTGAACTGGCGGCAGACCTTACTTTACTGAATATCACACAACCCAGGCATCTAACAAAAAAAGAACATTCTGTGGAGTTACACCATCTTATAAACAAACCTCGCAATATATTAGGTATGCATCAAACAGCTTTTACGCTCAGTTATTACAATAAAGTTCTGTCGGAGATAACTTTGTCGTTGGCAAAATTCTTGAATCTCGGTGCGCTGTTTGAGAACCTAAAAAAGGTTTCAATAAGAAAGCAAAAGCAAGACGAATTCTGGTAGCTTTTAAATCGTGTAAATTAGCGAACAAACGAAGGCGGGAAAGAGAAAATTGCCTCGCCCTCCCCGGTTCTTTGCAAATTAGCAAAAAATGTCGTGAAATATACCCAGACCTCCTTGAACAATCAGCCACATGACAAACGTTTACCTCTTGTTGTCTGCTATCTTCCAGTTCTCTGTTTCTCGAGACGCAGTTTTTACAAAAAAATGGAAAATATTTTTTACCGCTAACTTGGTTCTTTTCACTCTTGTAACACTATCTAATTGTTCATTGAAACCATGCGGAGTGTCGTTTTGGAAAAAAAAAAACAATCCCTTTTTTATTTTGTACATCGTATTGGCAAATTCAGAGGTTGCCCAATCACCCGGCACCGTTTCGAAATTCGATTGAGAGCAGTTTCGTAAGTTCCAGTTTGGCCAAATGCTTTAGGCTTCCCTTAGCACTCTTTCTTCCTCTCTGCACTTTGAGTAGTGTGTCAGAATTTTTGAGTTTAGGAATAATCTGCACGAAAGCTAAGAGTAGAAGCTGGAATAGCACTGAGCCAATATTGTTAGAGAAGGTCAAATATTGGAGGCTGATGCCCTACCACATCCTCTAGTTCTGTAATCCTGGGGTACACTTTGAGAAGCTACGGTATCAAAAGAAAAGAGACAGGGTCTTCAGTATGACACGTTCAATGTGGTATGGTGCTCTTAAACACATGCATGCATTATACCACATAGAGGTTCTGCATTCAACTTTCTCCGTTCAGCTTTCACGCAGACTTCAACAAAAAAGTGTATCGCCTGCCTTGCACTCAAATCGTCTAAATTACACGCAAACGAAGGTGGGAAGGAAAACGTTACTTCGTGCTGCCCGCTGGTTTAAATACGAAGGCCTCGTTGAGGAGGCGGGGGTACGTTATTCCATTGTTTACTTCATGATGTGCCACAGTGATAGGATCACTGTACATCGACCTTAGCTTTAAAGACGGCGGGGATGCTATGGCTCCGTTGATTCAACTGAGCATATTGTGTTTGTAAACAAAATTTGCGTATTGACTTTCTGTTTGACGTCACGGAAACAGAGTCACGGCCGAGCCAGGTATAATATTTTCTCTCCACTGATCACATCCTTGCAGTGCGGATACTGGACACGGCTCGACGAGATGCGGCCGAGAGCATATATATGGCGCCTCTTGTCTGAAGCTATGAGGTCCACTGTTGTATGATCTCGGTTTTGAAGAGGGCGGGAAACCGGAGAATCCGGAGGAAAAATGGTCGGAATAAAATCGAGAGCGCCTGAAACTCGGCCCACATTCGACCACACGGCCGAAGCCAGGATTTGAGCCCGGGTCGCAGAGGTGGGCGGCACAGCCTTAACCCTGACCGAGTTTTTAGTTGCCGATTTACTCTAACTAGAGGGCAGGGCCCCAAATTACGTCACTGACGATCAAATGCGGAAATATGTAAAGAGATAGCCCACCTTTTCTCCTAAATCTTTTACCTCCGTGCTTCCTTTAGAATCCTGTCTCCCCAAAAGGAAACAGAAACAATAGATCTCAGTTCCTATGACATACTATTCATAATAAACTAGAAAGCAAAATATCATTAATTACGATTACAGCTTCACTCGCTAAAGTAACCAGCTGTTCAATATGGCACAGCACTCATGATTGACGTAAAGGTTCCGCTATCTTTGAGTTCCCTGCTAAAAAGAGTTAGCCAGAGTACATTTTTCCACTAGCCTCTTGTGAAATAAATAAAAGATATCAGATTGACTCACTTGGTTTGGATCGGTTTGTTCGACAGAGAACAGGCTGTCTGCTAAATTCTTTAAACCTATAGATGTTAAAGCTTCAGCTAGCTTTCCACCAGTGGCGTCTTTTCCGTTCTGTTGGCGCCAACCCACGAGAACAGCTAGGGAGCATTCCTTGGAAGAGGTCCCTTTTTCGGTTTCAATGACATCGATCTGGTTTTCATTGAAGCCCAGAGCGCGTGCTAAGTCTTTCCACTTCTTCGGCCCAATTTCATTGGACAGTTTAACGCAAACAGTTTCACTCACTGGGGAGCATGGGTCCAATCCAAATTGGCTTGGAGAGGCTACAACAACAAAGGAACTCATAAATTAGGGATATTCTTCGTGAATGTTAAATATAGTTACCTTTAATTTCGCAAGTTTCATCAAAGCCGCCATATCTAGGGAATTTCAGTCTTTATGCTTCTAACCATTGACTGTTGTATCTGAGAACAAGGGTGTTCTTCATGTTGCGAGCTGTCAGCTGCTGTAGTGCCAGGGAACAGACCCCCGCTTTTCAATTAGCATTTGATTAGATCTGACATGTTATCTTCACCTGTTGATAGAATTTGTCCGTTCTAGATTTGACATCCTCAGGCGTAAATCATGTTAAGGTTTTTGAGTGTGCTGTTCCGTATAAAGGTTACTTGAAGATGAGCTCATCTTACTCTCAGTGGTACGATAAAACACAGCATTTCCAATTAGCTGAAGGTTTAAATGCCGGCATATTTTTAATTCCGGGAGTACATTACCATAAATCAGAGTAAGATCGCCTGGGAGAAGTAAAGGGATGAGAAGCTCGACCAATTCCGGGGTGTGTGAGCGCGGGCTCGTTTCAAGAAACGGCACCCGGTAATCGAGCTTAAAACCAAGCTGTTATTGGTGATTCATGGTGTTAGCCCCGATTTTAATATTTACTTTACTGTAATAAATGGTTCCATCATAACGTGGTTACAAATGAGCAATTGGGCCACAGTTTGAAAATTCTCAGTTCACGCTCGACTGGAGGCCGTTTCACAACTTGTTGGGGGAACCCCAAGTCATTTATAGCCTTCCCGTCACATGTCTTGACTCCCTCAGAAGGAAACCTAAGAAAAGTGTTAACTTTGATTGTTACTAAGTGATTTTCTAGCTCAACTGTCAAGCGTAAACTGTCATTGTTATGTGTATAAAGGTTACGTTAACTGAAGTGGTTTTGTTTTCATCAGTCAAACAACAACCTTTAAGGGGTTCCTTCCGCACAGAAATCCGGCCCAACGATTAAAATGCAAACGTCTTGCGTCTTTGGCAAGTCCAACTCAGTGAGGTAAGATAGGTGGGACAGGTAGACAGACAGATAGGTAAGATAGATAGGTTACGACACAATAAATTCCTTTTTACACCATCGTCTGCATCCAGGCTTTGTAAAATAACATAGCGTGCATTTGCTTATACCTACCCGGAAATATAGCATTATCAATGCTTCTTATCCGGCAAAATTCTCCATAAAATTTACCACTCAGAAAAGCCATTACTGAGACATGATTAGGTACTCACCCATATTGAATCAGATGATGTTAAGCAGGCGATGGATGCAAGTTCCGCTTGCTTGTTACGTTTGAGCTGTCCTCACTGATGACTCAACACGGAAATAATTCACGTATTATTACTAGTTGACTTCATAATTCATAATATTCTGAAAATTAATCAAACCATAACTGCAAAACCGAGCCAGTTTCGGGAGCCCAGCATCAATGCATGTATTTATACAAAGAGAGAAACGGATCTTTTGTTGACAAGAGAACGATACCTGCGAATGAGAAAACAACGTTATACCGTCACCTACCTCAGCAGGAACTTTCAGCGTTGCATAAGGAAGTCACCTTCAGTAGAAAGGAAATAATTGACACCGATATAACGGCTACGGCTGGAAGACAAGCGGTCCGTGCACCGGCTAAACCTCCGGTTTCCACCGTTCAGGGCGCCAGCTTAGCTTAAGACTCCCCCCAAAATTGCTTTGTATTGCAACCCGTCTTGCCAATTTCCGTATCAGTGCTGAAGGGGTTTACCCTCAACGTCGTTCCCAGGCTCTCTCTCTCACGACAAGGGAGAAAAAGCGAGAGCCTGGGAACAAGCTTAGTGTACACTATTAAAGGTCACCGGAGTGGAGCATTCAGCGGAACCAGCCGGCTCCGCAATGGGGAGAAGGAACGAGATGGAGTCCCTAGGCTAGACTGCGTGTTTCCCTCTGTCCCATTGTCCTTTCTTGGTCTGATCACTATTCCTTTTAGTGAAAGAGTTTCTTAGGCCGGGAGCGGTGTCGTCATTTAATATTTTGTATGTTTATGTTGACTTGGCATATAGCCGTCTTGCATCAAACAGAAGTGATCAAGTGTATCCCAAGAAAGGATATCAATCACATCAACTGAAAGAATGTAGTACCTGCACCAGTGAGAACTCAAGCAACTCCAGATTGGAACCTTTGAAACTTATCCTTGAATAGTTTGCCGCAATTGTCCCACAAAGGGAAGCAGTATTCAAAATAGGGCTGCACAAGGCACTTACAGACCTTTTCCAGTGTACTTGCAGGAACAAGCAGAGACATACAACGTATTTTGCTTTTGCTTTCTACATTATCTCGTTTAATCACTAGTT
The DNA here is from genome assembly GCA_014634185.1 of Astreopora myriophthalma. Lineage (NCBI taxonomy): Eukaryota > Metazoa > Cnidaria > Anthozoa > Scleractinia > Acroporidae > Astreopora > Astreopora myriophthalma. Next base: position 55,948 of record BLFK01000829.1, on the reverse strand, counting down.
CGATCCAATTTATACCAGCCTGGTATACATTTATTAATCCATCTTTTGTATTTAAAAGATCAAAAAAACAAGACCAAAGTCTGCATTAAATGCACCACGTGCTAACCTCAAGCGGCCATCTTTTTTTAATTCCCAGAATTCCCTAGTACATCACATTACGTCATGATATAAAACACCACCAAACTTGGCAAGATAAAAAAAAAAAAACTCAAAAAAAGTTACGCGGCTGATTACAATTATTCAGTCCAAGCGGGCGTTTTTTTGAAAGCTCTGCAACTTTTCGGACCCATTTTGGGTGCCATAATTTCAGGCCCGAAAAGTTTTTGCGACTTTGGATAAACGGACCCCGAGCTCGAATGCTCAAATGCTCGAATGCTGAAGCAAATACAGAAGACATTGAGATATATTGCAATGTTTTCAGCGGGTGATAACGAAAAACAAGGTGTATCGCGGCAAAGTTTTAGAGGCTATTTTACAGGTCTTTCCTTCGACGATCGCAAGAACCGCATAAAACCCCAAGAAAGTGGGAAAGGGCACTTAGATATCGGTCCCGCTTGAGCCAAAGATTGAGAACGCAAAAAGAAAATCAAGACGAAGCGAGTTAAGCAATCCAGTACTCAAAACTGGACGCTGAATTAACTTTTATGTGCTTGTGACGACGTTAAAAGGTCCGATTACAAACTGCAGAATAACAAAGAGAAACGCTATTGCTAGGACCGTAACTAGGGTTTAAACATGTAACTAGGGTAAAAATAAATGAACAATTATTCCAACGATGATATACAATGTATGTATAGATATACATAAATACACACGAAGAAACGTACAATGAAGGGCCGCATGGTTATTAAAACTATAATCATGCTCTTTGGTGCATGATATCGTCTATGATATATAGATTAATTGATAGATTGATTTATTGAATGATTGATTGATTGACTGATTGATTGATTGATTGATTGATCGACCGATCGGTCAATCGATCCTTAACGAAGTTTTATTTTCACTGTTCAGTCTTCTGATCTTTTGTTATCTTTCGGCTCCAAACTGCACCAGGGGTGGTCAAAACTCTATGATAATTCTCCAGACAAATTTGGCAAGCTGCTCCTCTAAATAATCGTCCTCAGAGTCCTTGGAT
>BLFK01000829.1:49810-52310 GCA_014634185.1 Astreopora myriophthalma | reverse complement strand
TAGTCTGACGTTTTGGCCAATGGTATCCGCTGTAATATCAACCTCGAAGCCACACTCTCTCTTTTGGTGATGAAGGCATCGCGGCAATATATTGAGGTAGTAATTTTGCATCTCGAGAACTCCGTACAGTTTGCCGATAAACATTTTGGTCTTGTTTTGGTGTCGTTTAACGATGCCGCCTCAGACTGGGGCAAAGTTTTGTGTAAACACGTTGTTTTGAGCGCGGATCGGAGTGTTTGCATGCACTTGTCACAAGTTTGAAATGGTGTGCGATACTTTGAATCATCACAATACCTGAGTGAAAAATACTGAAGTACTGAGTCCACTAGAAGACCACTTAATTGAAACGCTCTGAACTTCGGGAATCTGTAGGAGAAGGTGTTGTCTGGTATTTGCTCCATTTTATTAACTGTCATTGAATCTATCAATACTGTGAATAATCGAACGTACGTGAACGACTTCATTAACCAATCGGTGGGAGGTACTTGTTCCATTACATTTTGTAATGTGGTCTTCGTTTGAGTTCATTTATTGAATGTTTTTAAGCAAGTCGCGCGTGCAATGATGTAACTTTTTTTTGTGGTTACAGTAGTTCTCGGGAGGAATGCAGTTGTCAATTTCATGCGTTTTGCTGAGCAGCTAATTTCTGTTCACATTTGCCTAGCGGTCCGAAACGGTTTTAATCGAACGAAGTTTGTAAGTTCAGTAAAACCCGAAATCTAAATTATCGGATATTGTACATTCGGGCCCGGCCGACACTATGATTTGCGTAATTTTGGCGTTTGTTTACATTCTGTGGACAAATAACTCTGCATTGAAATTAAGTAAGCGTGATTCATTCGTATTAAAAGTACAATTTCTGTAAACTGTGTCGTATTATCTTCCAGAAGACAGTCGAAGAAGTTTTCCAAGTTAAATACAAAAAAGGTGTACATACTCAGACATTTGACAGTTGTTAACGCTGCAAAGTTTCAATCGAGCGGAATGTTTCTCGTTTCTGTTCACATTTGCCTAGCGCGTCAGAAAAATTTGTAACATTTTAACGATCTCAATTTTATCTTTAAGCGCGATTTCGAACAAAGTTCGCACGTTCCGTAAAACCCAAGATATAAATTGTCGGATATTTTACATTTGGGTCGACCGGTCGCGTAATATTGACGTTTGTTTACATTAATAGCTGAGGTCACACTTGAGATTTTGCTGTAGTAAAAGGAATTAACTATGGTTAAGAAAAGGTAGTCAGAGTTTACTATACTAAATCAGATAAACTTGTGATAAACGAACTCGATTCAGGTCGGTTTGCTATAGTAACGTCTGCTCTTATCCTGCCGCCGTTGGCAATGCGACAGACTAAACGGGCGTTTACCATAGTAAAGTAAGAAAAGCCGGTCACATTACAAAACGTCTTAACTATGGTAAACTGTGCTTTACTATAGTGAAAACAAAAAACAAAAAAAACAATGAATTGTGGCCACAGCCATTATATTCTTTGGAAAACAATAACTGCTCATTGAAATTGTCATTCAATCGTATTACGTGGGGGGACAGGGGGGCGGGAGCCCGGGAGATTAGGGGGCGGGAGGGGTACGGGAGGCGGGAGAGGAAAGGGCGGGAAGCGGGAGTTCTAAGAGGGCGGGAAGCGGGAGAGAAAATCGAAACGCTAATTGTTTTAATTCAACAATGCGTTAAATATTTTCAAAAACAAGAACCCAAAATATATTTGACTTGCATTTAACGTCTTCTCAGTCACTTCTGAGACTTCTGAGCAAATTTGCGCTTGGGCTGAAAAACAGTCTTACTTCCGGTGAAATAGTAAACCCGTTTACAGTGGTTGCGTCATAAGTCAAGAAACGCCTGATCCCAATAAACGCCGGGCTGGTTACTGGAAATGCGCATACTTTATCAGAACACGAGACAATTTAGAATTAACTATTGAGACTGTCGTCACCGAAAAGACTGAAAACGGATTTCAGAAACAAATCTGAAATGCCGATGAAAATGGACTGAAATGGTGGAACTCAAAGAAGATAAACGAGTAGGTCAAAACTTCATTGAATTGAAACGTATGGCAGTGGTAATCTTGTTACATTATTTAAAAACAAAGGAAATGCTTCAGAATTGCGAAGCTAAATGACTAGGATGTGCTTTGACTCTGCCAATTTACAGGGGACGGGAGCAGCACGTAAAAGGGCGGGAGGCGGGAGATAAAGGTACGGGAAGCGGGAGAGCAGGGTACGGGAGGCGGGAGGTTCTGACCCCCCTGTCCCCCCCCCCCCCCCACTACGTTGGACAAAAATATATTTAAACCCTAAAAACGAGCACATTATGTCAGACAAGCTGAGTCGTTCACTAAACCTAAAACACAAAAATATCGTACAAGCAGACAACGCTAATTCAAAAGAGGATAATAATAAGAATACAGGAGCTGATCAACCGCTTACAATAGACGTGCGATTAGAACGGAGGCCAGAAAAAAACCTGCCATAAAAAACCCCTTGGC
>BLFK01000829.1:46692-49800 GCA_014634185.1 Astreopora myriophthalma | reverse complement strand
CAAGCTTCTATAAACAAACGTCTAAGTTTAACCTGTTTAAGCCATTAGGTCATGTGGCGATATCCTGTTTAAGAGAGAAAGTGATGAAATCGATACCCCGTTCAAGACAAAACACCCTGAAACCCATACCCTAATGAGTCGCACGTGCCCGTTAAAGCCATATAAGGGAGCATCCTATGTTCTGTGCGTGCGTTCTACATTTTGGCGCATTTCTTTGCTGTTGTCTGCAAAACAACAACGTGAATCAAAATAAGCAAAATCAGCACTTTGGGGAGAGCGTCAGCACAAAACCGAGAATTCTTTTTTTTCTTCTCTCGCCAGTGTTAAGGTATTTAGGTTGTATCTTGTCTGGCCCTTAAAAATGGTTTGATCACACGCTTGAATATATTAAACGTCGGGGCGTTTCTGATGTTGCTCGGTAATGAAATCCATGTCCTAGGACCTTGAAACAGGATCGAAAATTTTTTGATATTTGTTCTACAGGTATGAGGTCGGTAAAGGTCAGTGTATCTTGTTGAATATTGATGAATCTGATTTCCAGTTTGAAAGATTTGATTTCATGCCATAAGTTGTGCAAGTAAACTTCCGCCTTTTCGTTTTCATTTTTTCCCAAATATTCCCCTAATTTAATATAGGAATCTCAACAGTTGACCTGTCTTGACCATCGACTTGTACCTACCGGGCTGAAAAGAGCTCGCCACATTTTCTCCAGTGCCTTATCCTGTCTTTCCCTATTAACCTGACATTGTTTAAGCTTTTTATAATCTTCCATTTCCTCTTCGGACATCTCTGGTAATGTATTTTCCAAGTCTTTGACTCTGTGAACCAATTCGTTGTGATCCGCGCGAAGTCCATGATAGGCGAAGTCGTAGAACTCTCTCTTTAGATCCTCGCTACACTTGCAAGTTTCTGCTGCCATGCTAAGCGTAGCGGTGTATGCTTTCTGCAGATGTTCGCTGAGCTTTGTCAATAGATCCCATTTGACTGCTGTTTTCAGCTTATCTTGTTTTAACTCTGGAACCTCCAAAGGAGAAGTTACGTATGTTTCAAGCTGTTCCCTCACATTCCTTAAAGTTTTGTTCATGTGAATTTCTCTAGCTTCCTGATCCATGTCCATGGAAACATCAGAGGCATCCTCGTCCTCCAGATCCTAGGATATGATTGATTTAAATAAAAATAAGTTTGTAAATAGCCGGATAATTGTAACCATGTGGAAATACGCTTGACTGTTCATTCGAACATTTGCACGCACGAGAGGCATCATTTGAGTAAGACTACCATGCAGAATCCTTGAGGTCTTGCTTTTCTAATGCTAATCAGCGATGTTGTCGTTTAAAGCGCCAGGGATTAAAAGATTTCGAGAAGAAAGCAAAAACAAGATGAATTCTGTTAGTTGTGGTCAAATGACGCCAAAACAGTTTGGATGTAGAATTACGAAGTGAACTGGCGGCAGACCTTACTTTACTAAATATCACACAACCCAGGCATATAACAAAAAAAAAAATTCCCGCTTTTCTATGGAGTTTATATCCTCTTATAAACGAACCTCGCAATAGATTAGCTATGCATCAAACAACTTTTACGCTCAGTTGAAGCTCTGTTGGAGATAACTTTGTCCTTGGGAAAAAATTTCGGATAGTTTATTGTCGTGAAATAGAACCACACCTCTTAAAAGACAATTACACATGTGACAAACGTTTACCCTTTGTTCCTGTTGACTGGCATCTTCCAATTCTCTATTTCGAGCACTTAGCCTCGAGACCTGTTTTGCAGAAAACGGGGAATGATTGTTTACCGCTAACTTCTTTTCACTCCTTTAAACTACTACTAACACTGTGAGTGTCGCTTTGGAAAAAAAAAAGGCATTTCCTTTTGGGTTCCTGTATTGGTAATTTAAAAGTTGCTCAACTGCTAGTACCGTGTCGAAATTTTATATAAAGGATTTTCACAAGTTCGAAGTGCACAACCCAAAGATTTTGACTCCCCTCCTCTTTTTTCCTCTCTGCACGTTAAATAGAATGTCAAAAATGTTCTAGGAGTAATCTCTACGAAAGCTCGGAGTAGAACCTGGACCAGAATAGTGGCGACAGCCGGATGGACAAATCGTGGACCTCGTTGTCTTACCTCCTCCTTTAATTCTTGAATCTCGGTTCTCAGTTTGAGAACCTAAAAAAGGTTTCAATAAGAAAGCAAAAACAAGATTAATTCTGGCAGCTGTGGTCAAATGACGCCAACATGAAAAACAGTTTGCATGTGGAGTTACAAAGTGAACTGGCGGCAGACCTTACTTTACTGAATATCACACAACCCAGGCATCTAACAAAAAAAGAACATTCTGTGGAGTTACACCATCTTATAAACAAACCTCGCAATATATTAGGTATGCATCAAACAGCTTTTACGCTCAGTTATTACAATAAAGTTCTGTCGGAGATAACTTTGTCGTTGGCAAAATTCTTGAATCTCGGTGCGCTGTTTGAGAACCTAAAAAAGGTTTCAATAAGAAAGCAAAAGCAAGACGAATTCTGGTAGCTTTTAAATCGTGTAAATTAGCGAACAAACGAAGGCGGGAAAGAGAAAATTGCCTCGCCCTCCCCGGTTCTTTGCAAATTAGCAAAAAATGTCGTGAAATATACCCAGACCTCCTTGAACAATCAGCCACATGACAAACGTTTACCTCTTGTTGTCTGCTATCTTCCAGTTCTCTGTTTCTCGAGACGCAGTTTTTACAAAAAAATGGAAAATATTTTTTACCGCTAACTTGGTTCTTTTCACTCTTGTAACACTATCTAATTGTTCATTGAAACCATGCGGAGTGTCGTTTTGGAAAAAAAAAAACAATCCCTTTTTTATTTTGTACATCGTATTGGCAAATTCAGAGGTTGCCCAATCACCCGGCACCGTTTCGAAATTCGATTGAGAGCAGTTTCGTAAGTTCCAGTTTGGCCAAATGCTTTAGGCTTCCCTTAGCACTCTTTCTTCCTCTCTGCACTTTGAGTAGTGTGTCAGAATTTTTGAGTTTAGGAATAATCTGCACGAAAGCTAAGAGTAGAAGCTGGAATAGCACTGAGCCAATATTGTTAGAGAAGGTCAAATATTGGAGGCTGA
>BLFK01000829.1:34192-41692 GCA_014634185.1 Astreopora myriophthalma | reverse complement strand
CCCTCTGATTCAAGAGTGGATGTGGGAATTCGTTTCCCATTTTTGTTCTGGCTTCATTTGACGATTGCACCATGGCTTGAACTGCTTTGGATTACTGAGGATGCTGTTTTATATGGTGAATCGCTTTTGTCTTTGGACGGTCAAAATGCATACAAACGCAGATGCCCTTCGCCGTAGACCTATCTCAGTGGTCCGCGAACTCCGAGAGAAAAATGCCTAGAGAACTCAAACGCGCACAGGAACTCAAATGGACTCAGATGCCACTGAAATTTACTGGAATGAAGAGGCAAAGATTAATTCTCATGCAAACAGGTACTTTACTGAGACTTTCTGAAGACAACAGGGATGAAGAATTATCCCGACGATCAACAGACGCCATATTGCAATGCTTCGAAAAAACGGAAGGTCAGCAGTTCAGCTACACGTACGTAGTTGAATTTTCGCAGCGAAGAAACGGCCATAGGCCGGAAGAAATGACAAAATAAGATAACCTCAGGTCTATTATGTGTTATATTCTTTTGCTTTACATTGTGATACAGTTTTGTTGATTGTTATGTTCAATCCTTGGTGCATATTGCCACATTGACCACATTTCTAAGTTGTACATATCGAACATCTGTCATGAAATTCCTTTTATCTTTATTTTTCTTTGTTCTTTGTTTTCTTACTTGTATAGTGTGTCTCGTTAGTTCAATTACTTATTGTTAATGTATCATTGTAGTAAACCGTAATTAGTACCGTAAAGAATAGTTTGTAAGTTTATGTGTTCCTAAAGTGTCGATTGCTATATACTATTGTAACTGTAGGATTGCAAGTGTCGTGCTTAAACAGTAAGTTTGTCAGTAAGTGTTAATTGTAGAATAAATTATTATGTAAAGATATAAATGTAAGTAACGTGTTGTAAAGGGTAAGAGAAAAAAAAAGTTGACGGAAAGAAAGCAAGTAAGAAAGTTGAAGGTAGAGGGCAGGAAAGGACGTAGAGTCATTCACCGTTAAGAGTCATTAGCAGGAGCCAGCCGAAAAATCAAAAGGCAAAATCCCTTTGTCAGCGGCGGCAAGAACGTTTAACTGTGTGGAGAGAGTTCAGCGAGCTAAGAGCAAAGAGTGCTGAACCGTGGTAAAAATCGTGTCATTGCAAAGTTGAGGACGAAAGAGGAAGAGGGAAAGTTAAAGAGTTGGCGGTAACACTGAAAGACGGGAAGAAGAAATTGCAGAAATTGCAGAATTGCAGGAGAGGTTAGTCAGGTTGTTGTTGTCTGCAGCGAGAAGTAATTAGAAGGAACTGAACTGAACTGTTAATGTTGTAAATGTTTAGTGTGAATAGTATTTTATACCTCGATTGAAATTGTATAAGGTTTAGTTGATTTATTGTAACTGTTATACTTGTAGTTAAATTAGTTCTTAAATTAAAATCATCCGTATTTCTTTTTTTAAATTTATGTTGGTGAGTTGTGTGCTTGTGGGAAGGGGTGTGTGTGTTCAGTTATTGGGGTTTTTTTTTGTTATTGTCACTAAGGGAATTTTCGGGGTCTTCGCCACAACATCATGATGTTTACGACTGTTTTTTGCACGGTTCTAGTTCTGAAACATTTTATGTTATTGACAGAGGGGTATGACTGTGATGTATTTGAAAAATCTGCACAATTATCTGTAACTGGTAACGTCGAGTGGCGGCTATTAAATGAAAACCTGGTTTCAATGACGGAATACAGTTAGTTTATTTACTTTCGTTGTGTATTAGAAGACACGTTTGCGTACACCTTTCTGAAATTAATGACAACCGAGCAGTTTTACAGACATGGATGGAGAATCAGCTGACACAATTACGAAGCTCGAACATATGTAACTGAAAATGTACCAGGGTCATCCAGATTACGTGATATTTGTGCCTGGACCCCCGGTGGTGATCCAGATAATAACACACGCACCCACCTCATTCAAACCAAAAGCGCTGTATGGCTAACTCCTGTGTTATTTGTAAAGGGATGTTAAATCCTGTGAGAGGAGACTCCCAGTTAAAAGTATTGGTGATGTTTTTGGAGAGTGCTTGCATTACGTCCATGAAACGAACCAAGGTGTAAATATTCTGATCATGCAACAGCTACCCTAATGTGATTAATAAAAATTCTGCGCCACGAGGTAGCCCGTATAAACGCTTACAGAGCGTCTTGTTTGGACTTACGCTGGAATGCTAAAAGGAGTCTTTAAACGACACGAAACCCAAATATAATGCCAGAATTTGTTTCTGTGTTCGATTAATACTGAACTGAGACTATTTACTGCGTTTTGTTGTTATGGATTGCAACTTGAAAAAGTTGGTGTTTGTTCAAGTTAGAGCATTTTGTTGAGTTTAATGAGTGCGCCGCTGACCGCATTGGACCGCACTTGTTGATTTTTCGATAGAGCACACAGCGTGTTTTTGCGTTCGTGTTCAAGTTTTTGTTTTGAAGTTTCAATTGTGTATCAGACACGAAAAACTTGTAAGTGATTTTGCTCGTGTGTTTCTTTGTATACAGTCTAGGTCTTTTACCGGTTCTCTTTTGATTTCATTGTATTTTTATTTCAGTGAATCGTTTGATTGTTTGCACGTGATGTAATCGAGTTAGGAACTGATCACGTGATGTTGGTTGATTGAGAGAGGAGAGTCCAGAGAGCGAGAAAGTAATGTAATCGAAAAGGAATGTGAGCGCGAAAAGAAAGAGAACGGTCAGAACGGAATTGTATCAACGGTGTAATTTTCAAGTCATCCCATCTCAAGTATTTGTTCGATCCGTGAAATTGACCTCAGTAGGGACATTGGGTCTCTACAGTTGGCCAACTTTTTCAAGTTCTCACACCTAATTTAGGAAAATATAGCCAAAATGTGTTATGGATCGCTCTTCATACCAAAATTAATTTCACATCTTCCTTTTAAATTCAAAGGAAAATTTTAGGCATAAGCAAAAGGAATGAGATATGACTTTTGCATAGTTTTAACTCAAAAAACAGCATAACTACCGTGACATAGCCCCTTTAAAGGTCACCGGAGTGGAGCATTCAGTGGGAACAGCGGGCTCCGCAGTGGGAAAACGGAAGCAAAAGAAGGAACGAGGCCCACTGCCAGGCCGGCTTCTCCGGCTGAATACTCCACTCCGGTGACCTTTAATAGGGTAAACCCCCTTTAGCACTGATAGAGCATTTTTTGCCCTGTTCCCGGCTTCTTTTCGCTCCCTTTCCCCAATGCGGCACGGTCTGGTTCCAAGTTTCCTGGTCCTCTTACGCACGAGGTTCATCCCATTAGCCAAGGGGATGTTGTTGTAGGACTAACAAGGCCCGTTGTACCATTGCAGAGATGGTAATTAGTCTGATCACTATTCCTTTGAATGAAAGAGTTACTTAGGCCGGGAGCAGTCTCTCGTCCTTTAACTCTTTGTACATTAATGTTGACTTGGAATTATATAGCCTTCTTGCATCAAGGCTCAGAAGTTTATAACCCAGAAGTCTCGATCTGGAATGGAATGCGGCCCATCAGTTCACGGTATTATCTATTTTTAGAACGGCTATAAATCTGTGCCACGATTTCCATTTAGCACGAGCAATCCCTCGTGCGACTCTTGGTTGCGGATCAATGAGACGCGTTGTGGTTTTCAGTCCCAATCTGACTGGCCATTATTTGGCGGGATCTTTATTCTAAATTTAGATAATACCGTAAACTGATGGGCCAAGGCCAAATGAGACAGATCGAGAATTCTGGGTTCTGGACTTCTGATCAAGTGTATCCCAAGAAAAGGTATCAATTACATAACTGAAGGAATGTAGTACCTGCACCTCTGAGAACTCCAGCAACTCGAGACTGGAATCTTTGAAACCTATCCTTGAGAAGTTTGCCGCAATTGTCCCGCAAAGAGGAGAGGTATTCAAAATAGGGCTGCACAAGGCGCTTACAGGCCTTTTCCAGTGTACTTGTAGGAACAAAGCGGAGATGTATACAACGTATTTTGCTTTTACTTTCTACGTTATCCCGTTTAATCACTAGTTCGATCCAATGTATACCAGCCTGGTATACATTTATTAATCCACCAAACTTGGCAAAAACAAAAAAACTCTACAAAATTGACGCCGCTGATTACAATCATTCAGTCTAGGCGGGCGTTTTTTTTTGAAAGCCCTGAAACTTTTCGGACCCATTTTGGGTGCCATAATTTCAGGCCCAAAGACTTTTTGCGACTTTGGAGAAACGGGCCCCGAGCTAGAATGTTCAAATACTGGAATGCTGAAAAGAAACAAACACTGACGCTAATACAGGAGACATTGAGATATATTGCAACGTTTTCAGCGAGTGATAACGAAAAACAGGGCGTGTCGGGTCGTTCGTTCGAGGATCCCAAGAGCCGTATAAAACCAGAAGTTGGCGGTCAACGATGATTTATTGTACTTAGATATAGGTATTGCTTGAGCCAGAGGTGGAGAACACAAAAAGAACATCAAGACGAAGCGAATTAAGCACTGAATCCAGTACTCAAAACTGGACGCTGAATTAACTTTTATGTGCTCGTGACGACGTTAAAAGGTCTGATTACAAATTCCAGAATAACAAAGACAAACACTATTGCTAGGACCGTAACTAGGGTTAAAACATGTAACTAGGGTAAAAATAAATGAACAGTTATTCCAACGATGATATACAATGTATGTATAAATATATACAAATGCACATGAAGAAACGCACACTGGAGGGCCACATGGTTATTAAAACTATAATCATGCTCTTTGGTGCATGCTATCGTCTATGATATATAGATTGATTGATAGATTGATTGATAGATTGATTGATAGATTGATTGATAGATTGATTGATTGATTGATCGATCGATCGATCGATCGATCGATCGGTCAGTCGATCCTTAACTAAGTTTTATTTTCACTGTTCAGTCTTTTGATCTTTTGTCATCTTCCGGCTCCAAACTGCACCAGGGGTAGTCAAAACTCTATTATAATTCTCCAGACAAACTTGGCAAGCTGCTCCTTAAAATAATCGTCCTCAGAGTCCTTGGATAAGTGCAGCCTGGAAGAACAGAATCCACTATTCTACACATCTTCGTCTCTTCTGTCCTTCTTAATGAGTCTCCTTTGTATGAATCTTGCCTTTTGAACCTGGCCAGGAGGCAAAAAAATCATGAACTCGATTTTAGTGAACTAGCATGATCATACTTAGGCCCGCTATCCATTGCCCGAAAAAACACTCTATCGATTGTTAAGTGGTAGTTATGGTTGCCTAAATCCATAAAGCCTGGTTTCCATATCGTCGCATAAATCGCAGCGATCACAAGAACAACCTCATCACAACGGTCGCTGCGACCGTTGCGACATATGGAAACCAGGCTTAAGTGCTGGTGGACTACGCCCAGAACTACGTGGGACAATTCCTATGAAAACGTTACATCACAGGTATACAAAGCTGCTGTTGTGCTTATCCCTTTTCAATGGTACCTTTTATAACTTGGGTTTCAATTCAGAATTTAACCGTAAGACTTAGAAGATGAATGAAAAGATCTTTATGTTTGAAGCTTAATTTGCTTTCCTTGTGTATGGGTGTGCAAGACTACTCAACGTTCTTTTATTTGGCTGAACATAGTTCAGTACGTAGAGCTCAATCCAATCGCTTGGAAACCACGCGGTGAGACCATATTTTAATGACCATACTCTCTTTGCTTCGCACATCTGGTCTCGTACTAGTCAGTCTCTTTTGCATCCATTTTTAGGAAGCTTTGCGAGACATCCCAAAAACGGCCAGGGAGGACACTAGTCTCGTATTAAAATTCAGTTAAAGCCAGATAAAGCCCCTAGCTCTCAAATCACTGGATACAAGATCATTTTCCAACAAAGCTCTCTCCCAGACTTTCCGACATAGATTATGAACACATTTAAACTTACATTAAAAGGTTAGTCCTCCTTGCTCGCAACGTACTTTCGTGCTTCAGAGTTTGTGGCTTCATCTCGTGGTTTTGGTTGCTTCGGCCTGGCACCACGATCTGAGTGCCTCGAGATCTACAACACATTATAAAGCAAAAACAAAAAAACAAGTATCAGTTTTGAAAAAGTATTGATGATATTACTGTTACGATCATTACTATTACAATTACCACTGCCATTGCAATTACTGTTACCGTTACCGTTAGCGTTAGCGTTACCGTTACCGATACCGTTGTCATTACCATTGCTATGATTATTACCGTTACCATGGATTACTATAATTACTATTACTACACAGTATCAAGCCCACTCTGAAGCTGGTCAATATCATACGAACTCTCAATTGACCAGCTCTTAGGTGGCTTTATTGCTAAGTTGTTAAAGCCAGTGTGCTTCGCATAGTGCGATACGGCTTGGAGTCCCGTTGAAGCTTGAATTTATTAGGCTCCTTTAATTGGAACTACTGGGTCACTGCGATAGCCTCTCTACCATTGAACTGATGTTTTATCACGTCGGTGTATGGGCAGCTCACACATTCATTATCAAGAATTCTCATTACATTCTCAGGCCGATGGAAGGTTGGTAGGGTTTACAATGTCCTTGCCTTCCGTTCAACAACAACCGAAAGCAAAATATGCCGTCTTAGTACTGAGTAAATACCTTGTTACGGTCTTCTGTGTTTTCCTTGCTTCCAGCAACGTCTGACCGTGTAGCTTTAGGAAGGCGTTCTGACTGTAAATTATAAGACAGAACAACAATTATTCATTTATTACTTACATACTACTGGTGGGATGAACTGTATACTGCTTTATAAATCGATAAGCTATGTGTAGACGTACAAACAAATTGCACATGACTTGGACAATGTTCCTTCTCAGCTCATTACGCGATGTGAGGGGCAGCCGCGATAAAGATTGCGTGGATTCACTGTTTTTTCTCTCGTACTCGCAAATTGCAACCCTTGTTCTGATTGGTTAGTCTGATGTTTTGGCCAATGGTATCCACTGTAATATCAAGCTCGAAGCCACACTCTCTCCTTTGGTGATGAAGGCATCGCGGCAATATATTGAGGTATTAATTTTGCATCTCGCGAACTCCGTGCCAGGGGTGGATTTAGACTAGTTCCACTTGTTCCAAGGAACTACTCAAACTTTTCTAAAAAGTAAAAAATTTAAAATCAAATACAATTTTCTGCACTCTCTGATTGTCTATGTAAGCAGCAATGTTTCCCTGTTTTAAGATTTTATTATATAGTTTAATCAATTTCACGATTTGCCTTTTCGAAGTTCAAGTAAAACACGTTTAGAACGACTACAAAAGCCAGTTGCAAAAAAATACCTTTTTGGGTACGGTCCCACGGGAGTTTTAATGCGTTTTTGTCACGCATAGCGCTATGCGGGGTAGTGTTACATGTGGAACACTTCAAAACTGTTTTCCATTGGTTGGAACTATTTTCCTTTGTAATGTGGAACTACCGTAAATCCTCTATTAAGCCCCCCCTCTCAAATAAGCCCCCCGTCTCTAATAAGCCCCCCCTTTTCAGAGGAG
>BLFK01000829.1:7823-20350 GCA_014634185.1 Astreopora myriophthalma | reverse complement strand
TTTCCCCCCCCCCCCCCCTGGGCGTTTCATGTTCTGTACGTGCGTTCTACATTTTGGCGCATTTCTTTGCCGTTCTCTGCAAAACAACAGCGTGAATCGTAATGACCAAAATCAGCAGTTTCAGCAAAATCAGCGTCAGCACAAAACGGACAATTACTTTTTTTCTTCTCTCGCATGCAGGTTTCAACGCCTTTCATGTCAATTTCATTCTTGGACAACAGGCAAGCATTTCACGTATTGAAAGAATTGGAATAATTGCGTACTTATACTTTGGAGAGACGTTCTCATTCCCCGGTTGGCGTCCTATTTGCTAAACCTTCTTCATTATAATTCAGTAAAGCTTAACGTTCATTATTGTGACCGAAAACAATAAATAAACCAAAGCATTTGGGGCCATTTAGCCGAACACCACTCTATTTTCCTTGGCGGGGAAGTCTCTCCCTCTTGTCCTGCACACAACACATTAGCTACGCAATGCGTATATACATTATTCATGCCATGAGTTGTGCAAGTAAACTTCGCCTTTTCGTTTTCATTTTTTCCATAATATCCCCCTAATTTAATATAGGAATCTCAACAGCTGACGTGTCTTGACCATCGACTTCTACCTACCGGGCGCAAAAGAGCTCGCCACGTCTTCTCCACTTTCTTATTCTCTCTTTCCATATTAACCTGATATTGTTTAAGCTTTTTATAATCTTCCTTCTCCTGCTCGGACATTCCTGGTAATGCAGTTTCCAAGTCTTCCACTCGGTGAACCAATTCGTTGTAATCGGCGCGAAGTCCGTGATAGGCGAAGTCGTCGAACTCTCTCTTTAGATCCTCGCTACACTTGCAAGTTTCTGCTGCCATGCCAAGCGTAGCGGTGTATGCTTTCTGCAGATGTTCGCTGAGCTTTGTCAATAGATCCGATTTGACTGCTGTTTTCAGCTTATCTTGTTTTAACTCTGGAACCTCCAAAGGAGAAGTTACGTATGTTTCAAGCTGTTCCCTCACATTCCTTAAAGTTTTGTTCATGTGAAGTTCTCTAGCTTTCTAATCCATGTCCATGGAAACATCAGAGGCATCCTCGTCCTCCAGATCCTAGGATATGATTGATTTAAATAAAAATAAGTTTGTAAATAGCCGGATAATTGTAACCATGTGGAAATACGCTTGACTGTTCATTCGAACGTTTGCACGCACGAGAGGCATCATTTGAGTAAGACTACCATGCAGAATCCTTGAGGTCTTGCTTTTCTAATGCTAATCAGCGATGTTGTCGTTTAAAGCGCCAGGGATTAAAAGATTTCGAGAAGAAAGCAAAAACAAGATGAATTCTGTTAGTTGTGGTCAAATGACGCCAACATGAAAAACAGTTTGGATGTAGAATTACGAAGTGAACTGGCGGCAGACCTTACTTTACTAAATATCACACAACCCAGGCATCTAACAAAAAAAAATTCCCGCTTTTCTATGGAGTTTACATCCTCTTATAAACCAACCTCGCAATAGATTAGCTATGCATCAAACAACTTTTACGCTCAGTTGAAGCTCTGTTGGAGATAACTTTGTCCTTGGGAAAAAATTTCGGATAGTTTATTGTCGTGAAATAGACCCACACCTCTTAAAAGACAATTACACATGTGACAAACGTTTACCATTTGTTCCTGTTGACTGGCATCTTCCAATTCTCTATTTCGAGCACTTAGCCTCGAGACCTGTTTTGCAGAAAACGGGGAATGATTGTTTACCGCTAACTTCTTTTCACTCCATTAAACTACTACTATAACACTGTGAGTGTCGCTTTGGAAAAAAAAAAAGGCATTTCCTTTTGGGTTCCTGTATTGGTAATTTAAAACTTGCTCAACTACTAGTACCGTGCCGAAATTTTATATAAAGGATTTTCACAAGTTCAAAGTGCACAACCCAAAGATTTTGACTCCCCTCCTCTTTTTTCCTCTCTGCACGTTAAATAGAATGTCAAAAATGTTCTAGGAGTAATCTCTACGAAAG
This sequence comes from Astreopora myriophthalma, assembly GCA_014634185.1. Lineage (NCBI taxonomy): Eukaryota > Metazoa > Cnidaria > Anthozoa > Scleractinia > Acroporidae > Astreopora > Astreopora myriophthalma. The sequence goes on along the minus strand of BLFK01000829.1, from coordinate 18,355 downwards.
CTCTGAGTAGAACCTCGACCGGAATAGTGGCGACAGCCGGATGGACAAATCGTGGACCCCGTTGTCTTACCTCCTCCTTTAATTCTTGAATCTCGGTGCGCAGTTTGACAACCTAAAACAGGTTTCAATAAGAAAGCAAAAGCAAGACGAATTCTGGTAGCTTTTAAATCGTGGAAATTAGCGCGCAAACGAAGGCGGGAAAGAGAAAATTGCCTCGCCCTCCCCTGTTCTTTGCAAATTAGCAAAAAATGTCGTGAAATACACCCAGACCTCCTTGAACAATCAGCCATATGACAAACGTTTACCTCTTGTTGTCTGCTATCTTCCAGTTTTACAAAAAAATGGAAAATATTTTTTACCGCTAACTTGGTTCTTTCCACTCTTGTAACACTATCTAATTGTTCATTGAAACCATGCGGAGTGTCATTTTGGAAAAAAAAAAAAACAATCCCTTTTTTATTTTGTACATCGTATTGGCAAATTCAGCGGTTGCCCAATCACCCGGCACCGTTTCGAAATTCGATTGAGAGCAGTTTCGTAAGTTCCAGTTTAGCCAAATGCTTTAGGCTTCCCTCAGCACTCTTTCTTCCTCTCTGCACTTGAGTAGAGTGTCAGAATTTTAGAGTTTAGGAATAATCTGCACGAAAGCTAAGAGTAGAAGCTGGAATAGCACTGAGCCAATATTGTTAGAGAAGGTCAAATATTGGAGGCTGATGCCCTACCTCATCCTCTAATTCTTTAATCCTGGAGTACAATTTCAGAAGCTACGGTATCAAAAGAAAAGAGACAGGGTCTTCAGTATGACACGTTCAATGTGGTATGGTGCTCTTAAACACATGCATGCATTATACCACATAGAGGTTCTGCATTCAACTTTCTCCGTTCAGCTTTCACGCAGACTTCAACAAAAAAGTGTATCGCCTGCCTTGCACTCAAATCGTCTAAATTACACGCAAACGAAGGTGGGAAGGAAAACGTTACTTCGTGCTGCCCGCTGGTTTAAATACGAAGGCCTCGTTGAGGAGGCGGGGGTACGTTATTCCATTGTTTACTTCATGATGTGCCACAGTGACCGGAGGGAAAATGGTCGGAATAAAATCGAGAGCGCCTGAAACTCGGCCCACATTCGACCACACGGCCGAAGCCAGGATTTGAGCCCGCGTTGCAGAGGTGGGCGGCACAGCCTGAACCCTAACCGAGTTTTTAGTTGCCGGTTTACTCTAACTAGAGGGCAGGGCCCCAAATTAGGTCACTGACGATCAAATGCGGAAATATGTAAAGAGATAGCCCACCTTTTCTTCTAAATCTTTTACCTCCGTGCTTGCTTTAGAATCCTGTCTCCCCAAAAGGAAACAGAAACAATAGATCTCAGTTCCTATGACATACTATTCATAATAGACTAGAAAGCAAAATATCATTAATTACGATTACAGCTTCACTCGCTAAAGTAACCAGCTGTTCAATATGGCACGGCACTCATGATTGACGTAAAGGTTCCGCTATCTTTGAGTTCCCTGCTAAAAAGAGTTAGCCAGAGTACATTCAGTACATACAGTCGAACGCAATCAGTTTCACTTACTGGGGAGCATGGGTCCAATCCAAATTGGCTTGGAGAGGCTACAACAACAAAGGAACTCATAAATTAGGGATATTCTTCGTGAATGTTAAATATAGTTACCTTTAATTTCGCAAGTTTCATCAAAGCCGCCATATCTAGGGAATTTCAGTCTTTATGCTTCTAACCATTGACTGTTGTATCTCAGAACAGGGTGTTCTTCATGTTGCGAGCTGTAAGCTGCTGTAGTGCCAGGGAACAGACCCCCGCTTTTCATTTAGCATTTGATTAGATCTGACATGTTATCTTCGCCTGTTCATTGAATTTGTGCGTTCTAGATTTGATATCCTCAGGCGTAAGTCATGTTAAGGTTTTTGAACGTGCGGTTCCGTGTAAAGGTTACTTGAAGATGAGCTCATCTTATTCTCAGTGGTAAGATAAAACACAGCATTTCCAATCAGCTGAAGATTTAAATGCCGGCATATTTTTAATTCTGGGCGTACATTACCATAAATGAGAGTAAGATCGTCTGGGAGGAGAAAAGGGATAAGAAGCTCGATCAATTCCGGGGTTCATGAGCACGGGCTCGTATTTAGAAACAGCGCCCGGTAATCGAGCTTAAAACGGAGCTGTCATTGGTGATTCATGGTGTTAGCCCCGATTTTAATATTTATTTTACTGTAATAAATGGTTCTATCATAACGTGGTTACAAATGAGCAATTGGGCCACAGTTTAAAAATTCTCAGCTCACGCTCAACTGGCGGCCGTTTCACAACTCGTTGGGGGTACCCCAAGTTATTTATAGCCTTCCCGTCACATGTCTTGACTCCTTCAGAAGGAAACCTGAGAAAATTGTTGACTTTTATTGTTACTGAGTGATTTTCTAACTCAATTGTCAAGCGTAAACTGGGCACATATGTAAGTATTAAAGGAAAAAATTATTGCATTTTTATCGCTGATTTTGAACACTGTTTCCGGCCTTATCCCGGCCAGGTCCTGGGAGTTAACAACGCAAGTTTTTCGCTAACTGTACTTTATAATGTATGAAGTCTAAAAGAAAACTATCAAACTTATCTGTAGTCTCTCTAATTTAGGCCTGGTTATCGGAAGAAAAGGGGCGAGAATAAGAGCCAGTCGTGTGGAAATTCTTTGGAACGTCAATTTGACCTTCACTGATCATACCTACAATTACGTTTATGCGAACAAAAGGCCATCAGTCGGTGCATGCAGCTAAAGTAATAGCATCAAGCTTCAACTGACAAGTAAAAGGTCACTGAGTAACAGTCATTCGGTCTAGTTAAACCGAAATTGTCATGTGTATCATGGTTACGTTAACTGGTTTTGTCCGTGAAACACTAATTCCACCAGTCAAACAACAACCTTTAAGGGGTTCATCATCATCATCATCATCATCATCATTTATTTGCCTTATTAAAATAAAAGAGAAGGAATGATAAAATTTACAATAATGGCGAGGAGACCTCAAGAAACCACTAGGCTTATAACAGAGTCCATCTCGGTTGTCATCAATAAATAGTGCGTAAGTGCGGCTTGTTCAATTCATGATTTTATAGATAAAAACTGCAACATTTTTGTCTTAAAGGTGAAAAAACTAGATGAAGAAGTAATTGATATTGAGAGAGAGTTCCAGATTTTGGGACCTTGGTAAAGGATTGTAAATTGCTTAAGATTTGTTCGACAAGAATGAGATCGATAGTGGTTGGCTGTTCTGGTGCCATAATTATGCACTTGGCTACTTGTTAAAAACAAATTCAGAAACATTGGAGGTATTAATTGATTTTGATAACAAAACATAAATTTGGCTATTTGAAATGAATTAACTTGGAAAATGTCTAAGATACCCAATTTAGCAAATAGGGGAGCAGAGTGTGCCCGATAATCTGAATTAACAATGGCTCGCACAACACGATTTTGCATGTAAAATATTCTATCGGTTACAGACACATATGTGGACGACCAGGTGGAGTTACAGTAAGTGATGTAGGGATAAATTAACGCGTATTGCAGAATTAGTTTAGTTTTTGAAGATAAACAAAATCGGGACCTGAATATGATACCCACTGACTTGGAAATTTGTTTACACGTAAAGCTGATGTGATGCTTCCAGGTTAGATGTTCGTCAACATGGACACCTAAGAATTTGGTCAGATTAGCTTGGTTCAGAGACTGATTTCCAAAGAAAAGGGTAAAATTGTAGTTAAGTTTCTTCTGCCTAGATTTAAAGATAATGTAATTAGTTTTTTGTAGATTGACCGAGAGCTTATTACATTTCAACCAAACGTCAAAATTGTGTAGTTCGTTATTTAGTATGGAATGTAACTTGTTTTGGTCTGAATGAGAGTAGAAGATACTGGTGTCATCAGCAAAAAGCAAGGGCTGGGTTACTAGAGGCATTCCGAAGATCGTTGATGTATAGTATGAAGAATAAAGGGCCTAAAATGAGTGATAGTTTGCGTTGTGGAACAGAGTTCATTAAATTGTACAAATTGTTGGCGGCAGGAAAAACAGCTTTTATTCCACTTCAGAGCCACGACACAAATGCCATAATGTTCCAACTTAGTGAATAGGATTTCATGATCAAGAGTGTCAAATGCTTTAGAGAGGTCTAAGAACACACCTGCAGGGATCTCGTGACGATCGATTGCAGAAGAAATTTTGTTAATAAGATGTATCAGTTAAAGCAAGTGACGTAGAGTGATTTTTCCTGAATCCAGACTGGCAGCAGTACAATATTTCATATGTTTCAGGAAATTCAGTTAGTCGACTGTACATAACTTTTTCAAAAAATTTCGAAAAATTGGGTAATAAAGAAATAGGTCTATAATTCACAAAAAGACAAGGATCCTCCGCTTTATAGATAGGGATTACCTTAGGCAATTTTCAGTTTGTCTGGGAAAATACCTTTAACAAAAGAAAGATTGATGATATTCATTAAGGGTGTGGAAATGAGGTGAAACGAGTTTTTGATCACATGCATTGGGATATTATCATAACCTGGGGCTTTCCCCGATGCAAATGTACTACAGATATTTTCCAGTTCTGTTACAGTGGTTGGTTTTAAGGTGATAGCTGTGTTGTTGTTACAAGTGAGAGATGAAAGAAGAATTTACAGCAGGGATAGCACTTGCCAGATTAGGACCAATATTGGTGAAATATTTACAGAATCGGTTAGCAATCTCGACAGGATCCGTTATGGTCCTGCCTTCCGATTTAAACGACGATGGGAAGGGAGACTTACTCTTTCGCTTGTTTATAACTTCATTTAACAATTTCCGACTTAGTTCCTTCTGCACAGAAATTCGGCCCAACGTTTGAAAATGCAGCCTTGTTGCGCCTTTGGCAAGTCTAATTGAGGCAAGAATAGGTTAAGACGCAATGAATTCCTTTACACAATGGTCTTTTTGCCATCGCGCAGAATGGCCAGACATCAATTATTCTTAAAGTAACATGGCGTGCCTTGGCCGGCTTACGCACACCTACCCGGAAATATTGCATTATCAATGTTTCTCATCCAGCACAAATTCTTAAAATTTGCCACTCGCTCAGAAAAATCATTACTGAGACATGAGTAGCTACTCACCCATATTGGATGTGAAGCCGGCGCTTGCTTGTTATATCAGAGCTGCAACGCGGAAATCATGCACGTATTATTACCAGTTGATTTCATAATATTCCCAAATTAATCAAACCATAACTGCAAAACGGAGCCAGTTTCGGGAGCCCAGCATCAATGCATGCATTTACATAAAGCGAGAAACGGATCCTTTAGTGGCAAAAGGATGATACCTGCGAAGAGACAACGTTATAGTTATACCGTCCTCTACCTCAGTCGGGACTTTCAGCTTTGCATACGGAAGCCACACTCAGTACAAAGGAAATATTTACTTGACACTGATATAACGGCTACGGCTGTAAGCTCTACAAGCGGTCCGTGCAGCGGCAGAAGATCGGCTTTCCGCCCGTCAGGGCTCTTAGCTTGGTTAATGATTAATAAGACACCGCTAAAAATGCTTTATCTTGCAACGCAGCTCTCTCGTTTCCGCATCAGTGCCCAAGGGGGTTTATGTCACGCTACTTATAGGTATGCCGAATCGTAAAATACCTTTGGTTTTCCTGTGCAGAAAATGCACGATAGAAACCAAGTGGCCCTGATTTCATTGGCTAAGGCAAAGCATTACATCATCAAGAGGGACAAGAGTGCGAGGTCATTCTAGGTCATTCACAATAGCACGATTTTTGTTCAGGCTTCATTTGACGATTGCACCATGGGTTGAACTGCTTTGGATTACTGAGGATGCTGTTTTATATGGTGAATCGCTTTTGTCTTTGGACGGTCAAAATGCATACAAAAGCAGATGCCCTTCGCCGTAGACCTATCTCAGTGGTTCACGAACTCCGAGAGAAAAATGCCAAGAGAACTCAAACGCGCACAGGAACTCAAATGGACTCAGATGCCACTGAAATTTACTGGAATAAAGAGGCAAAGATTAATTCTCATGCAAGCAGGTACTTTACTGAGACTTTCTGAAGACAACAGGGATGAAGAAATATCCCGACGATCAACAGACGCCATATTGCAAGGCTTCAAAAAAAACCGGAAGATCAGCAGTTCAGCTACACGTAGTTGAATTTTCGCAGCGAAGAAACGGCCATAGGCCAGAAGAAATGACAAAATAAGATAACCTCAAGTCTATTATGTATTATATTCTTTTGCTTTACATTGTGTTACAGTTTCGTTGATTGTTATGTTCAATCCTTGCTGCATATTGCCACATTGACCACATTTCTAAGTTGTATATATCGAACATCATGATGTTTAGGACTGTCTCGTGCACGGTTCTAGTTCTGAAACATTTTATGTTATTGACGGGGATATGATTGTGATGTATTTGAAAAATCTGCACAATTATCTTTAACTGGTAACGTCGAGTGGCGGCTGGCTATTAAATGAAAACCTGGTTTCAATGAAGGAATGCAGTTAGTTTATTTACCTTCGTTGTGTACTAGAAGACACGTTTGCGTAGACCTTTTCATTGACACTGAAATTACTGAGAACCGAGCAGTTTTACAGACATGGATGGAGAATCAGCTGACACAATTACGAAACTTGCTCGAACCTATGTAACTGAAAATGTACCGAGGTCATCCAGATTACGTGATATTTGTGCCTGGGCCCAAAGTCACATTCACATAACTGTACACCCCGGTGATGATCCTGATAATAACACACGCACACACCTCATTCAAACCAAAAGCGCTGTATGGCTAACTCCTGTGTTATTTGTAAAGGGATGTTAAATCCTGTGAGAGGAGACTCCCAGTTAAAAGTATTGGTGATGTTTTCTGAGAGTGCTTGCATTACGTCCATGAAACGAACCAAGGTGTAAATATTCTGATCATGCAACAGCTACCCTAATGTGATTAATAAAAATTCTGCGCCACGAGGTATCCCGAATAAACGCTTACAGAGCGTCTTGTTTGGACTTACGCTGGAATGCTAAAAGGAGTCTTTCAACGACACGGAACCCAAATATAATGCCAGAATTTGTTTCTGTGTTCGATTAATACTGAACTGAGACTATTTACTGCATCTTGTTGTTATGGATTGCAACTTGAAAAAGTTGGTGTTTGCTCAAGTTAGAGCATTTTGTTGAGTTTACTGAGTGCGCCGCTGACCGCAGTGGACCGCATTTGTTGATTTTTCGATAGAGCACACAGCGTGTTTTTGCGTTCGTGTTCAAGTTTTTGTTTTGAAGTTTCAATTGTGTATCAGACACGAAAAACTTGTAAGTGATTTTGCTCGTGTGTTTCTTTGTATACAGTCTAGGTCTTTTACCGGTTCTCTTTTGATTTCATTGTATTTTTATTTCAGTGAATCGTTTGATTGTTTGTACGTGATGTAATCGAGTTAGGAACTGATCACGTGATGTTGGTTGATTGACAGGGGAGAGTCCAGAAAGCGAGAAAGTAATGTAATCGAAAAGGAATGTGAGCGCGAAAAGAAAGAGAACGGTCAGAACGGAATTGTATCAACGGTGTAATTTTCAAGTCATCCCATCTCAAGTATTTTCGATCCGTGAAATTGACCTCAGTAGGGACATTGGGTCTCTACAGTTGGCCAACTTTTTCAAGTTCTCACACCTAATTTAGGATCCAAAATGTGTTATGGATCGTTCTTCATACCAAAATTAATTTCACATCTTCCTTTTAAATTCAAAGGAAAATTTTAGGCATAAGCAAAAGGAATGAGATATGACTTTTGCATAGTTTTAATCAAAAAACAGCATAACTACCGTGACATAGCCCCTTTAAAGGTCACCGGAGTGGAGCATTCAGTGGGAACAGCCGGCTCCGCAGTGGGAAAACGGAAGCAAAAGAAGGAACGAGGCCCACTGCCAGGCCGGCTTCTCCGGCTGAATACTCCACTCCGGTGACCTTTAATAGGGTAAACCCCCTTTAGCACTGATAGAGAATTTTTTGCCCTGTTCCCGGCTTCTTTTCGCTCCCTTTCCCCAATGCGGCACGGTCTGGTTCCAAGTTTCCTGGTCCTCTCAGTACGCACGAGGTTCATCCCATTCAAACAATACAAGCACCACATAGCCAAGGGGATGTTGTTGTAGGACTAACAAGGCCCGTTGTACCATTGCAGAGATGGTAATTAGTCTGATCACTATTCCTTTGAATGAAAGAGTTACTTAGGCCAGGAGCAGTCTCTCGTCCTTTCGCACTTTGTACATTAATGTTGACTTGGCATTATATAGCCTTCTTGCATCAAGGCTCAGAAGTTTATAACCCAGAAGTCTCGATCTGGAGTGGAATGCGGCCCATCAGTTCACGGTATTATCTATTTTTAGAACGGCTATAAATTTGTGCCACGATTTCCATTTAGCACGAGCAATCCCTCGTGCGACTCTTGGTTGCGGATCAATGAGACGCGTTGTGGTTTTCAGTCCCAATCTGACTGGCCATTATTTGGCGGGATCTTTATTCTAAATTTAGATAATACCGTAAACTGATGGGCCAAGGCCAAATGGGACAGAATCGAGAATTCTGGGTTCTGGACTTTTGATCAAGTGTATCCCAAGAAAGGGCATCAATTACATTAACTGAAGGAATGTAGTACCTGCACCTCTGAGAACTCCTGCAACTCGAGATTGGAATCTTTGAAACTCATCCTTGAGTAGTTTGCCGCAATTGTCCCACAAAGGGGAGCAATATTCAAAATAGGGCAGCACAAGGCACTTACAGACCTTTTCCAGTGTACTTGCAGGAACAAAGCGGAGACGTATACAACGTATTTTGATTTTACTTTCTACATTATCCCCTTTAATCACTAGTTCCATCCAGTGTATACTGGCCTAGTATACATTTATTAATCCACCAACTTGGCAGAAGAAAAAAGACTACAAAATTGACGCGGTTGATTACAATTATTCAGTCCAGGCGGGCGTTTTTTTTTGAAAGCCCCGAAATTTTTCGGACCCATTTTGGGTGCCATAATTTCAGGCCCGAAGAGTTTTTGCGACTTTTGAGAAACGGGCCCCGAGCTAGGATGTTCAAATACTGGAATGCTAAAAAGAAACAAACACTTACGCAAATACAGGAGACATTGAGATATATTGCAACGTTTTCAGCAAGTGATAACGAAAAACGAGGCGTGTCGGGTCGTTCGTTCGAGGATCGCAAGAGCCGCATAAAACCCGAAGTTGGCGGTGAAAAGAAAATCAAGACGAAGCGAATTAAGCCGAATCCAGTACTGGACGCCGAAGTAACTTTTAAGTGCTCGTGACGACGTTAAAAGGTCCGATTACAAACTACAGAATAACAAATAGAAACACTTTTGCTGGGACCGTAACTAGGGTTAAAACACGGAACTAAGGTAAGAATAAATGAACAATCATTCCAACGATGATATACAATGTATGTATAGACATATATACAAATACACATGAAGAAACGTACACTGGAGGGCCACATGGTTATTAAAACTATACTCATGCTCTTTGGTGCATGCTATGGTCTATGATATATTGATTGATGGATTGATTGATCGATAGATTGATCGATCGATCGGTCAATCGATCCTTAACTACGTTTTATTTTCACTGTTCGGTCTTTTGATCTTTTCTCGTCTTGCGGCTCCAAACTGCACCAGGCGTAGACTATATGATAATTCTCCAGACAAATTTGGCAAGCTGCTCCTTTAAATAATCGTCCTCAGAGTCCTTGGACCATCTAGAAGTCCCGTCTGGAAGAACAGGATCCATTATTCTACACATCTTCGTCTCTTCATTCCTTCCTAAAGAGTCTTCTCTTTATGCATCTTGCCTTTCCAACCTGGCCGGGAGGGAAAAAATCATGAACTCGATTTTAGTGAAGCAGTATGATCATAGGCCCGCTATCCATTGCATGCCCTAAAAAAAAAACCACGCTATCGAGTGTTAAGTGGTAGTTATGGTTGCCTAAATCCATAAACCCTGGTTTCCATATCATCGCATAAATCGCACCGATCACAAGAACAACCTCATCACAGCGGTCGCTGCGACCCTTGCGACATATGGAAACCAGGCTTAAGTGCTGGTGGACTACGCCCACAATTACGTGGGACACTTCCTACGAAAACATTACTTCAGAGGTATACAAAGCTGCTGTTGTGCTTATCCCTTTTCAATGGTACCTTTTATAACTTAGCTTTCAATGCAGAATTTAACCAGAAGGCTTAAAAGAAGATGAATGGAAAGGTCTTTATGTTTGAAGCTTAACTCGCTTTCGTTTTGTACTGGTGTGCAAGGCTGCTCAATGTTTTTCATTCAGCTGAACATAGTTCAGTACGTAGAGCTCAATGCAATCGCTTTGAAACAACGCAATCAGACCATATTTTAATGACCATACTCTCTTTGTTTCGCATCTCTGATCCCGTACTAGTCTCTTGCATCCATTTTGGGGGGGGGGGGG